>CM042554.1:7923194-8300694 GCA_023630585.1 Cranoglanis bouderius
TTTTTAAATAAACTCTAGCTTCTAATGTAAAAAAAAAAAAAAAAATGCTTCAGAATGCTACAAGATTGTAGTTGGAAAAAGCCAGGAAATTGAGGAAGAGTGTGTGTGTGTGTGTATGTATGTATGTATGTGTGTGTATGTGTATATATATATACATATATATATATATATATATATATATATATATATATATATATATATATATATATAGTAATTATTCTCAAATATTGTTGTGCCATACAAGAATTCTTGCTTCACGTGTTTGTTCTTGTGCACATTCTAATATGTTATTATTTCTATCGTAACAGCTTATAGAGGGACTTGTATGGCAAACACACCACATAAATTGAAAAAAAAAAATGCATGTAAGTTTTGATGTGGTGAGGTTTTTTGTGAGGGTTTTTGAAAGGAGTTCCCAGTGTCCTCACACTGTCAGTCGGAAGTAAAGCTGTTCCTTTAACATGGGAGAGTCTTCAGGGTGGAGTGCATCGCAGCTTCTTGGTGCCATGACAAGCTGCATGTTTTTTTCTTATTAACTTAATAGGAGAGAAAAAGAGAAGCTAGCTTGTCTTGTGGACATTCCACAAAACAAAATGTAACTGGAAATGTAATATATATAAATGATACATATATAAATATAATAAAATATAAATGGGAAAAAAAAGAAGACATGTTTAATAAATGAAAAATGTTAGTCTTGACGAATTGCTCTGGTATAAGAAGAACAAAAAAAAAAACAACACTTGGGTATTGGGTATTCTGTTATTGAAAAATAATCAACTTTGGGATGGTAACAGTAATTCCAGTAATTTCACGTCGGACTTTATCACACCAAACTGAGATTTATTTATTCAGATATTTCTTTAGTTTTGAATGCACCTGCCTTCCTAAGCACAAACTCGCTAGTACTCATATGTGCTCATATGGTGGATGTTAACTTTAGTCTCCTTAGCCTCTGACAGAGTGAATCTTTTCTTCTATAATCCTCTGTGCTCTTAGTCATTACTCGCAGCAGACAGCAGGACAGACCCAGACCCCCTTGTGTGCATCTCCAGTCACCTGTAATGCTCTGTGAAAAACACTATGGATGGTCATGTTTGTGTGTCAGATAAGAAGCTGTAAGCTCTGTGAACATCAGGGAAGATACCTGTGTCTTAGCCTTTGTGCCACTTGCTGGTGGCCCTGCTGTAGTGTCATGACCTCATCTACTACTCAGTGGAGGAAAAACATCCTACTACATGCTAGAGGTTACACTGCAGATTGCTGTACAGTTATTCTTTCTCCTTTTTTTAAAAATTTTTTTAAAATTTTTATTTATTTATTTATTTTTTTATTTTATTTTTTTTAATACTCTGGGGAGTTGTAAAGCCTGGAACCCTTAAACCTCTTACACAAACTTAACCTTTTATGGCCACTCTGGACCCTGTCAATCTTTTGAAGATATATAAATCAACTTTACAGGATCACAAGTAGTTTTTTTCCTAAACATTTAAAGGAGCAATGCTTTATACACCATATTAACATACAATATTGGCAGTCTGTTCTTCCTCTCAGTGCTGTTTCAAGAGAAGGATGATTATCAGCTCTCATCTCTAGCAGTGACATATTAGTGAACGAGGGAGGGGCTGGGTTGAGATGTACAGATTTAATTGATATTAAGTGACGTGAAGCGAGAGCGACTGGAGTCAGAGTCTTGATTACTGGATGAGGATTAATCAGCCCGTCCTGCTTCCTGAAGGAGGTTAGAGGGCTTTTCCGGAGGTATTTTATTACTGTTACTGCTGCGTACGTGCAGGAGGCTTGGTAAACAGATTGCAGTTTTGCAGTTGCTGGTGTAATTCATATATGTGTCTAAGTCTGTAATAGCAGTGTGGAGAGATTGTAGTGGAAATGTACACGGTCGATTTCTGGAACATTTGAAACGTAACATATCCGAAATGCATAATTATAATGCACAATGATAATCTTAGTTAATTACTATTATTAGCATAGTGCTCCGGTGACCAGATTTTTTTAATAATGCTTGTGAACGTTAAACATTCATCAGACATACTCTTATTGTCGGTATAGCTTAGTCCAGCAGTGTGCGTCACTATAACTTCAGGCTTCTCTGAAATATAGCCATACTTTAATGAACACCTCAAAGCAATGAGGCAGCTCGAAGAAAACTGGCCTCAAGGAAAATGTATTGGTCAGTTTTATACAACAGAGCACTGCACTTGGCATCTACACTGGCCACTGAATACTGAAGAGAAATTTGTATTTGCTTAACATGCTTCAACATCATTTCCTCCTTTAGCTACCTTAACCTTCGAAAGAACAACCTAGCAGGAAAATAACTTTGCCTCTCAATTATATGGATTATTATCTCAAGATAAAAGCTTTGTAAGTAGGTACAGTGTGAAAGCCTGAAAACAAAATGCCTCTGATTGTGTATTTTTTGGTTTGGCTTTATATTGATACCTATTTTCTCCCCTTAATGAGTTCCTCTCTAAACGTTTATTTCCATTGGGCAGTAAATTTAGGCTTGATTACAGGTGCATCTAAAAAAATTAGAATATCGTGGAAAAATATTTTTTTCCCCCTGTAATTTAATTCAAAAAGTGGAATTTTCATATAAATAGAAATATTTCAAGCCTTTTTTTGTTTTACTCTTGATGGCTACGGCTTACAGCTCATAGTATCTCAAAAATATTAGAATAAAGAATTTATAATACAGAAATGTCGACCTGAGATGAGCTCTAATCAGCTAATTAACTCAAAACACCGAAGTCCAAAGTCCTCTTTTCAGATGAAAGCAAATTTTGCATTTCATTTGGAAATCAAGGTCCCAGAGTCTGGAGGAAGAGTGGAGAGACACAGAATCCAAGTTACTTGAAGTCCAGTGTGAAGTTTCCACAGTCAGTGATGATTTGGGGTGCCATGTCATCTACTGGTGTTGGTCCACTGTGTTTTCTCTAGTCGAGAGTCAATGCAGCCGTTTACCAGGAGATTTTAGAGCACTTCATGTTTCCATGTGCTGATAGGCTTTATGGAGATGCTGATTTCCTTTTCCAGCAGGACTTGGCACCTGCCCACAGTGCCAAAACTACTAGTAACTGGTTTGCTGGCCATGGTATTACTGTGCTTGATTGGCCAGCCAATCTGGCATGAATTTTGTCAAGAGGAAGATGAGAGACACCAGACCCAACAATACAACAATTACAATCAAAGCAACCCAGGGTTCCATCACACCTCAGCAGCGCCACAGGTGGATTGCCTCCATGCCACGCCGCATTGATGCAGTAATTCGTGCAAAAGGAGCCCAGACCAAGTATTGAGTGCATAAATTAACATACTTTTCAGAAGGTCGACATTTCTGTATTATAAATTCTTTATTCTAATCTTTTGAGATACTGGATCTTTGATTTCCATGAACTATAAGCCGTAATCATCAAGATTAAGTCAAAAAGGCTTGAAATATTTCACTTTGTGTAATGAATCTAGAATGTATGAAAGTTCCACTTTTTGAATTAAATTATGGGGAAAAAATTAACTTTTCTCACAATATTCTAATTTTTTTTAGATGCGCCTATAGAACGAAGCATTCAGATGTTTACAATTCTGTACAGCTCAATCAATATCGGCTCAATAAATTGTAACTAAGCCTTTACTCACCACTGCTGATGTCGATTTCACTGTCCCTATTTACTGAGCTGTCTTCCTTTGTTTCCTTGTCTGGAACTGTAGATAAGGAGGTGAGGACTGGGATAAAAGCCAGCACTGTGCTTCTTACAGTCTCTAAGTATGTTAGATAGTCAGAGTTTATGTTCTCCTTCATTCATTGTTTAGTCTTTTGATAAATAGAAATTGAGTTACTCCACAATGAGTGGAATGACTTCAGAGCTCTCCTCAGGCAGAATATGCAGTATATTGTTCCTGAAACAAGATAGAAAGACTACCATTGTTGTTTGAAGTGTTCTAAGGCTTTTTTTTTTTTTTTTTTTTTAACAATGTAAAAATAGTTATTTAAAAGTTAGCAGGACTTATGCATGGATGTTCCCAAAATAAATAAATCCCATAAATATGACCTAAACAAGAAAAAAGGGTTTTTACAAATACTATATTGTGGCTTTTGTTCACTAAAGAACATTAGCTTATACTGTACACTTAAATTTGCAACTCTAAGTGTGTAACAAATTATTGTCTTGAATTATAGTTCATTTTAATTGCAGTTTGCTCGACATTTTGTGGATTCAGATTATTAACTGGTCATAAACTAGAGTGAAGACAAAATGTGTTTTTAAAAAAAAAAAAAAAAAACCCGCCATGTTGTATACAGCCATATCAAGTTACTCACTCCTGATTTCCTGATGTCTATATTATTGATGAAATTAGGGAGTGCCATCAAAATGAAGTTGGTCCCAGATTATTCCATACAGAGTTACTGGTGCTTGGGGCACTCTTTAGGCTCTGCTAACGTCAGTTGTTCCATTTGCAAAGCCAGCAGAATAACAACCCCCCAGTTAGAGGGTTACTTTAAAGTATTCTTCACAAGGCCTTTGCCATTTTTAATTCTGTTCATAAATCAACTGTGCAGCTGGACTGATCACAGGTTCATGGACATGATATGTAGCTGGTTGACACCTCTCCAATGTAGTCAGCGCTTACTGCTCTCCTATAAGCCCTGGTTGCTTACAGAAATTTTGAACTTACCACCAAAGAACAATTAATCATCCCAGCTTGTATGGTCCAGAGTAGGGTGGATCGATCAAGTGAATTTTAAGTTTTCTTCTGTGGCTGACATTTGATTTATAGTAAGAGTGATTATAGGGCGAGTGAGTTTACAGGCTGTGTCTTTCAGAACACCTCACTTTTTTTTTTTTTTTTCTTTTTTCTTTTCTTTTTTTTTTTTAAAGCTGCATGTAGACTAAAAAAAAAAAGATGCATTATCTCTTATTTGATATTGTAATATTGTATTGTAATATGTATATTTAAATGGCTGTTGACAGAAACTCACTTCCACTATGGTTTTCAGCCTGAGTGATGGGGAATGATAAAATGCATCTTCTAACACTTCTCACGTCTCCCACTAGAGATCAGTGGCACTGCTCATTAAGATGGAGGAACACCTAAGTGTGTTACAGCTGCCAGAATAATCCTTTTATAGCTCACTTTTGCCTCCCTGCACCGTTCCCAGGACCTCCTCAGCATTAGACTTTTTGTTTCCCTTGCAGTTCAGCTGCATACAGTCACTATACAGTATAACACCTCTAACACCACACTAGTTGCTTTCCATGACCGCGTATATTGCTAAGATACCAACCCCTCAATTCTGGTAAGCGGTGCAAGTTTTGCGTTAATTAAACATGCAGTGGCTCAACTGTTGGTCTGTTTCTGTGTTTGGCTATAAGGTTCAGAGAAGTAGAGACTTTATGGCACTCAGGGTTAACAGTTCAAACCTGCCCAGCTGCACCGGTGTCAGACACAGACATATCAAGATGAATAATACTCGAAAACATAAATACCAGTGACATTTTCTTCACTCGTCAGCAAGCTTGCAGGGGGTGAGGGGGGTTGGGCGGGTTCGAGCTGCGCGATGAATTACTTGATAGCGTGTTTGTAGACAGAATCACATTTCGGCTCTAACCAGTGGAGGACTCTGTGGTGAAGGTTATGCATCTGTACAGTGGACTCTCATGGTGGAATGGCGTGTCATAAGTATTTGTTTTAACCATGCCCTTGATTTTGTGACTGTTGGTTTTTAGTCTGTCACTGTTAATATAGGAAGAATGGGTCTCAACGGTGCCTGTGTTTTGTTACAGTGTGTGCTCTTAGATGCTCGGATGATAAACCTACAAAAAAGCAATGCCCTGCATAACCTCTTGTTAGTACGTGGCTTTCTGGCAGGACAGCCTCTAAAACATTGCTCAGTCATGCAATGTGTTTGTGCTGTATTCATCACTGAATTTATTATTTACATATTTTGAGAAACGATAATAAGTTATACCTTTCTTTGTCATTTGAGTGGTGCTCTTAAGGATGCATGTTGTATGTTTCTTATATTGGGAAATGTGAATATAATGGTTTTTTTTTTTGGTTTTTTTAAAATTATTTAGTTACATAATGGGACGTTAAGCAACACTGTTATACATTTTAATTAGCTTTTACTAAAGGTACAAAATAATTTGTAGGTATAGTCTAGCAATTTTTTTGAGAGTGTACTACCAGAAGAACATTTAAGCATGTATGCCTCGATTTCAGATCTTTCTGCTTGGTGTCACATGTCTTCACCATCTCAAACGGGGCATAATTACCTTCTGCCAATATGACAACACCTCCAGTGCCAACTAGAAAACATTTCATCTCAGTATAGGTCGTTTAGAGGTTGGTCCCAATGCCCAGAACATCACCATGTACACTGCTCTCATGTCATTGTTTGCCTTTCACACTGTGCAAATGTGATGCTTTTCAGGCAAACTTGCAACGACGTCATCATATGACCCTCTGTCATACTTTTAAGTATTTTGAATTAAGTTCAAAAGTTACTTCAGTAACATCTTCAAGTTCTTTGTATTGAATTCTCCTGCCTTGCACCCAACATTACCAAGATTGGCTCAGGATCCTCTGCGACTCTGACTAGGATAAAGCAGCTACTCAAAATGGATGAAGTTCTTTGTATTCAGAGTCAGCTTATTCATAATATTGGAATTACCTCCATGTAGTTCCCACCTCAGCATGATGGTTTAGTGGCTAGCATGTTTGCCTCACACCTCCAGGTTTGGGGATTCGATTCCCACCTCTGCCCTGCGTGCACGGAGTTTGCATGTTCTCCCTGTGCTTCATGGGTTTCCTCCAGGTACTCCGGTTTCCTCCCCCAGTCCAAAGACACGCGTTGTAGGCTGATCGGCATTTACAAAATTGTCCATAGTGAGAGAATGGCTGCGTGAGTGTGTAATTGTGCCCTGTGATGGGTCGGCACCCCGTCCAGGGTGTCCCTCTCCTCGTGCCTCGAGTCCCCTGGTATAGGCTCCAGGCTCCCCGCAACCCTGTGTAGTACAGAAAATGAATGGATGGATGGAGAGTTCCCACCTTTGAGGGTCTCCTACACCGTCTCAACAAAAACATGAGATAATGCGGAAGAAGCAAATGGCTTTTTTTTTTTTTTTTTTTTTTTTTTTTTTTTTTTTTTTTTTTTGCTGTCCACTGTGGTGGCAATGAACATAAAAGCTTAGAGAGCTTAAAGAGATTTAAAAATAAACAATGAAAAAGAATAACATGGTAGATGAAGTCTAGTACATTGCCAATATATTACTTCATGAATAGTCATCATTGTAATTATCACATTAATCATTTAAATTTTGGCTTACTTTATCAATATGGCTCGATCCTTATTATAAATAGCACTTGATTCTCAGCTCTGCATACGGCCCTATGCAACAACATTGTGGAAATGAAGTCGTCCTCTGAAAATCTGAAACAATAGCCAGTTAGAAAGCTAGGTCGATGAAGTTATTGGAATTTATTGTTGAGAGGCTGAAATATTACAGTATAAGCCAGTACAATTGAACAAAAAACACATTGGTGAGTCATGTGATGACCGGCATCTGTGTTCTTTATATCTTATCTTTTATTGTGCTGTTAAATGTCATCTGTGAATAGTTTGTGTAGAGAGATTAGGAGATAATTGCTTAACTTTTCTGATGGTCATTTATGAAAGCAAAAAAAGTAGTTTTTTATGATGAAGACCAGGATTTTTCTTTCTGTGCACATTGTTCTTACTGCTTCATTTTTATATATATATATTTTTTTTAGACTTATATTAATGGCTAGTGTTTTTTTGTAATTCAAATGAGGACATTGGCATTTGCCTGTTTCCTGGAGAAAGCGGGTTGACGGGTTCCTCATTTATTTCTATGCTTTTTTGCTCAGGAGGCTCACTATCATGCTGTAACACTGCTCACATTGCTCTCATTTTTTTGTCAGAATACATTTTGTCCTAGTAATTGGAATGTTCATTTTATTCCCATGGCATACATTAAACTGTCAGAGCTATAGCACACTGCTCCTGATTTATTTATTGACTATTGGAAGACTTCTCCCCTGTCCAGTGAAACCTAGACCTTAGACTCTGCACAGGGATGTGAACAGACCGTCCTTAGACTAGCTTCTACTTTAGGCCTTATGTTGCTAGGACCCAATTAATTTTCCCTGCCAACAATGGCGCTTTGCTCTTGCTGATTGAGCCCAAGTGTATTGCGAGAGATCTCCTACAAGGGCAAGAGAATCTGTCCCCTTCCTGGCAAGTTGGGAGATGCGTCATGCATCCTAAAGAAGTGAGGGTGCGGTGAAGGAGGAGGACTGTGACTAATTCCCCCTGTAATGGTGTGATTGAGCAGTGAGAGGTGAAAAGCCTGCACTCGACACTTTGTAACACGAATGCCAAGCCTGCTTTGGTGTCCCCTAGAGAGTCAAGGACCCTGGAAGTCACCGATGATGCATTAATTCCTATCGATTAGACGTGGCCTTTCTGCTCACTGCTGGAGACTAGGGTGGGCTTTAGCGCTTAATTTATGTGGTGGATGTGTCCAATGCTGAGCAACACTATGCTTTTAAGGAAATGTATAAACAACGGGTGGTATCTTTGAAATAACCGCTGAGCTGTACAATCAGTTATACAGTAGATCAGTATCACATCAATAACTCCTAAATGTCCTTGTATCTTTTTTTTTTTTTTTTCAAATCTGAATGTAGAAATGCATCGAATGTGTATCACCTACAAAATAGTGCAGACTGTAATTCATTACCAAAAAAATAATTTTCCAAATTATGGTTGTATTTGCATAAGTATTCACTCTCCTTGAACATTTCCACATTTTATAGTGTTACAACCTCGAACTGAAATGGATTTAGGGTTAGGGTTCATTCAAATCATATGTCAATATGTCACTTTTATTTCGACTTCTTCCTTGAGTGGAATAGCAGAGACTAGCTGTTTTTTTTGTGTTTGTTTGGTTTTTTTAATCTTTCAATTCAACTAAGGTCCACAATACAATCTATTTTAGAACACAAATTCTAAATTAATAATGAATAATAATTAGTTACATTTATATAGTGCTTTTCTACACACTCAAAGCGCTTTACATAGTATAGGGGGGAAATCTCCTCAAACACCACCAGTGTGTAGCATCTGCCTGGATGATGCGACGGCAGCCATAGTGCTTCAGAACACCCACCACACACCAGCTACTGGTGGAGAGGAGAGTGATGTAGCCAATTCAGGGATTGACGTTATTAGGGGGCCATGATAGATAAGGGCCAATGGGGGAATTTTGCCAGGACACCGGGGTTATACCCCTACTCTTTACGAGAAGTATCCTGGGATTTTTAATGACCACAGAGAGTCAGGACCTCGGTTTAACGTCTCATCCGAAACACTGTGCTTTTTTTTTTTTTTTTTTTTTTTTAAATACAGTATAGCGTCCCCATCACTATAGTGGGGTATTAGGACCCACACAGACCACAGGGAGAGCACCACCTACTGGCCTCTCTAATACCACTTCCAGCAGCAACCTTAATTTTCCCCAGGAGGAAAATTTTATCTTCACTGGGAAACCAGGCAAGAACTGTAGGGAGATATGACACTAGCCATTCATTTAGTGGGCCAGATTAGAACCTTAATTGGGACTGTCCCAGTCTGCGGGCCGGGTGTTTGACCCTGGTTTGGATAGAAGTAGCAGGTTTTCACAAGATAGCAACTCTATTCTTTTCAGTTCCTGTTTATCCATGCAAGGAGCAGTGTATTTGGGAGTTATCCCTCGTCAGTGTTTCAAGCTCAAGTCTCGCAACAAAAATCAAGGTTTAAAGAGGACAGGCGTTAACCCTGAATTCATATCGCCTACGTGGCATAGTGACCGTCTGTTTCACATTGCACGTTCTACCAATATGATAATGCGCTTTATGTTTATTAAAACATGGGGAATGGGGACAGTTGACGTTGTGCCAGCTGTAATTACAAAACAGTGAGGCAATGAACAGGCAGCATTTGCATTGCTTTCCTAGTTGTCCAGGAGTATAATTTTTAGTTGATTTTAAATAAAGTTTACAGCTTATAAAAAGCCGAAGTGTGGGATTTAAACACATCTCTATGGAAATAGACTTCACTTATGAGCACAAGATTAAAAAAAAACAGCACAGCAGGATGCCTGGGCTCACATTTTACAGGTGTCTAATGGAGTAGGTGTGGATTAAAACGCATGATAAAATAGAAGTGTATCTGGAGTAAATTGGCCTTAAAATGGTCTTTCTAGGAGCTTTGCAACCTTGTTGTCTTAAGACTATTTGTCTACACACTTTATCCAAACTGGAGTGGGTAAATGTGATTTCCGTGGCTTTGACCATGGCATGGTTGTTGGTGCTAGACATGCTGGTTTGAGTATTTCAGAAACTGTTGATATCCTGGGATTTTCGTACACAACAATCTCTAGAGTTTATACAGAATGGTGCAAAAAAAGATAGATAAATAAATAAATAATTAATTCTTCCAGTGAGCTGCTGTTCAGAGAGTGGAAATGTCTTGTTGATTAGAGAGATCAGAGGAGAATGGCCACACTGGTTTGGGCTGACAGGAAGGCTATGGTAACAACCATGCACACTGGGCACAGACTCACCAAAACTGGTCAGTTGAAGATAGGAAAAAGACTAGGCGATGTTTTTCCTATCTTCAACTGACCAGTTTTGGTGAGTTGAAGATGGGAAAAACATGACCCTTCGGGGCCACAGTCCAAGTCACTGAGATCACATTCCCCCCCCCCTTCTGATGTTTGATGTGAACATTAACTTAAGCTCTTGAACTCTATCTGCATTTATTCATTGTGCTGCTGCCGCTTGATAGGCTGATTGTATAATTGCATGAATGAGCAGGTGTACAGGTGTTATAATGTAGTTCTTGAGTATGTGTATAATATATATGAATGATCATTACAATGTATATAACATTGCATAAAAGACAGCCTTTCGATCTGTATTTATCTTTCAGCTTTCACCATGATGATAATCCTGGCGCTGATCCGCATCTCAAAGGGCCACGGTGAGGGCCATCCTCCGGTGGCACAGCTCAGCGGAGTTCCCAACCTCTTTGGCGTGTGCGTGTACTCCTTCATGTGCCAGCACTCGCTGCCCTCTCTGATAACACCTATCTCAGACAAACGGCGGGTGACTGCACTCCTAACGGTGGACTACGTGCTCATCCTGGCCTTCTACAGTCTGCTTTCCTTTACAGCCATCTTCTGCTTCGACAGCTCGCTGCTGCGAGACATGTACACACTAAACTTCACCGATAACTGTGACGTGCTGGGTGTGGCCGCCCTCCGCTACTTTTTAGGATTATTCCCTGTCTTCACCATTAGCACGAACTTCCCTATAATCGCAGTCACGCTGCGCAACAACTGGAAGACACTCTTCCATCGAGATGGAGGCACCTACCCATGGGTGGTGGACCGCATCGTGTTTCCCTTTATTACCTTGGTGCCACCCATTGTGGTAGCATTTTGTACTCATGATCTAGAGTCTCTTGTGGGCATCACTGGAGCCTACGCAGGCACAGGCATTCAGTACATCATTCCTGCTGCCCTCGTGTTCTTTAGTCGGCGCCACCTAGAGCCTGTGTTTGGAAGGGATGTGCAGAATAAGCACAGGTCTCCATTCCGCCACACATTCTGGGTCGTATTTGTGGTGATTTGGGCTACTTCGTGTCTGATGTTTGTCACAGCTAATATCATCCTGACAGCGGAAAACAAGAACTAAGCATGCGTTTTACATTCATCAGTATTTCCAGTATATTTTTTCTTTTATACTGTAATTAAAGCCATACAGGTTTGTTACAGGATAAATCACTCTTTTACACAATAAGAAGCAACTGGTTTCTGTTTAAATTGGTTGAATATGGAAAGGGAGCAAAATTGGGTTTAATTCAATGTAAGAATAAATACTTTTTATGAACACTATTTTATTATTACTTTTTCCCTGTTCATATTTAATATTTTGTTCCTTGTGAGACCATTTAGTTTTTTCCTGATCACAATTACAAACAAAATGTTAGTTATAATGGTCAGAAAAATAATAACGCTAATCCTGAGAATTTGTCTGTCTCTCTCTCCCCCCCCCCCCCTTCCTTTTTTTAAAAAAACCAAAACGAAACAGCCACATGCACCTTAGTGTTGGCTGAGAGCTGTGGCAGGAGCAAAGCAAATCAGGGATAATTAGTCTTTCATGGCTGGCATTTTCAACATTCCTAACTTGTGTGTCCTCATGTGTCCTCAGCGGTGAATCATGATTTGGGTTCTGCAGCATGGCTGAAGGATTTACAGAGAGCTGCAGAGCTTTAGACTCCTAAAGCAGACTGCTGCAGGCAGTGAGACGCTTCCACGCTCACTTCGTGTTCATTTACTCTAAACACAACCTGGGGTTCCTGATTGGAGCCTGCGTGTTTGGGTTTGGGCTTGCATAGAGAATGTGCATAGAGGACTGGGAAAGCTGTCTGCTTAAAAGTACTGCACCTTACATGTCCAATTTTACTGTGTGGCTTAAGAGATTTATCAGTTTACCATCGTACCACTTGCTTGACTATACATTAAATCTAAATGTGTATATGACGTCTTTTAATCCTGCCTTGAACAGTTTTGTCTTTATCGTCTTTTTTTGTCATTATCAAGTTTCTTATTTATCCATATTCACTACTCGTCAAATGTTTGGGGACATCTTTTTTTTTTTTTTTCTTGAGCAATGTTTGATTTTCAGCTATCCTCAAACCCACCTCAGAACTGCATAAGAGATAGTTGGAGAGGAAAGAGGCTTCAATCAGGCTTCTCTGAGATGAGTTGGATCAAAAGGTTTGAGATGTGCATGCAGTCAGCACTACAAACCTCTGGAACATACTGAAAGAGGAACAGCAGAGCATTTCTTTGAATTAAATGGTTAATCCTTACATTTTTAAGTCATTCCAACCCCTAAACTTTTGACGGACAGTGGAGGTGGTACAGTCCGTCAGTTACTGAGCTTGTGTGCAATTATGTGTCGTAGCTGTTAACACATCACCACCTTATTACTCTTCACAGTTCTCATTAAATTTCCTTCCTGCGTTTTCTTCGACAGCGCTCGATGGACTGATCATAGGGGTCATGTTTGGTACTGTAAAATGACTGCTGCTCTCTGTGAGAGTTCTCTCCTGCTCAAAGAAAAAAGGCAAAGCAGCATCAAAAGCATGCCTCGGATTTTAGACCTGTTGCCTTGAGCTCATATTAATTCAGCTGAAGATGATTTTTGAAATTGTCTCTGCACAGTTTGGTTTTTACTATGAAGAGAAGCAGGGACAGACAGGTGTTTTAATATCGCCGTCCTGATTACGGACTTTCAGGTCAATCTTTGGAGTGCAATAAAAAGGGATTGCAGCTTAAAACTCAAACGTCCACATCTAAGTAAACAAATATGTGATGATTAATGCAAAGCATATAAAGGATTGAAGTGAATACAAATGTGCCTTTCTCCCAGGGTTTTTATCCTCTCTTTATATGGTTGATGTGTGTCTTTGTGTCCTATAAAGCCTGTCAGATAACCTGCATGTAAACTAATTAATGTAATTGACAATCAGTGTCTCTTCTAAATAAACTTCTAAATAGCTTCTTTCGAAATGTGTACTGTTCCTGTTTATCCTCTCTTTATTTAATAGGCTGTTACAGAAATGACTAAAGATATTTGATTTGGTCTGGGAAAGGTCATTGGAGTGGATTTAATCTCTAAACATTACACTACATCACTTTAAAACTTGTCCAGTTTCTAAACGCACCTCATTTCCCTTTTAGTATTTTATGCAAGTATTGAAATGATGGGAGGGAAGGGGTTGAATTTCCCTTTAGGGAGGTCAGTAAAGTATGTCTGTCTGTTTGTCTGTCTCTCTGTCTCTCTGTCTAATCTATGTATATCTATCTGTTATAGTTCTTTAGTTAATTTTGTTGATCATTCTATCTCTAATCTATTACTCGCTATCTCTCTATCAAATCTATATGTCTGATTCATCTCTAAATAATCTATCTAAGCTTGTTCTAATCTATATATCTCTCTGATCAATATCTCTTTCTAATCTATATCTCAAATATAGCTATATAATCTATATCTATATAATAGCTGTCTAATTCAAATCTAATCTATATCTGTCTAGCTCAGGGGTGTCCAATCTTATCCGGAAAGGGCCGGTGTTGGTGCAGGTTTTCATTCCAGCCAAGCAGAAGCCACAGCCTCACACACACTCTAGCTAATATATCTCTAATCTATATCTCTATCTAATATCTCTATCTAGTCTATATCTGTCAATCTAATATAGCAATTTGATCTATAAACATATATTTACAGTGGTGCTTGAAAGTTTGTACAGAAATATCTACATTTCTGCATAAATGTGACCTAAAACTTCAGATTTTCACAGAAGTCCTAAAAGTAGGTAAAGAGAACCCAATTAAACAAATGAGACAAAAATATTATACTTTGTCGTTTATTTATTGAGGAAAATTATCCAATATTGCATATCTGTGAGTGGCAAAAGTATGTGAACCTTTGCTTTCAGTATCTGGTATGACTCCCTTGTGCAGCAATAACTGTTAAGTAAACATTTCCAGTAACTGTTGATCAGTCCTGCAGATTGGCTTGGAGGAATTTTAGCCCATTCCCCAGTACAGAACAGCTTCAACTCTCGGCTGTTGGTGGGTTTCCTCACATGAACTGCTTGCTTCAGGTCCTTCCACAACATTTCTATTGGATTAAGGTCAGGACTTTGAATTGGCCATTCCAAAACATTAACTTTATTCTTCTTTAACCATTCTTTGGTAGAAGGACTTGTGTGCTTAGAGTTGTTGTCTTGCTGCATGACCCACTTTCTTTTGAGATTCGGTTCACGGACAGATGTCCTGACATTTTCCTTTAGAATATAATAAATAGTATAATTCAGAATTCATTGTTCCATCAATGATGACAAGTTGTCCTGGCCCAGATGCAGCAAAAAAGGTGCAAACCATGATACTACCAGCACCATGTTTCACAGATGGGATGCGGTCCTTATGCTGGAATGCCGTGTTTTCCTTTCTCCAAACATAACGCTTCTCATTTAAACCAAAAAGTTCTATTTTGGTCTCATCCATCCACAAAACATTTTTCCAATAGCCTTCTGGCTTGTCCACGTGATCTTTGGGAAACTGCAGACGGCAGCAATGTTCTTTTTGGAGAGCAGTGGCTTTCTCCTTGCAACCCTGCCATGCACTCCTTTGTTGTTCAGTGTTCTTCTGATGGTGGACTCATGAGCATTAACATTAGCCAATGTAAGCAAGGCTTGTAGTTGCTGAGAACTTGCCCTGGGTTCCTTTGTGACCTTGTGGACTATTACACATCTTGCTCTTGGAGTGATCTTTGTGAACACACAGTCTATCTGTCTGTGGATTGGTGAAGTCCAAACTCTTTAGAGATGGTTTTGTAACCTTTTCCAGCCTGATGAGCATCAACAACTCTTTTTCTGAGGTCCTCAGAAATCTCCTTTGTTCATGCCATGATACAAAGGTCAGACTTTGATAGAGCCCTGTTCTTTAAATAAAACAGGGTGCTCACTTACACCTGATTGTCATCCCTTTGATTGAAAACGCCCGACTCTAATTTCACCTTGAAATTAACTGCTAATCCTAGAGGTTCACATACTTTTGCCACTCACAGATATGTAATATTGGATCATTTTCCTGAATAAATAAATGACAAAGTATAATATTTTTGTCTCATTTCTTTCACTGGGATCTCTTTGTCTCCTTTTTGGACATGTGTGAAAATCTGATGGTGTTTTAGGTCATATTCATGCAAAAATATAAAAAATTCTTCTCTTTTCATAAACTTTCAAGCACCACTGCAATTATCTACCTCTAATCTATATCTCACTCTAATGTAGCCATCTAGTCTATATGTAATCTATATCTCTCTAGCTAATAAATCATTTTAATATCTATCTAATACAGCTATCAAATCTATATCTAACAATCTATCTCTTTCTAATCTGTGTGACTCTCTCTTATTTATATCTAATTAATCTCTCTTTCTCGCCTTCTCTTTATTTTTTATAACACAGCCTCATAATGTGAACATTTGTTCATTTTGTAGGCTTACTTTTTTGTTGCTGTTGTTAAACACACCAAAATAATTTTACTACCCACTCTGTTGAGTATTTTTATAGCATTTTTAAACTATGTTAAATGGCTGTTCGGATCCCATCCGTTCTTTTCATATTTATAACCTTCTGCTGTGTGCTCTTAGTCCAAAAGCTGTCTTTTGTTCTTTTCTTTTTTTTTTCTTTTTTTTCTTTTCTTTTTTTTTGCAATAAGACATTGGCATCTCCCTTAAGCCTGTTACAAAGCTTCACTTTTTATGACTTCACACATCTTTCTTTTTATCGTCAACATAAAACTCCCAGCTGAATTCCATTTCCGTCATGTCTGTGGCAGCATAATTTAATTCACCCTCTGGCCTTTTGTGCATGAGGGTGTGTGTGTGTGGAGGCTTGTAATTGGAAATGAAAACTTCGTGCTGCTTAATTTATTCACAGCTTATTTAATTTGCTGTGATTTACGCTGTGTTTTGATGGAAGGCCGAATGGGAAGCCAGCACAACCCACGGTCTTACTGGTTTGGACTCTGCTGCCTTAATTGAATAAAATGTTTGTGCTTTTATGGATCTTTGTCACACTGTAGTATTCAGTCACATGATACAGTGAAATAAAGCTGCATTTGGGAAAGCAGCAGCCGTCTATTGTGCCTCCATCCCTCCTTTTAGTCTACTCAGTTGTGCAGTTTATCTCAATTAAGATACAAATGCCACAAGGATAAAACAGAGGCGTTTGACTTTACATGTTTTTGTGCACCACTGAGAACAGAGTCATTTTGCATACAAAGTGTAGGTAAAGGTCAACAAGACTTGGGAAAAAAATACTCTGCTATGTTTCCTTTATCAAAGTAATTGACCTCTTAAATGCGCAATTTCTAAAGGGTCATTCTCTTAACACACACCTTCACCTGCTTTAATGCATGTCTTTCTTTTGTCGATTGGACGGGAAAGGAATATTGATTTGTAGCTGCTACACAAACGAGATTTAATACAGTACAGCATGTACCCGTAACACTGCTTACTCAGTCAGGACTTTGTGAATGGTGTTTGCAGCTCGTGTGTCTTCATCGTAGGTGTTTCGATACAAATGGTCCTTAGAAGCTTACATTTGAGCTTATTAGTTTCTGAATAATTCTGTTTTACTGATAACTGAGGGGGGGAAAGCAACACTGAATTTGTATCAATGATTATTTAGTCAGTGCATGTGACAACAGGACACAGGTATTTTTCTTGTGACATTTTTAATGCGTACAACGCATGACATTTATAAGCATTGCATGAAACTTAAATGAAGTAATGCTGGAGAATTTATAAGGCTTATCTCAAAAACCGTGTGGTGACAATGTTTTTATGTTGTGACTTGTCTTTACATGGCAAAAAGAAAGAGGCATAACTGTTTGAGACTAATAATCTGTAATGTAATTAATTTGCCTTTGCATTCATGAAGGTTTATGAAATATCCACCTGTTATCTTAACTTCATATCAGATCATGTTTTTTAACTGATCTGGAGGTGCTGTTTTTGCATTGCAAAAAAATTCAGTTATATAATCATCCAATATAGTGGCAGCAGTGCAGTGCATAAAATAATGCAGATACAGACCAACAGCTTCGGGTAATGTTCACATCAGCCATCAGAATGGGGGGAAAATGTGATCTCAGTGATTTTGACCTTGGCATGAAAGTGGAACTGAACTATCTACACGAATTGTGTGATGCAATCATGTAAACATGGAGCAGAATCTCAAAGGAATGTTTCCAACATGTTGTGGAGTCCATGCTACAAAGATTTCAGGCTGTTTTTAGAGCAAATTATACTCGTACTCAGTCTGGAAAAAAAATGCATTAATGCATTGCTACTAAGTTCAAACATTTATTTCAAGAGAAGAATAAAAAAATCACTAAAAATCTGACAGGATAACCATAAATCTCTTACTACAGAAAACCTCAAGTTGTCTCTTGTCACCACAAGAGTTTCGGCAGAAGCCTTTCATAAATCAGTTTGTGCATTTCTTATCAATGTGTTATGAGGGTACCCATCAAATATTGTGTTGCCAAGTATTCAACAGATCATTACTGTAGAATAATAGCAACATTACGAGTTTGATTTAGTGACTAAACCATGTATCTCATAGTTCTGATTGTCAAAGCTGGAGGTTTTACATGCTGGTCTCTGCTGTTTTATCCCTCTGGAGGCCTGTGCGTCTGCACTGTCTGATAACAGCACTGCTGAGGTCGGTAATCTCTACATGCTGAGGTGTGTGCATAAACGGGATGCTTTAATTCTCATCCCCGGCGGCCACCCATGGCTCCATTAAGGATGATTTGCGCTGGAGTGAGGGATCAGGGTGGTTGGGGTTCGTCCCATGGGGAGAGTGCTAATAGAGGCAATGATTGCTCTGGGTCCACGTTGCCCTTTTTGTGCTGGTACAGGGCCAGTGTTCCATAACCAAACCCCAAGCATAAAGGATGATGGACGTGCACTTGGTTTTGTCTATTACTTATTACTAAGTTAAGTCCTTTGCACATCAAACCAGAAGCATTTATTTCTTTTGTCTAACAGATGAATACAATTCAATCGGTGTGCAAAAGTGTTTGTTACCACCTATAAAATTCTATTTTTCTCAGTAAATGAACAATTTTACATCACAGATCCTTGAAAACGCTAAGCAAGCATTCAAGAGAACTTTTCAACATTTTTATTGTTTAAGAAAATGACTGGACTCAGTTTGTGTGTGATGAATTTTTGGACCTCCTGACTGGAAGGTTGCGAGTTCAAATCCCAGCCTTGCTAAGCTGCCACTGCTGGGCCCTTGAGCAAGGCCCTTAACCCTCAACTGCTTGGAAAAATTAAATGTAAGTCATTCTGGATAAGGGCGTCTGCCAAATGCCGTAAAATGAATTCCATCATATTATTCAAGATCTTAAAGCAGCAGTACTGAACTTTTGCCTTTCTATCGCCATCTCTGTTTGAAACATAAAATTGCAAGTTACTTGCAGAGTTTTTTAAAAAAAATTTTATGTGGGTTGTGCGTCGGCACTACTCCTTTGAGCAGATGAATCTGATGGTTTGAGGTATATTTATCAGAGTTGCCAAGTCCGCATATAATACGTGACTTTGGGCTTCTTTTTTTCTGAAATCGCTTGAAAAATTCATGGGTCGCGGGTTGCAGTTTTTTGGGCTTGTTTACAAAATATGGTTGCTTGTTAGGAAAATTTGACAATCTGACTTTCCCCAATGCATTGATACTGTCTGCTCACAGCCTCACAATAATATCAGTGCTGTAGTGTATTTCACCCTCCCACAATTATTACAGGTTATAACAAAAAAAAAACAAGCATAACATACTCATATATACTAATAGTTTTTATGGTTCTAATGTAATCTCCTTCTCCATCTCTCCAATCATATTCTGCTTGCAGATGATCAGACCGGTGATCAGACATTCTCGTTTTAGCACCGGCTCTGTCACTTTCCCTTTTTGACTGCAGGCTCTCTGCAGCTCGAGGCTTCTTGGTTTTGACAACAGCTGATTTCAACGATGATTGTGCTTAGAACTATCCAGATTAAAGCAGCCACCTAGATTACAAGTTTAAATTCTAAGCAACTGTTGTACGAACAAGCTACAAACATCCTCAGCCCCCACAAATGCGATATAATAGCCGGCTCTTCTTCTTTCTGATTATGGATGTGACATAACCACGCAAAGACGAATGACATCACGAATTATGTCACCTGACATTTCCTGCGAAATCTGATCTGACAGCTCAAATTATAAATCATTATTATACGCTTAACGTTGCGAATTGGGGGAAAGTAAGGATTTTTTATGTACTTGCTCAATAATTGATTTTTGTTCATTTTTAACCAAAAAAAAGTTCTGTACTGCAGCTTTAAACTTGATTGGACATTTTTTTGCATATGCTCATACAATAACCTGAATCTTTTTTAAGACTTACATTTTAGACTGAATATCATGTGATTATGTCCTGTTTTTAACTCTTCCAACAAATCTAAAAATAGATTTTGATTTGAAAAATGTCACACTATTGCAAAGGGACATTTTTGAGACATGTTCCTTATAGTACCATTGGGTTTATTTAAATTTTTCACAGCATTTGTACTTGTGTACAATGGCCTTTAGCCTTCTTTGAGGTCTTGTTCATGGTCTGACTTACTGCTTCGTGACTACTGTTTGTAGCTCTTTTGAGTGCTATCATTTTCTCCATGCCTCATGTTTAGTTGTGGTTCTTTCTGTTTCTCCTACAACTATCTCATATTTTTTTTCTGGGCACTTGCAGTGCTTGTACTGCTGTCAGCTTCTTTTATTGAATCTCACTTAGCTCTAAAGCATCTCCTCAGTCAGACTAATGGCACTTTAATTCTGATGGTACTAAAACACATTATGTATTCATTCATTCATCTTCACTAACCTCTTTATCCAGGGTAGTAATGAATCCGGAGCCTATCCCAAGAACACTAGGCAAGAGACGGGAAAACATCCTGGATGGGACACCAGTCAATCACAGGGCACCATGCATACACACACACATCCACTCATTCAGACCTACAGTATGAGCAACAAGCCAGTCCCACAAGGAAAACATGTGAAACCCTGCACAGACAGTGACCATAGCTCTGGTGCTGTGAGACAACAACGCTACACTCTGAAACATTGTGCAACCCCAAAACACACTTTTGCCAAGCCTGATTATGTTGTTGTACACTGGTCCCACATGTCCAGCTTGATCACCATGCAACCTTCTAAATTATACAAGTTATTCATAATGTTTACATTCGACATTAATGGGCTTTCTGAATAGCACGGTTTGTTCAGATATTAAATTATCCATTCACTCAACCTGCTCCTTTAACAGCCAATTCTCACAGTCTAGACTCTGTGAACAGGGGAGATTATGCACAGATGCATGCTCATGTTGAGCTGTTGGAATTTAATGTGTAAATGAAGAGGGAGGTTGAGGCCAAATTGGTGCTACACTTTAAGAGAGTGCAGCAGAGCAGTTAATCACTCAGTGTTGGTTTGGCACTGACTGTTGGCAGGCTGGAGATCCTGGCATGGCTTCTCAGTGGATGCTGCTGCTTGCAAAGTGGCATGTGGAATGTCCCTATTACAGTTTATTAACACATAAACCTTCATGTAAATTTATATAAGCTTGTCAGTTGAGGAATGGAATCATGGACATCTAATGTGGGCAGTTCAAAAGAACAATGATAAATAGATGGAAAAGAGGTTACAATTTGAGAATCCTTAAATAACCATGGATAAATCATAGTGATTCAGTCACAGAGATCCAACACCACCCTCATAATTTATATGTAAAGTGTACATACCGTGCTAGCTATAAAACAAATCACACCATGAATTTCCAAAAATGGTGATGAAAGCACTAATGGGTGAGTTTCAAAAGTTCAGGTTTCTAATATTTGTTGGAACAGATTCATGAGTACCAGGACCACCACAAGGTTTGTGAAAATTTATGCCCAGGTTTCTATTCCTCTCATCTGTGCTTCAGTGGATGATCTCACCTAGATATACATTTAGTACTGTTAGACTTTATAGTATACAGTTGTATGATGATTTATAATCTCACTATCCAGTGTCACCCAGAAAAGGATGGGTTCCCTTTTGAATCTGGTTCAAGGCTTATTCCTCTTCCTATCACTTGATCAATAGTGATCTAAATCTACATCTGGATTTCTTCTAGCAGAGGTTTGTAAATTATAGGATTCTAAATCCCTCATTTTCAGACTTGGAAAAGTATAGAAATTCAAGAAATGTTTGGAAAAAGTGTGCATACTATGGATATTGATACTCTATATGGCCTGATCAATCATACCTGTGTGTTTTTGTTGAACATCCCATTATAGATTTAGTCCCCTTTGTTATAATAACCTCCACTTTTCTGGGAAGGCTTTCCACTAGATTTTGGAGCGTGGCTGTGGGGATTTGCTCATTCATCCACAAGAGCATTAGTGAGGTCAGGCACTGATATTGGGTGAGGAGGTCTGGAGCACAGTCTGCATTCGAATTCATCCCAAAGGTTTTCAGTGGGGTTGAGGTCAGGGCCTCTGGAGTCCTTTCACTCCAACCTTGGCAAACCATGTCTTCATGGAGCTCGCTTTGTGCACAGGGGCATTGTCATGCTGGAACAGGTTTGCCTTAGTTGCAGTAAAGGGAAATTGTAATGCTACGGAATACAAAGATATTCTAGACAATTGTGTGCTTTCAACTTTATGGCAACAGTCTGAGGAAGAACCACATATGGGAATGATGATCAAGTGTTCGCAAACTTTTGGCCATATAGTGTATATGTTGTTTAAGAAAGAAATTATCAAGAAAACTGAAAATAAACCAGCCCAAGATGGTTGCTGTGAGCAGAGGTGGTTTGTTAGGCTCCACACCTGCTCTTTTGTACCTGCTTTTCTTGTGAATTCTGGTTGGATTGGTCTACATTCTTCAACAGTTTTATTCAAATAGGAAAGGAATCAACGTTCATTCATGGAAAAACTCCATGATATGGATATGACTGCACATGGTTGATCTGTTTGTTGGACTTTACATCTGCTTTTCGACTTTACCTTCTGTACCAGCTTTGTTTACAAATTCTGGTTGGTTTGGTTTATGTTTTTCAACAGTTTCATTCTGAGGAGAAAAAAATTAATAATCTTCTGCAGAAAAACAGAGGAATTTCGGCTCTAAACCCCAGTTTTGGAGACAAAGGATATGTCGACACGTGGCTGTTTTGTTTGCGGTTTCTCAAATTACTTGTGGATTATCCATTTAAACTACTACATTTCAACTTAAAGGACAGATACAATCAACAATATCAAGACCAAAGTGAAAAACCAAGTACCAACCAAGAAACAAAAAGTATGTCTTCATATGGCTACTTTGTATGTGGTTTTTTTGTTTCCCACTTGGTCAATGTCTGAGGCTGACTGAAGATGAAACATCAAGTATCCCCGTCCATGTTTCACCTATGACTAGTATATCAACACTGAACTTTTATGGGCATGGATATCATGTTATTTATTTAACTTGCTGGCAAATTGATCAAGAACTTTACATCACAAATAAGGATAAACAACATATAAAAGGCAGAAGGAAAGGACATTTTTAAAAGTACCGTTCTTTTTGCTCCTGCTAAGTGGTGATATACAGCTAAATCCAGGCCCTTCAACTAACATCAACTTGGGTTTGTCTGTTGATATGCGGTCTGAAGGGTGTCTGCAGTAGGAACTGGTGGACACACATGGTGTTGAAGTGGTGAGGCTTTCTACAGGCCTAGCACAGGACAGTGGCTTCTTCATGGAATTTAAACAGAATTCAGTCATTGTTGGAAAAGCAGAAGTGGAGAACAGTGATCTTTTGTTTGTATCTCAACAGGAGATCATGGGAAATGCTTCGCAAAAATTAGCCCCTAACTCTGCTCTTCACATTGAACAAGCACATATAAACAACATGCCTAAAGTGGAACAATTTGCTAAAAAGTCACCAAAACCACATACTGGTAAAGGATTTTTTGGTTATGCAGCACGCAAGCAAAAAGAATTGAAATACTTTCAAACAGTGAATCATGTAAAAGTGATCTGGGACTTGAAGTCAAAACCAAAAGGTATTTTTGGAGGTCATCTTAATATACGTAGTGTTTTATCAAAAAGAGAAGTTGTTCTTATTGTTCTTAACACTTATTGAGTCAGTCTAATTTGGACTTCTTAGCACTGAGTGAAACTTGGTTAAACACTACTATTCCTACAAATATGATTGGTGTCCCTGGTTATACATGTTACAGGAAAGATAGATTGTCTGGTAAAGGAGGTGGGGTACTGGTTTATATTAGAGGTATTTTAAAATGTTCTGTGATTGAACTGGAGACTTTTGGGTTAGAATGTTTAATTTGAAATGTGTTATCAGCAAAAATGAATTTTAATATCATGGTGTTATATAACCCTCCTTCTCATAATGTTTCGTTTTACCATGATTTTGATGAACTGTTTAAATTGTTTAATTGTCATACTGAAACAATTTTACTGGGAGATTTTAATATAAATTGGTTGGATAACAGTAAGAAAAAAATCTCAAAATTATTGGATCTAAATATAAATTGCATCAAATGATAACGAGTCCTACAAGAATCACCCGAACTAGTAAAACATTGATAGATTTCATTTTCACAAATAAACAAGAGCGAAATACTAAAATGTATAATTTGTTAACAGGTTTGTCTGATCATAATTTGACCTTGATTGTCAGAAAATTAAGAAAACAACGCTTTCAGAGCCATTTTTTTAGAACCAGAGTTAATAATTCACAAACTGGAATTCCCAAGCAGAAAATGTCTCAGTTTGAAAATGAGTTAAATAACATAAATTTGGAGAGTATATATCAAACTGATACTCTGAATAAGTGCTGTGATTCTTTGATGGACACACTTGCAAATACAGTCCAGAAGTTTACATGCTCTCTTAAAAGTAACAGGAGAAAAGTTTTTTTTGCCTTGGATAAATAATGATATTCACCAGCTAATGAAAAAGAGGGATCTGGCATTGAAAAAATCTATATCTACAAAACTACAAACAGATATATTGATTTTTAAAGGCTTAAGGAAGTCATCTTATTTCATGCAGTTGTTTGCTGACTCACAAGGCAATAGTTCACTTATTTGGAAACATATGAATAAATTAACCAATCAGAAATTCAGTCAAAGTAAAGATATAATAAAATTTAATATAAATGGAAAGGTCAGTACTGATGCTTTGGAAATTGCAAATGAATTTAATACCTTTTTTGTTCAATCAGTAGAAGACCTCGCAGCAAATTTCAATTCTGTTTGTTTATCACACGATGTAGTAAGAGATTCATCTTCATCTTTTTATATTTCACAGGTTGATCAAGATAAAATCGGTAAAATTATGAATCAGTTAAACAGTTCAAAAGCTAGAGATATGTTTGGTTTAGATGCTTCTCTTATTAAAAAACATAGCACATTTGGTAAATTTACCTATTAAAACTTGGGAGTTTCCACAAAATCTCAAAACAGCTGTGGTGACCCCAGTCTTTAAGTCTTGAGAGACTGATGAGGTGTGTAATTATAGAGCCATCTCAATTACTCCAGTAATTTCCAAAGTCTTAGAAAAGTTAGTGGTTGAACAATTAATGAATTACTTGGGGAAAAAAAAAAAAAAAAAACTTCTAAAATGTCTTAAAGGTTTGATTTATTTTCCCTAAGGAAAGGCCCCAAAATAACCAGGGGAAAAAAAAAAAATATATATATATATATATATATATATATATATATATATATATATGCTTCTTTATGGTGCATTATTACAATTTCACCCCAAAGGAAACAGTGGCAGGCTCCAGTTCTCACTTTCCTCACCTCTCTGTGTCTAGCAATTGTCCTAATGAGGAGGTGAGTAAGTCAAATCTGTCCAAGTGTGTCTCATCTCACCTCCACAGTAAAATCATATTGTGATCTTCTTGGCACATCTACAAGGTCCCAAACATCTCCGAAGAAATGAGGAAAGACACTCCATTGCTTATGACTGCTTGTAAATGGTAAATGGACTGCTTGTAAATGTTTACATTTTAAACATCTTGCTGAAGCTCATTCTTTATCCTAATGGGTAGGAACCAGAATGAATCACCTAAGGGTGACACTCCACTCTGCTTTTAGTGGCTACTCACATAATCTATTGATCAATAGAAACAACTGTTGGATGAATATTCTCCTGATCTCTGCCAAATATTTGATTTATGTCCATCATTAGCTTAAAGATGGCATTAAAACTACATTTCAGTAGCTCTTTGCAAAAATGTAAAAAAAAAAAAAAAAAGAAAGAAAGAAAAAGTGAGACAACAGTGAGTGCACACATAGTACAACACCACACCAAAGACAATAGTAAGGTGCACACAGGTCCCATGTGTGTATGTGTGTTGTCCATGAAGTGGAAAATTAGGGGGGAAAATGGGGTCAGGGAAAATGGCCCCATTAAAAATTCAAATTGCTTGTGGAAAATAACGTCTACTGAATCACTCTGTGTTTGTTCTCATGTTGTCATGGCTGAGAGAACAGACTTTGGTTTGTGTGAGATCTTTGATCATTTTTCTTGCCTTGTCTTTTCACTGGCTGATATAAATGTCCTGGAAGAGCTCCACCAGTACTATGTTCAACTGCCCATTTTGCAGTTTTGTTTGGCATTGCTTCCTGTCAGGATGCTCTCTGTAATACACTCATCAAACTTTATGAGGATGTGAGGAGACAACTGCACAGGTAGTAAAGAAGCAGTTATGCAGTTTTTATCAGTATATCAGTGTAGAGAGATATATTAAATTCTAATTATGCTTTAATTAGTAATGTTGCTTTTTAAATAGTGTGTACTGACTGATAAATATTTTATACATATACATACAGTGGGGGAAAAAAGTATTTGATCCCCTGCTGATTTTGTACGTTTGCCAAATGACAAATAAATGATCAGTCTATAATTTTAATGGTAGGTGTATTTTAACAGTGAGAGACAGAATAACAACAAAAGAATCCAGAAAAACGCATTTCAACAAAGTTATAAATTGATTTGCATTTTAATGAGTGAAATAAGTATTTGATCCCCTATCAATTAGCAAGATTTCTGGCTCCCAGGTGTCTTTTACACAGGTAATGAGCTGAGATTAGGAGCACTCTCTTAAAGGGAGTGCTCCTAATCTCAGTTTGTTACCTGTAAAAAGACACCTGTCCACAGAAGCAATCAATCAATCAGATTCCAAACTCTCCACCTTGGACAAGACCAAAGAGCTGTCCAAGGATGTCAGAGACAAGATTGTAGACCTACACAAGGCTGGAATGGGCTACAAGACCATCGCCAAGCAGCTTGGTGAGAAGGTGACAACAGTTGGTGCGATTATTCGCAAATGGAAGAAACTGTCAGTCTCCCTTGGTCTGGGGCTCCATGCAAGATCTCACCTCGTGGAGTTTCAATGATCATGAGAACGGTGAGGAATCAGCCCAGAACTACACGGGAGGATCTTGTTAATTATCTCAAGGCAGCTGGGACCATAGTCACCAAGAAAACAATTGGTAACACACTACGCCTTGAAGGACTGAAATCCTGCAGCGCCCGCAAGGTCCCCCTGCTCAAGAAGCACATGTACAGGCCCGTCTGAAATTTGCCTGAATGATTCAGAGGAGAACTGGGTGAAAGTGTTGTAACGTCTGAACGTATCAAACTGATTTCTGAATCAGCCTGGACTTAGCAAAGAAGTTTCTCTGTTTCCTTGAGCTGTGAATCCTTATCAGTAACCCCTGATCAGATGCCATCAGAATGCTACAGGGGACACGACCCCCCTCTTCAGACACACACACACACACACACACACACAAAGCTTACCTACACGCGCACACGCGTGCACACACACGCGCACACACGCGCACACACATGCGCACACACACAATGGAAGAATCTCTTTTGAATGTAACATGTAATTATATGTAATTATTTGATGTCCAAATAGTGTGATGTTTCCTTATTTGCATATATTGTGTGTATCCTAACTATAATGATTTTAGATAGTTTAATGTAGGATATTATTTTAAATGTCTGTAACCATGTTTTACCTGTAATATTCTTTTAAGTCCATTGAATTTGGTATGTAGTTAATCGTCTCGAGATACCCTGATTGATTATGCATATCATATTGCAATGGGATACATTATGTCATGCTTTTTCTTAATTTCATATATAATACGGTTTAAACCGGCTCCTCCTAGGACATGCAAATCCAGGTCTGAGACCAGACAAAGAGAGTTCATCCCGCCAACAAATCCAACTTCCTGATTGGCCAATAGCCCAGAGAGGCGTGTGTGTTGGTGTTGTCTTTAAAACAACACCACGCTTTGAAATCACAACTTTTTACTTTTTCTTCTGCAGACACTTCTACTTCTGGTGGCAACTTCTACACTCTTTCCGGTTTCTCTCCCCCGGGGCCACGTGCCCCGGAAGAGGAAGCCACAATCTCTCTCTCTCTCTCTCCGGACAAAAGATGCAACCGCCTCACGGCCCACGCCTTTTCAAACAACGAACCAGCGAAGTCCTACTGGACCGCGCGAAACTTTCAAACCGACAACACCCAAGCCATGCAAGTATAGTTAACGGATCTATACATGCGTTAAGATTGTACCCCTGTTTACAGGAGATTTAAGGTCGTTGCTGGTTTTGAAAAAGGCTAATTAATTGTTGTTTTTGTCTGTTACCCTCTTCCTTTCATTACTTTCTCTCTAATCACTCTCTCTTCTTGTATATAGATGTGCATATGTATTGTTTGCTTAGAGTTAGTCGTGTGTATCCATAGTTACACCTAGTTATTAAAATCTATTATCACCACGCTTGATTGCCTCTGTTTTGGTCACGTGATGAGTAAATTCTACACTGCAAGACCTCGCTACCCGCTTTGAAACTGAGATTCCTTCGTGGCCAGAAGGATAAACTCCCTCTTTAGAGTTCATAATTCTAAACTAGACTACAGCTAATCCTAAAAGCTGATCTAGACCACATACATAGTCCTAATTAATTATAATCCATTGTAATTGATTATCTATATGTATATGTGCACATACATGAATTCCCTTTCATGGCTGATGTATATTTATAACTGGTCACAACACGCGTTGATTAGATATATAGATATATTTCACACCATTTGAGCTAATTCCTTACATAAATTGGAGAATACATTTAAACATGTTAAACATCTTTTAATTCGTTACATGAACTGGTGGAGAATATTTTTAAACGTTGCAGATTCATCCGATTTACTACATATTCTGGTAGATAATGCGGGCACGATTTAAAACTCATCTCCTTTAAAAAGGTGCTTTGAATCCAAGCGTGCGCTTCTGTTTCGTTTCATTCATTTCATGTTTAAAGCTGATTCATTACATTATTCTGGTGGAAAAGAATGCGAACAGCAATGAGTCGTTACAGTGTTGTGGTCAGGTGTGGTCAGATCTCTTTGGCATCAACTCAACTCGCCGTGTTTGGAGGAGGAGGAATGCTGCCTATGACCCCAAGTCATAACACCATCCCCACCATCAAACATGGAGGTGGGAACATTATGCTTTGGGGGTGTTTTTCTGCTAAGGGGACAGGACAGCTGCACTGCATCAAAGGCACGATGGACGGGGCCATGTACTGTCAAATCTTGGGTGAGAACCTCCTTCCCTCAGCCAGGGCATTGAAAATGACCTTAATGACCCCAAATACTTATTTCCCTCATTAAAATGCAAATCAATTTATAACTTTTTTGAAATGCGTTTTTCTGGATTTTTTTTTGTTGTTATTCTGTCTCTCACTGTTAAAATACACCTACCATTAAAATTATAGACTGATCATTTCTTTGTCAGTGGGCAAACGTACAAAATCAGCAGGGGATCAAATACTTTTTCCCCCCACTGTAGATAGGCATTTGTAGTGGTATTAATGAAGTCTGTATTATTATTATTATTATTATTATTATTATTATTATTATTATTATTATTATTATTATTATTTTGACTTGATTGCACTTTCAATTGCTTCTTGAAAGTTAAAAGGTTTTTTTTTGTCACAGCTGTCAGACTTTAGATATTATAGCAACATTATCCACTTCCTAACTTTATTTTAGGAACTGCTTTAAGCTGTGTAAGAAAAAAAAAATCACCTTGTTTATATGTAGATAACCAAAATGAATTCTACTGAGTAGAAAGTAGTAGAAAGTATAAATGCCTTCAATATAAAGAGTAAACTAAATGCACTATATGGTCAAAAATTTTATATGGTTTGTTGGCACCTGACCATCACACCATATGTGGTTCTTCCCCAAACTGTTGCCACAAAGTTGGAAGCACACAACTGTACAGCATGTCTTTGTATGCTGTAGTTATCACTGGAACTAAGGGGCCCAAACCTGTTCCAGCATGACAATGCCCCTGTGCACAAATCCAGATACATGAAGACATGGTTGGGTTGGAGTGGAAGAACTCGAGTGGCCTGCTCAAAGCCCTGACCTCAAACCCACTGAACACATTCGGAATGAACTGGAACACTGACTACAGTGCTGTGAAAAAGTATTTGCCCCCATCCTGATTTCTTCAGTTTTTGTGTACATCTCATACTAAATTGTTTCAGAAATTAAAACAAAATCTAAGATAAAACAAAGGCAACCGAAGTAAACAAAAATAAGGATTATAAATGATAATGTTATTTATTGAAGAAAAACAGTCCAATACCAACTGGGCCTGTGTGAAAATGTATTTGCCCCCGTAGTTACTAATTCCCCAAATCTATGAAACTGCATTCAAAATGGGGTTCAGCTGGATTAAACCCAACCAGACCTGATTAGTGCCAGCCATGTTCAATCAAATCAACACTTAAATAGAACTTTTTCAACAGCATGAAGTTGGTTAAAAGGTCTTAGCCAATAACACACTATGCCAAAATTGAAAGAAATTCCAGAAATGATGAGGAAGAAGGCGATTGAAATACATCAGTCTGGGAAGGCTTACAAAACTATTTCAAAGGCTCTGGGACTCCAAAGAACCACAGTGAGAGCCATTATCTCCAAATGGAAAAAACTCGGTACAGTAGTGAACCTTCCCTACTGGCCGACCTTCCAAAATTCCTCCAAGAGCACAGCAACTACTCATCCAGCAAAAGAGCTAAGGACAACATCAAAGGACCTACAGGCCTCTCTTGCTTCAATAAAGGTCACTGTTCATGACTCCACTTTCAGAAAGACACTGGGCAAAAATGGCATCCATGGAACGGTGGAGAGGTGAAAACCATTGCTAACCTGGAAGAACATTAAGGCTTGTCTGAATTTTGCCAAAACACACCTTGACGAACCTCAAACCTTTTGGAAGGAGGTTTTGTGGATTGATGAATTGAAAGTGGAACTGTTTGGAAGAAAGGGGTCCTGTTACATCTGGAGTAAACCAAACACAGAATTCCACAAAAAGAACATCATACCTATAGTCAAGCATGGTGGTGGAAGTGTGATGGTGTGGGGATGCTTTGCTGCTTCAGGGCCTGGGCAACTTGCAGTAATTGAGGGAAACATGAATTCTGTTCTCTACCAGAAAATCCTAAAGGACAATGTCCGGTCTTCAATCTGTAAATTGAAACTTAAGCGCAACTGGATTATGCAGCAAGACAATGATCCAGAGCACAGGAGTAAGTCCTAGTCCTAGAAATAAGTGAAAGACTGATCTCCAGTTATCGGAAGCGTTTGGTTGCAGTTGTTGCTGCTAAATGTGGCACAACCAGATTTTAAGTTTAAGGGGCAATTAATTTTTCACATTGGTGATAGGTGTTGGATAACTTTTTTTGCTTCAATAAAATAAGTAAATAAATAAAAACTGCATTGTGTGTTTACTCAGGTTGCCTTTGTTTTATGCTGTATTTTGCTTTAAGATCTAAAACTATTTAGTATGAGATATACACAAAAACAGAAAAAATACTTTTTCACAGCACTGTATATGCCAGGCACATATGGATGTGATTATTCAGGTGTCCATATACTTTTGGTCATTTTTACCTTAGTTACCATGTAGCTACATTTTCAACAATTTTCCAGTTAAATTCTAAATCATTATTGCACAGTAGCACCAATTACTGTTGTAAATACTTTTCACACAAATTACATGCACTTGAATATCTAACATGCAAAGTATGTACCATAAACATTACTTTGAAATACTACACAATTATTACAATAGTTACTAAGTAGCTACTCTACTTAAAAATAATGTACTTCCTTTATCTGTTTAATATTGGTGCATCTCATTATTATGTATCTACAAAATAACAACTTGCAACAACAACTTGATATATTTGGATCCTGTTCATTTCAATAATTAATCAATTCCATTCAATTTTATTAAACAAGGACAGGATGTTTGCTATTTAATGCAGACATACAATATGCTGTGTGATGCTGGGCCTTATACTGAATAAGGATACTGCAGGACTCAGAGCGCCATAAATCCAGAACCACAGACAGCGACCAAAATAAAATGCAGCAGGTCTTGGCTGGGCCCCACCTCGAGCAATCATCGTCTGGCTGGAGACCTCCCAGCTGGCTGTGTAGCAGGAAGGATGGATAAAAACTGCTCACAGAAGAAGAGGAGGATGACTACCAATAAGCTCCCATCTTCAAAACATGTGAGCAATTCCTGGATTCTCTTTACCTTTACCTCAGATTCCCATGAGGAAAGCAGACCTTCAGCTCATCACTGAGAATCTAACCCACCGGCACACTGCTATCTCATGAGGAAGAAAGCTCAGACACAGGCTCTCACCTCTACCAACAACTTATCATTAAAATACCCATCTGAGGTTAACTAGCCAGAGCTTTCACAGTACACTGCTGTCTGGCACAGAATCTTTTCTCGCTCTTTCTCGCCTAAATCAAAAATCAGCCACATACACACTTCACTCTTGTAGTGTGTCACCCATGAGAGCAGCATGTGAAGGACTGTTAGCACTGCCCCACCCTAAACATCCATCAGGTTAGATGTGTCATTTTTGCCATTGCTGCATCAGTGGTTAAGAAGGTGTTGACCTTCACAATCCAACATCTTGATCACACTTTGTTTTTTGTACAGTGTGTGTGGTGATGAGAGGGACTTGGCTGGACTGAATGTGTGGAAACTGTGTGCGTGAGAGAGTGAGAGAGAGACAGAGAGAGAGAGAGAGAGAGAGAGAGAGAGATGAATCTGATCCCAGTGTTAAGGCTCCCTGTTGGGTCCATAAGGCTGTCGAAATCTCTGTCCCTCATCCATCATGTGGCTCAGGAGCTCAGCTATGTGTCCAGAAAGGCAGATTGACCAAAGACTGTAGAACATAAGCTACACACACAATCCATCCTTACTGAGAAATAAATATATATGCCCCTGCTACATTGCCTCTTTCTCACAGCACTTTCTTTAATGTATTCATTTTCATTGGCTTTTTTTCCATTGCTTATGATGCAGGAGGCTATTATATAGTTCCAGTGGATTATATGCAGAAGTTTAACACATAACCTTCCAGAAATGCCTGAAGGCTCAGCTCTCCTGAGCAAACTCGAACGACAATAACAAAACACCATCAGCATTCTCATTGTGAATGAGTATATTTTTATATAGGTGTGTTTCCCTTTTCCCTGTGTTGTTACCTGTTCAAAAAATGGATGACTTGTGTTACACACCATTATGTATATTACTCAATTGAAAGCCTTGTTCGGCTTGTAAGATTGTAGCATTGTATCATTCATACTGTGACTCAGGGCCCCCACACAGCACCTCAATGACACAGAGTGCAATACTGACATGATATTGTATGGTCGAAATGTGTACAAATCAATTATCATCAAATTCTAAACAGGAATCTATTGAGACCGATCAGGTATTTTAGCCATGTTCCCAAATATTTGACATCTAATCTAAGAATATGATAGCAATGGCTTATTTGTATAACATATTTGTACAATACAATCAATAATTATAGGAACAGTAAAAATGTACCAAATTAAGCATGATTATATAGGCAAAAAAGCAAAAGTATATTTTTTTATTCATTTATTTCAATTGAAACAGTTTTTCCACTAGCATTATGCCTAAGCAACATTTGGACAACAAAACACAAATGCACATGATATAACTTCCTTAAAATAATGGAATTTAATTCAGTATTTCAATAACTGAAGCTGACTTAATTTCAGGGCAGACATCAATTTCATTTTCCCACACTGACTTGTGCAGTCACTAAAACCATTACTTTGATAGTTACCCTAGTCATGATAACGTATGTTATCTGATTGTCTCCAACATAGTCTCTCATAGCTTGACTGCCAAATTATTTGATTAGTCACAATTTATTTAAAAATTAAAAATGATGCTGATGATCAAAACCTTCTGAAAATGCATTAGTGCTGATTTCTTGTTAGACTTGATTGTGAGTTAATGTACTAAAAAGCAAAACAATTTATCTAGACAGGTATCGGACTAGCTGGAAAAACTCAAGTGGCCTGCACAGTGCCCTGACCTCAACCCCACCGAACACCTTTTGGGTTGAAATAAAATGCAGACTAGTTGCCAGGCCTCCTTACCTGATATCAGTGCCTGTCCTCACTAATGCTTTTGTAGCTAAATGAGCAAAAATCCCCATAGCCACGCTCCAAAATCTATTGGAAAGCCTTCCCAGAAGAATAGAGGTTATTATAACAGTAAAGGGGGACTAAATGTGGAATGGAATGTTCTACAAGCACATATACTTTTCTCCATACAGTTTTTTAACACACCATAGAAAGAACCAATACTGTTGCTGGAGTTCAGCACAATTCATTTTTTATCAACAAATAAAGGCTGCACCCAAAGAAGACCATTCCTATCAATACATCAACTAACAATTTCTAATTTAGCCATACTCTAGCCATCTCTAACAGTATGCCTAGGCTCTTTGGCAGTGTGTATTTTGATGAACAGCGAATGTTGTGGCTTGTTTTTGTAATAAGTAGAAATGTGAATTAAAACAACTGTTAGAACTTCAACTACTAAGATCTATGGGTAGGTCCAGACTTACTTCCTTACCCTTATAACTATATATCTTTACTATAATATCTTTTTATATAGTTACTAAATAGTTCATAGCAGTTACCGAATAATATGCTTTATTAAGCCGGAAATGTAAGTGGCTAAAAGATTTACAAGACTCTTATTTCCTCAGTACATTTATGGTGTAATATTAAGAAAGCATCTATCTCCTTATTGCATTAGTCAGTAGGCTGCAGTATCTGATGCCAATGACTTTGGATGACAATATGCATGTGTCAAAGAGTAATGGGAAGAAAATGGGAAAGAGAGAACACTCAAACAGTGATTTATACTTCCCTGAAGCTGCTTCAACATCTTTAATGGCAGCCCGTAAAAACAGCTGCACTGTACAAGATTTGGCAAATTCGCACTGGGTGTGTGGTTGAAGATGTGTGTGATACACATCATGCCCCAAGGGCTCCCATCTGGGGAGGTGCATTGTGTGGCATGGATTAAGAGAGAACATTTGGATTGATATACTCTCACAGAGTGCTAGACTCATCATGTGCATTAACTTGGGGTGGAATGTGAAGTAAAGGACTGAGCTGAGATACAGCTTCAACACTGGTCAACTCAAACACACAAACACCCCATCTCCCAAAACACAGGCCTTAATTTTCCTTAAATGTATGTTTTTTTTAATATTTCTAGATTTTTTACACATCCAACCCAGATAGCATATATTTCTGGGCCTCATCTGGGCCAACTATGGCACATATGGCTCAGTTCTGGCAATGGCAAAGGTTATATGGGCCATATGTGGCCCACACACAACAAGCCAGTTTTAGGCTTGTTTTGTCTGGGCCCACATCTGGCCCAGAAGCCAGCCCCACTCAGGTTGAGTCATTACCGTCATTTCATACGGAATGCCATACTTAATAATCTTAGAGGCAACAGTTGCTTAGTTTATCACATAGTTTATATTGTTGTGTTGTCAAAATAATTGTGGTTGTTGTCGGCCAACTTGGAAAACAGATCAAAGAATGAAAGAATAATTCACAGCAGGGACTGTATGCATCAATATTAAATATAGTGTTTCTAGCAATAAAAAAGAGAGGTCAACAAAACTTTCTGACTTCTGAATCCTGGGCCGCAGCAGATGTTTTTAAAGATCCACATATTAATGTCAATATGTACATCCGTATTGTAATAAAGCAATTTATTTGCTTAAAATATTACCTTACTGAATATGATTAGAATAAATCCTTGTACAATATTAATTTAAAAAAAAATGTCTTGTAGACCTCCTTGTGAAATATCAGTAAAAGATGAGTCTGGAGACCCAAGTGGATTTTCAGACCTTTTTGAGCACTCGCAGTACATCAACATTTTTTGCCTAGCATATAATCATTTAACATTTACACAATAATCCTGCACTGCAGAATTTTATCTTCCATTTTTACCACCTCTGAGCTTGTATATATTCTGAGAAAGTAATGGAAAAGGTATTGCATGACGTTCATGAACAGTAATCAGCATCTCAGAACAATACACACGTTGAATATGATCATCTAGGGTGACAAAATAATTGAGAATGTCACTGGTGATTGATTGGAATCCTGGTAGCGTATTAATCAGCCCATATGGCATCACCAAGAAATCATAGTGTCCTCCAACAGTAATTAAAGCTGTTTTTCACTTGTCAACTTCATGGATTGAGGTAAGATTCTGAGATCTTAAATGTTTAATGTAGTAAAGACTATGAAGAGAGGATTGCAATTATTTCATCATCTATATTAAATTATATCATCATCATCATCATCATCATAATCTCTTGAATTACCCGTTAATTCTCCCTAATGGAAAATCACTACAGCAAGCTTACACCTTTCAAAACCAGTCACTACATTGGGTATAGAAAAGAATGACCCCCCTTTAAAATAATCACATTTTGTTGCTTTTCAGCCTGAAATGAAGACGGACACAGTTTTTGGTTTATCCAGCTGTATTTACTCAGTGCAACTTATAACATCCGAGTGAAAGATATAGCACCAACATGTCAGAAAAAAATTAAAAATTAAAAAACAGAATCACTGAGCTGGAAAAATGATCACCCCCTTGCTTTAATTTGCCTTAATTTTTTAATTACAGCCTTTAGTCTGTTGGGATATGTCTCTACTAACTTTGCACATCTAGACTTTGAAATATTTGCCCATTCTTCTTTGCAGAACTGCTCAAGTTCAGTTAAATTTGATGGTGACTGTTTGTGGACTGCAGTCTTCAAGTCATTCCACAGATTTTCAATGGGGTTTAAGTCTGGGCTCTGACTAGGCCATGCAAGGACATTCACCTTTTTCTCCTTCAACCACTGTTTGGTCAGTTTTGCTGTGTGCTTTGGGTCATTGTCATGTTGGAAGGTAAACCTTCTTCCCATTGACAACTTTCTGGCAGAGGGCAGCAGATTTTCCTCAAGAATTTGATGGTATTTTGCCCCATCCATTTTCCTTCTATCCTGAGAAGTGCTCCAGTCCCTGCTGCAGAGAAACACCCCCATAACAGGATATTACCACCTCCATGCTTTACTGTAGGAATGGTGTTATTTGGATGGTGAGCTGTATTGGATTTCCACCAGACATTTTGTTTGGTGTTGAGGCCAAATAATTCAATTTTAGTCTCATCTGACCTTAACACCTTTTCCCATGTGGCCTCAGAATCTTTAAGGTGTGTTTTGGCAAAGCTCAGTCGTGGGTGGCTTTTTTCTTGCAACCCTCCCATACAAGCCACATTTGTGGAGAATTTGTGATATTGTTGTCACATGCACCCAATGACCACTCTTTGTCATAAATTCCTGCAACTGCTTCAGAGTTGCTGTAGGCCTCTTGGTAGCCTCTCTGACCAGTTTCCTCCTGGCTCTTTCATCCAGTTTGGAGTGGCATCCTGATCCAGGGAGGGTCTGTGTTGTACCAAATACCTTCCACGTCTTAATAATAGACTTCACTGTGCTTCTAGGCATTGATAAAGCTTTTGAAATTTTTTTGTATCCATCTCCTGACTTGTGCCTGTCCACAATTTTATCCCGGAGATCTTTTGACAGTGTCTTACCACCCATAGTTGATTGTTTGCTTCAGTTGCACTACAAAATGTTTCAGGAAAGCTCTTTTCATGCTGAGCTAATCAAAATGACCACAGCTAATCACAGTTGAAAGTCAAATGGCTTTGTGTGCCATTGAGAAGGTGATTAGCTACACATTATTGAGTTTACAAGTCATTTTTAGGAGGGGGGTGATCCTTTTTCCAACTCACTAATTCTGTTTTTTTTATTTAAAAAAAAAAATTCTGACATGTTGTATCTTTCACTTGGATGTTATAAGTTGCACTGAGTAAATACAGCTGGATAAAACAAAAACTGTGTCCGTCTTCATTTCAGGCTGAAAAGCAACAAAATGTGATTATTTTAAAGGGGGGTTGATTCTTTTTTATACCCACTGTACGTAATAATTATGCACAAACCTTTGATAATCACTAATATCAGTTTAAGACATAGGCAAATAAAGCACTGATGGATTGCATTCCTATTTACAGCTTGCCAAACAACCCTTGAAGCCAGCTGGAACCGTTACTTAAGGTTATAAACAATGTCTCAAATTCATTTAGTGTTATTTATTGACACAGATATTGTCAAAAAGAAATGGCCCACCAAAGCAGACTCTTAAGAAACTGAACAAGCTGAAGGCATAAAAAATTCAGTAGAAGACACAAAAGATCTGTTTTTAATTTAGAAGTCATTTTCTACATTTCCTTCCATTTCCTGACCTAGTGAACAAGTATCAGGATGTATTTATTGATAGAGACTTCAAAGCACTTCTGTAAGTCACTCTGGATAAGGACGTCTGCTAAATGCCATAAATGTAAATGGAGGCCAGTTCATTGCAAGGCATCTCACACACACACACACACACACACACACACACACACACACACATTCACAAGGTAATACACACATAGGAGCAATTTACTGTAGCTATTCCAACTGTTGGAATGTTTTTTGGAGGTGGCAGAAACCGGACCGGAGTAACCAGAGGAAGCCCATGTACTGTAGTATCCACTGCTCTGAAAATCCTTGTGCAGGTCATCTTGTAGATTAGCCACTGGTCTTTATTTAGGCAAACCTTATCTTGAGATGTGTTGATAGACTTTGATGCAGCTAATGTTGTGTTAGGCTGAAATTCTACAGTTTCAAGCATGCACACAACCTGTGTGGCTCATTAGGCAGCTCATTGGTGGCTTCTTTACTTTGGTTTAGTTATCATACATCAATGTAGATACTCTCTATTTAATATTTCTAGTCTTCATCTGCAGGGATGACTGCCAAAGCCTAAATGTGAAATGTGTCCTCAAGAGCATGACAGAGACACCGGCATGATTCACAAAATCCTGCAGTGCATTTCTCACCAGCTTTATGAATGTAAATCGTTCTATAAGATTTTCTGCCGCTGCTTGTTGTGACAGGTTTTTTACAGGCTGTAGCACACTGCAGTCCCTCCTGCTTTGATTGCTTTGATTTTCTACACAAAAAAAATCACTTTTTACTTCCAACACACTCTGGACGACCTTTTAAGACTTATATTCACTGTCCAAGTATTGACTCTGGTGCCAGACACTGCGCAAGCATTTGACCGGATTTCATTCTGCCCCTTAAGGAAATGACCTTTAAGATGCAGACAGATATTTTGGGTCTTCCACTGAATTTGTTCTGCCCTCAACTTGATCAGTTTCTTGAAAATTTGCTTTGGTAGGCCATTTCTTATTGGAAATATCTGTGGTGGAAAAAAAAGAAAAGAAAAAGCTATGATGAAATGTTTGTTAGTGTATCAGTTTAACTTATTCAGTCATGTTTAGCCATTCCAATTTATGATTAACTGATAGATGCTAATAATAATTTCTTGCTTATACATGTTTTGGATGAAAGTTTCAACTTGAATTGTGGAAGTTTACATTTTACAGGAACCCCCTTTAGTGAAGTAACATTTGCAGTTGTCTCCCAGGATAACCCTGAATGTATTTTCTTCACATCATTTAGCAAACGGAATAAAAGTAGAAACACACTGTAGTGAATACTGCTGACATATTTTGAGTGATTTAGATTTCCATACTTATATACATATCCCTCTTTTCATATTTACTATCTTGAAAGTCTTGTGACAAATTCCTATTTGATACTTATACTATAACTTTAGCAGCTGACTCGCTGGCACAGCAGGTATTGTGGTGACCTTACCCTTACCTTTCAGTTCCTAAATGAATCAAAATCTAGCTTTCTTTTCATACTATCACACCTTTCTGCACTTACAAACCATTTTCCCCCCTACACTACCTGAATACACTATAGCTTTCTCCTAGCAGATCCACATGATGTCCATTTGAGCAAATGACTTGGCAAAGTAACATCATGAGGAATCTAATTAAGATCAATCTTGCACTCGTCTGTGAACTCATATACAATTCTGCCTTGTGCCCATGAACATAGCCAATTTTCTGAGTTAACTTTTATTGATCCAAATGTCCCTGCTTAATGGTATTTAACCTTATGCTTTAATCGCTCTTTGTTTTGCTAATGTACTTAATGACCAGCTCGTTTGAGGAGCTTTTGTTGAAATGTGACCTGTGAAGATTTTTGGAGACCTTGTAGTTATAAGACTCCATCTGACAATTCTGTAATGGTAAGATTTTGAGCAATAAAGTTTCAACCCTCATTAAGGTCAAAGCAGATACAACCTTACTATTTTGTGTGGTTTTATGCCATTTAAACCAGAGGTGTCAAACATACGGCCCACGAAGATGTCTAATCTTCAAAATATCAATAATATAAAATAATAAAAATTAAATAAATTATATTTGCTACAATATTTTAGTTTTAATTTAAAGCGGAACTCATTTATTTGTGTTGCTGTTACACCCCGGAACATCTAACACACGTGGATTATAAAGCAGCCCTGAAATCTCTATCTCATTATTGATGATGTTGCTTGGAACTGATGCTTGTTTGGCAAGCTACTTGTGATCTTGAACATGTCCACAAAAAAAAAAAAAATATTGACCTTGAAGGGCAAATATTTCAGTAGAAATGGAAAGAAAGGTTTTACTTCTGTGAGGTCAACGGTCAACCGATATGTTTAATCTGGTCACTACCCGTGTCTGTGGCAAAAGAGTACAATGTTAAACGACACTATGAGATGCACGCAGATAAATATGATAAGTACACTGGACGGTTTAGGACGGAAAAAGTAAACGAGCAAGCATCAGCTTAAAAAAAACAAAAACCCAACAATTACTGTTTACCAAAAGCCGGTTATTAGGTAATGCACGACAAATGCAACCTGTCGCATTTTCTTTATTACTAGTTTCTTTATTACTCATTACTAGTGTTGAAAATAATATTTACGTTCATATGCAAAGGAAAGTGAATGGTTTTGATTGCCATTATTGGGACATAATGATAATTATAGTTTTTCACAAATAGGCCTGTCACAATAATTACATTATAGACTTATCGTATGATATATGGACATGACCTTGATCATTTTTTGCTGACCTTGATATCGCCCATTGTGTTTACATGCGTGTTTGTTTGCATAAGATTGAATGTCGGCAACATTTTAGCCATTCGCGCTGCTTCTGTTCTCTCGTCTGCTCCAGGGCTGTCAAATTAAAATTCAAACATCAAATATTTGGCAAATTTAAGATAAAAATGCACATTTGAATGCAAAAACTGTGCAGTCAAATTTAAGATGTAAATGAGCACTAGCACCAATTTTAATTAAAACATACTGTTGAAAAAATAACGCAATAACTAACAATGTTTTTTTAAAGAAGAAAAATCTAGAAAGAAGTTCTAGTGTTTCAAATAATCCAGTCATAGTCAATAATGTTAGGGATTGACCTGCTTAAGCTGCATGAGCTGAAGTTGAACAGTGAATGAACAGCGGTAAACTAGCGCTTTACTAGGGGGGTTAATTAATGCCCAAACACATCCTATACACATGTGAGATTAATCATATACACAACATAAACATATTACAACTTGCTCGTGCACAAAATGGTGTGAATGCACAAGTGAACTTGAACTTAAGTAAGGAGCTAGGCAGAATGGTAAGTCACGTTGTGAATACACTCTTTCCATAACAACGCTCTAAAACACGGACAACAAATAACTGAAGCATTAAGAATTCACAGTATTGTATTTCAGTGCCTGAATATTCTTAAGAATTAAAAGCTCATTGCTCTTTGAAAGGGTGTACTTTCATGCTGTTATATTATCATTATATCTGTGGCATAAAATGGTCTTAAAATGACAATAATATCATTTATCGCAATTATTTCTGGACAGTATATCGTCCATCAAAAGTAGTTGTCGTGACATGCCTGTTCATAAGGCATAACTGTGTTAATGTTCAATTTCAGAGGACTTATCAAAGTAGTTAAATGCAGTTTTTCACTGAAGTCTAGTTTTCTTGTCAATTATATTGTATTAATGTAATTGTCAGCACACTAAGGTTTAATAAAAGGTAATTAATAAGGGACATTCCCCCCCCTAATTGAAACAATACTATTGGGAAAAACATCTTAGATATATTTAGTGGCATGTAAATAACATTTATAACTGTAACTTTTCTTAAAGAAAAAAAAGTCAGATGGAACCTTTTAAAGTTTCAGACAAAGTTAGCATTGCAATGATAACTGACCATTTTACCTGAATCATTAACCAATCATCACCCAGATGAGGATGGGTTCCCTTTTGAGTCTGGTTCCTCTCAAGTTTTCTTCCTCATGTTGTCTCAGGGAGTTTTTCCTTGCCACTGTCACCTCTGGCTTGCTCATTAGGGATAAACCTATTAAACATTTATATCTGGAATTTATATATTTCTGCAAAGCTGCTTTGTGACATTGTTCGTTGTTAAAAGCACTATACAAATAAAAAAAATTTAAATGCGTACTAAAAACGGACACAGTTATATTTAGGTGATTTCTAATTATTTTGCCAATAACACGTATCCTATGCAGAAGCTTTTATACTGCAAATGGGGAAGAATGACAGTTGCTCCCTATTAAACCTTTACCTCTGTCTCTCCTCAAAGGCCCCATGTCCAATCTGTTCACGGCTCTTTGAAAGCTTTATTATAGCATGATTGGAGGTCCGAGCCTCTCCGGTGCAGATGATTATATGTCTGAATGCTGTATTAAAAAGCCCCAGGCACAGGCACACACACACACACACACACACACACACACACACACACACACACACACACACACACACACACACACACACACACCTTCTGTGCCTAAACCATCTGTCCCTCTTCTGCCTTTGCTCCTCACCCCTCCTCTGTGGTCAACAGCAGCAACCTGGTGTGTCATGAAGAATCATCCACATGCAATTTTATCACCCTGATACACCATCACAGACAGAAGGAGACAAAAATAAACCCGTGTGTATGTGTGTGTCTCACAGGCCTGTCCACGGTTATTATCTTCCTTTTCTTTTTTTTTTGTACCTCATTTCGAAGTTGTCGTTTTAACGTTCTCTTGTCTGCACTGATTCAGCGAGATGTTAAAGCTCAAGGCTAAATTCATGCAGCACGGGTGTGACGGTGTGATGGCGACACAGGATCAGAACGTGAGATTTTGCTTTTCATTGAGAGAGTAAATTTAACAGCAGAACATCTGCTCCTGCTCCTTGTGTACTCTTGGGATGAATTTAATAAACAGTAGACAAATCAGGGGTTAAAATGTTTTCCTATGAGGCATTGCTAGAACAATAATGAAAAGAGAAGCTCTAAGCCTGCACTTAATTGCAAAACCAATGGCTCGTCATGAGGGACCTCTTAGCTGAATTTGTCATCACCTTCTTCATTATCGTCATTATCTCTGCACTTACCTCATTAATACACACCTCTATGGTTTCCTTTTCGGGAAGACAGATGTATGTGCTCAGTTTTGTGACTTACATATAATCTTCTGAGCTCTGAGCTTCTCGCCGCTCGTATTCCCTGTAACACCTTGACCTTCCTCAAGGTCAGACTACTACTGTCCACTGGCAGACTACAAATTGAAAACAGGTGTTTGTTGTCATATATAATCAGTCTTCATGCTACGGTATCTGCAGTGTGCCTTGACTACAATGACTCTGTGTTATTAGTGCTGGCTCAGGGGTACCATTTGTTTAGCCTAAATGGCTTCTCAATAAAGTGGCTAAGCTCGGTCTCAAATGTCAAGGGACTGATGGCTGGTAAGCAAACAATTAGTCAAACCCATGACTTTGCTGGGTTCATTCACTCATTCTGTTTCAAAGCTCATAAAGGCATTAAATCTGTGGATTAAGCTGATGTTTTGTAGACCTCTCATTAATCATGACTTATAACATATTGCCTGGATTTTTGTGCACATTCATGAAAGTAATACACTGCTCTTATGAAAAAATCCCATTCAAGTATACTACAGAATGATACAAGTTTACAGTAGAATAATTTAGACGCCTCTTAGCTGAACTTGTCATCACCTTCCCTATGCGTTTACTTATCCATTAATACACTGTGGTCATGTTCTTGGAGAGACATTCATTGTCTGGTATACTTATAATTTATTGTTGGATAAGTATATACTATTCTACATAGGCGAATGTGTCAAGAGTACTTGGGAACCCAAGCCTCACCTAAAATTTCATTAAAATGCAGTAAAATGTATTTACCAGTGTCTCTATATTATTCATCGCTCTTGGTGAAATTCACTATTTTTAAGAATCAAAATATCAAATTTCTCATTGTAGTATTGAGCTGTTCTTTAATTTAAGGCAAGCTGTTTTCGGTGGACAGGACAGCACAACCAGCAAATCTCAAAGCAAAGATTAAGACTTGATGGACAACAGATTTTTAATATGTCCGATGTACGGCTTCACTTCACAGTCAATGAGTGTGTAAGAGGATGGGTTATACATAGAAAAAAAAGCTTGATATTCACTGGACCTCTCAAAGGGGTGGAACCTTGTAACCTGCTGTATGACATATGGCATGCAAGATCTTCAATTATTTGATGAATCTTTGGTTTTAATACCCAACATATCTAACCTAACACAGGGCTCCAGTAACAACAACAATAACAATAATAATAGTAATAAATAAGAAGAAGATGAAAAAGAAGAACACTTTTACTTATACAGCATCTCTTATATATGGTCAACAGTGCTTCACACAGGGTTTAAAACAACACAGTGATAAAACATTTATTGAAATTGAGTTTATATGCTAATGTGTCCAATATTGTAAAAAAATATTTAAAAAAAAATTGTTGGTTAAATAAAAATTAACTAAACATCAGACAATGAGTAATGACTCTGAAATAAACTGCAAATGATGAAACTTGTGGCAAGAAAAAGTTCAGTACTAACTTTAAATGTTGTTCAGTCTGGCAAATTCTGACAGTGTGAGTATCCCAGAAGAACATCCTCGCATCCGAGAGCTTGCCGAGGTCTCATTTTATTGTCACTATTTATGTCCACGGGGCGCGAGTTTGTCTGCTCCTGCTCTTCTTGCGTGTCTTCGTTTGCCTCTGTGTTGCAGAAAAGCAGACACTGATTTACATCCGTCCTTCTCTCATGACTTCACACTCTCTTTTGTTGTGGAAACTGTTTTGCAGGCTTCAGCCAGTTGTGGACATTTGGCCTAAATCACTCTCCGTGTGTTCTTGCTGGTCTGGAAACAGCTGTCTTTTAATAGAATTGAGTGCCAGAAATGTCTAGTTATGATATAATACATGTCAGATCACAAGATGGCAATAACAGCATTTTCATGCTACCTAAAAGCTAAACTATTAGTTATAATATATAAAAGGTCATCTACCACTATGCAATGACTTGTAGCATTATTCATAAAAAAAAAAAATGTTTATCCACTGTCTCTTTTTAATTTGTGAAAACATTACATGTACAGACTGCAACGTTGTGGCCATGTCTTTGTATGGTAAAAATGGGCGTGTCTTTGAGACCAAATATGGACTTGAAGACACTATCTATCTAAACATTTATGAATGTGTGATAAAAGTCTTGTCAGAAATTCTATCAAATGAACACAGTTGACTAGCACTGACAGTGCGGCTTACGAGCATTTATAAATATGACTTAAAAGCCCTGCATGAAATCCCGTCAGGATGTTGGTGATCTAGACTAGCAGTGAAGATGAGTAGGAGTATTTATAAAATCTTATGAGAAATCCTTTCAGGAAGTATGGGGTCTGTGAAGATGATGAGTATTTATTAATGTGACTTAAAATTCCTGTCAGAAACCCTGTCAGGGTGTTATCCATCTAGATTAGCAGTGAAGATGAGGAGCATTTATAAATATGACTTAAAAATTCCAACTAACTCATGTAAGTTAGTTGGCTAGCATTAATTGTGTATAAGCATTCACAGATATGACTTAAAATCCAGTCAGGATAGCTAGCTGGATAACCATGTATGGATGCTTATTCCTATTTAAAGACTTCAGTATTGGGACCCAGAAAAATGCCTACACTCCTGTCTAGGGACTCAAACCTCTGTGATCTGCAATCTGCAAACACACCTTATTGGAAACCCCAGTGCTCCACTAACACTGCCATTTAATTACAAGAGGTTTTCTCTGTTCAGCATTTTAGGAGGAACAGTGGCTGGGGGATGTTTATGCTTTACAAATAATGTTTACTTGCCAGGCCATTTAGAGGTGTTAAACATTTTCATATTTTAAAAGCACAGCAGCCACAATGGATCAAAATCTAAACCTAACTGCAGTGTGTCAGAATTTCTTCAGAAAGTCATCAATAATATCCTCCCCCTCTTTCCTGTAATGCTGCAATGTACATTGCTCAACACACACTTCCTCCACGTCTCTGACCCCTCCCTCAGGAAAACACTAATCCATAAGATCTTTTACAGCACTATGACACACACCCCATAAATCCTGTGCCTTATTTCTCTAATAATATGCTGAGCACACTGGTCAGGTCTGTGGAAAGGGAGAGCATTGAGTCTCTGCTGTGACCAAAGTCACCTGAGAAAGAAAAACAATGCAGGAAAAAGAAATTTTACTGCACTTTCTTATTTTTTGACACATGAGCCTTCAAAGAACCTGGTGTGAAATGTTTTTCTGCCCCTTTGCTTTGTATTTATGTTTAAACTAATGAATTTTGAAGCATACTTTAAAAGTGCCTTTCAAGGTCTCTGCTTTGACCCAGCTGTTTAGTTTATTTGTGCTAAGCTCATGTCAAATACCTACTCTGCACAGTGTTGTATGCACAATTTGGTTTTAATTGGATTAAGTTGCCACCTTCTTTTGACCAAACATTGGATATTAATAATGAAACATGTATAGGCTCAATTATTAACTGTTGGCCTTAATAAGCAATCAAAACAGAATCAGTGATCAGGGCTATTGCTTGCATAGCTGTCAGTGAGTTATTAGGTTATGCTCTTTCCAGGGGCAGCAGTAGAAATGTTGCACATCCTGTCAGTGTAATGCCAGTGTAATGCCAGTGTAATGCCTCCCCCTCCCCACCCTTGGATGTCCTGTTACTACACATACCCCTGTTCCTGTTCCCCACTAATGATGATGCACAGATGTTCCCATATCCTTCTCCAAGTGTAACCATTCTTGTTTTTTCACATTTTTTTGTCAGCTGGCCTTGTCAGCAGCAAGTCTCTCTTCATCTACGCTCTTTAGTGACGAGAAATTGCTATCAAATTGATCATGACATGACATCTGCAGCAATTTGCTCATCAATCTTTCAAGAAAGAGTATACAGAACAGTTTGTCACATAAAGAGTGGGTGGCTTTTGATGTGCCAGAGTCAGGTTAAGATGTCTCTAAAACCAACATCTATGCACTCATCTTTTCTGCTTCTTCAAGGCCTTTTCTTCTAATCGGTTAATACTCTGTGTCTCTAATTCATTAATATCCCAAATAAAGAGTGGTAATTGCCATGCTCAATCTGATAAATCGCATGAGAAGTCAGTGGGCATGTTATGGGTGATTTACTAAGCTGTCACATGTAAAATAGGGAGCGAGAGAGCAATATTAAAATTAGGGTTCATTTTGTCTTCAAAAGCCAGCAACAGGTTTACTTAAATTATTTCCTGCCCTTTGGTGATATTCATTTTTGCACACAGTGTCTATTCACAAAGTGATTACTGTTCTTTACGGTACATTTAAGACTAGAAACATTTAATTTAATTATTTTGAAGGCATCTTTGCTCTACAGCATTTCTTTGCATGCGCCTAAAACTTTTGCACAGTACTGTATATGAAAAGTATGAAAAATTTGGAAGACATATTGCTAAACAGTGTTCATTTCCCCTATGTATGGAGACTGCATATGGCATACTGTATATTTCTAATCTGACCTCTCTGGTCCGGTGTTTATACAAACCAAATTATGGTCATCATATCTGAGAGCATAAGAGAGGAGCTGAAAAGGCTTCACAGTAAAAGTGTGCAAGTTAGACACTCTGATGCTCAGTTTGCAGCAGAGCCCTTTCTCATGCCCTTTCACAGATTAAACTCACAGTGGTTTAATCTGCTAGCCTTTGATTGGCCTCAGTCTTCTCTGTCCTACAGGTCTGCATACATCCAGCATCTCAAACACTCATCCTTTGTGCCGTACTATTGTACATCATTAGCCTTTCATTCCCCTCCTTCCGAGTCCAACTGCAATCGAATTAAAGCCATTTATCAGTCTTTGACCGCAGACATCTTAGGGAGCCAGGTGAGAGAGAGATAATGAGAGAGAGAGAGAATCAAAGTGGGTCAGTTTTTATTGGAGAGTTTATAACAGGAACAGAGGAGTGAAAACGGTTCACAGTATGCCACCTCTCACCTCTCTCCTGCAGGGTAAGCTTGGGACCGTATTGGACTAAAAATGTCCATCCAGACAACTGAAAGGAGCAAAGCTAAACTATTCTGGCATGTGAATTTGACACCTAGAAAGCTTCTGAAAGCTTTAAAATCAGGATAAGACTGCTTTCAGAGCATACTGTGTGCATTTGGAGACAACATCAATGGAAATGAATCTTTGAATCTGAATCTTTTGTTAGTTCCCATATTACTGCTGCTCAAAATGTTCATCATGACCTTTTTTTAATCAGTCTCTAGCCTTACTACACAATGAGACAAATGTATTGATTGTTTGTAGCTGAGTGTTTAAGTGCCCTGCCCCATTTTCTGTGCCCAACAGGTTAAATCGAGGCTATATTTATACATCCGACAGTGGAGTAATAAAGAGTTCAGTGAGATCTTATTGTGTTTGCTAAGTGAATATTGCATCTCTGTGAACTACCAGGAAAAAAAACAGTAACATCACACAGACTAAATTCACCTGGGTGAATTTTAAAAGGCTCTCTCGTCAAATCTCAGCTTGGTAGAAAAAGCTGGATGGTTTCTGTGATGTTCCTAAAATTACAGCATAAACAGTGTATAATGCATCACAAGTCAAACACAATAAGTTGTCTAACTGTTCGTCAATATTCCAGCATGTGCTTTGGATGTGTATGAGTGCTGTGTATCTAAGCAGTGTGTGCTTAGAGACAGCAGGCAGCTTTGTTCTGTTCTTATGAGGCTTTATAGCTGAATGGAGGGGAGTAAGAGGATGGAGTCAGTAAGCTGCAGGGTCTGTTTGGTAATCTCTCCACATTCCTGATTACACACAGGGATTCATCTATTCATCTCTCATTTGTCTCAGCAGCATGCTGCGTTGCTGGATAACACTAATTCACTTCAGATTCCATCACTTAGTGAATGAAGAAGACAATTTCAGATGTGCCAGGCACAAATGATTAGCAGAATTGAATGATTTGGCAAGCCAAGAGATATAAAGTACTGAGAAGGATTATCGAGGGTATCAGGATGCCCAACTGCAGTCCATGTCTAAAGTCTAACACAATTTGGTGGGCCATGTCTTGTAATGAAACATACCAGGCTCTGTAGTCTGGCTCATGAAGCTATTGTCCAACATTTGGTTAACTAGCATAACAACATTTGGTTGTTAGCTCTCTCCATCCCAGACAGGTGTAGGTAGAGGCAGACATTCCTCTCTAGATATTGGCCGTGAGTGCAAACAGTATGCATACTTATTTTCACCCAGGCATAAAATATTTGCTTTTATTTATGCACACAGAATTAAAAAAAAAAAAAAAAAAAAAAACATCATATGTGAGTACTGTTGGCTCTTTCACAAATTTCACACTCTAATTAGTAGGCTCAAACATGTGACTGGAGAACCCAACCATATAGTTCATATTTATGTGCATCATTACACCCATCCTGTTGATGTGCTGCTCTATGGCATAGAGGTGCTGATTTATAATGTTGAAACGTGCCCAACATTACAGAACTGAATAAAGCGGATTCACAGGACACCTTTGTCATCTTTGTCATCTACTCACATTAAAACAGTGTCAAAGGCTTATAGTAGTTTTGTGCCGTTGAGTATTCAGACACAAGTCTTTTCTTTGTGATGAGAAAACTGATCTATAGTAGCTTTCATGGTTTACTTGTGACAACAGTTTTGAACATTTTGTCATATCAAATGGCTTTTTGGCTCAAACATGGAGAGCATTGACTCATAATCAAAATTTTGATTTCACACTGGAGCTGGAGAACAGCACAGACCAGGATGTCCCGGTGTACAGTGCTAAATTTAATATGTTTCATGCTGTTGATGCTGGGGCTAACTGCAAAATTCAGAACACAGAGCAGTGACCTTGACCTTCAAGTTCCTCATCAACATGTTTTGAGACACAGTTTGCTAACTTCCTTTAGATAAACAAACTGTATAAAATTACTTTTTTTCATACCTCTCGCCTAGTGAGATTTGTGTAGTACCTTTCTTTTAAATTGTGTAGGTTGGCTGGGTAAAGACTAGCTAGCTTGCTAACTAGCAGAACATTTTCTTATTCTACATTTAGATACAGCTTTGTTTTAAAAAGAAACTTCCTAATGTTTAGCCTTAATTCCTCCACTGAGCTACTGTAGTATTGAAATGGTCTTTATGCTGACAATGGCGATTCCCCCAAAAGATTAATGATGAGGTTAAAGATATGTATTGGATCGCAGGCTGTTTCTCTACTCTGTTATATAAGCTTTGTTGATTTTTGTTCTTCTTTTACCCAGATTAAAGTGGACCTCCAGCTTCTAGCCATATACAAAAAACAACAAATCTAAAGTGACATGTTAAGCTTGACAAAATAAATTGTGCCAAAATGACTGGACAAACAAATCCTGCACTGCTGGATGTTAGTTAGAGCAGTAGGTGCAGGATGTAAGTGGGGTGCGGTTTAGGGGCCCTATTTCCAGTAGATTAAATATTCATTACAGCTTTAGTGACAGGCTTGTCATGTTTATTGCATCATATAAAAATCTGGGAAAAGGTCTTTCAGGAAGCAGAGTTTTTTTTTTTTTTTTTATAGCCAGTCACATTTCACTCCAGTCAGCTAACAAGGTCATTTTTTTAGCACCTAAGACACCTCCCTCATCTTTATATATTCTCTCGCTTTACCCCTTCATCACCATAGTCATTATTGGAATTGATCAATATCTTGTTATTTATCTGTGTCTGCCTGTCAATGTGTGCAATTAGGTCTTGTCAGAATAGAGCACAATGAAAACACTTTTCTCAGTGTCGTACGAAGTACATTTGTGAGTTCGAAGAAATATGAGCAGAAAAATAGAGCTTGGCTAATGAAAGATGTGATGGATGGAAATATATAAATGGGTTTAATTAACCTTCAGCCTGTTTAATGTTGTTAGGTCACGCTACAGGCATGACTCCACTTCCCAGAACTCTCTACGGCCTACGAACATGGCCGCCGCCAATCTACACGCACACACACCGCACTACACATCCCAGCAGGCTCAGCGGCCTACAGATATGGCCGCCAGGGACTACAATACCCGGAACATTCATTCACTTCCACGCTCACAGTCACCCACCTTCTGATTGCACACCTGTCCTTAATTAACTAGTTTGTTCACTAACACCTTATTTAAGTTCTTTAGTTCGTCGTGCTCATCGCGAAGTACAGGTGCATCTCAATAAATTAGAATGTCGTGGAAAAGTTCATTTATTTCAGTAATTCAACTCAAATTGTGAAACTCGTGTATTAAATAAATTCAGTGCACACAGACTGAAGTAGTTTAAGTCTTTGGTTCTTTTAATTGTGATGATTTTGGCTCACATTTAACAAAAACCCACCAATTCACTATCTCAGCAAATTAGAATATGGTGACATGCCAATCAGCTAATCAACTCAAAACACCTGCAAAGGTTTCCTGAGCCTTCAAAATGGTCTCTCAGTTTGGTTCACTAGGTAAGCCACAAACATTCATTGCCAAAGAAGCTGGCTGTTCACAGAGTGCTGTATCCAAGCATGTTAACAGAAAGTTGAGTGGAAGGAAAAAGTGTGGAAGAAAAAGATGCACAACCAACCGAGAGAACCGCAGCCTTATGAGGATTGTCAAGCAAAACAGATTCAAGACTTTGAGTGAACTTCACAAGGACTGGACTGAGGCTGGGGTCAAGGCATCAAGAGCCACCACATACAGACGTGCCCAGGAATTTGGCTACAGTTGTCGTATTCCTCTTGTTAAGCCACTCCTGAACCACAGACAACGTCAGAGGCGTCTTACCTGGGCTAAGGAGAAGAAGAACTGGACTGTTGCCCAGTGGTCCAAAGTCCTCTTTTCAGATGGAGCAAGTTTTGTATTTCATTTGGAAACCAAGGTCCTAGAGTCTGGAGGAAGGGTGGAGAAGCTCATAGCCCAAGTTGCTTGAAGTCCAGTGTTAAGTTTCCACAGTCTGTGATGATTTGGGGTGCAATGTCATCTGCTGGTGTTGGTCCATTGTGTTTTTTGAAAACCAAAGTCACTGTACCCGTTTACCAAGAAATTTTGGAGCACTTCATGCTTCCTTCTGTTGACCAGCTTTTTGAAGATGCTGATTTCCAGCAGGATTTGGCACCTGCCCACACTGCCAAAAGCACCAAAAGTTGGTTAAATGACCGTGGTGTTGGTGTGCTTGACTGGCCAGCAAACTCACCAGACCTGAACCCCATAGAGAATCTATGGGGTATTGTCAAGAGGAAAATGAGAAACAAGAGACCAAAAAATGCAGATGAGCTGAAGGCCACTGTCAAAGAAACCTGGGTTTCCATACCACCTCAGCAGTGCCACAAACTGATCACCTCCATGCCACGCCGAATTGAGGCAGTAATTAAAGTAAAAGGAGCCCCTACCAAGTATTGAGTACATGTACAGTAAATGAACATACTTTCCAGAAGGCCAACAATTCACTAAAAATGTTTTGTTTATTGGTCTTATGAAGTATTCTAATTTGTTGAGATAGTGAATTGGTGGGTTTTTGTTAAATGTGAGCCAAAATCATCACAATTAAAAGAACCAAAGACTTAAACTACTTCAGTCTGTGTGCACTGAATTTATTTAATACACGAGTTTCACAATTTGAGTTGAATTACTGAAATAAGTGAACTTTTCCACGACATTCTAATTTATTGAGATGCACCTGTATTAGTTGAACCCACGTTATTCCACGATACCCAGCAACTCTAACTTGGACTGACAAACTGGTTTTGATCAAAGCTAAGTATTTTCTGGATTACGGATTTTTGCCTAACCCCTACTAAGACTGCTTTTTGGTGTTTTGAACTGTATCGCTCTTCTCCAGGTTTTTGTACTTTGCCTAGCCCTTGATAACACTGACTGCCAGTATTTTTGAATCCTTGCCTGTTGTTTTGGAACTGCCTAAGCCCTGTTTTTGACCTGAGTTACTTTCTGTGTGTATTCTAAATAAAGTGACCGATCTTGTACCGCACCTGCATCCAGCCTTACTTCGGTGTTGTAACAAATGTTTGACAGTGACGAGCATTAGCATCAGCCAAAATAGGTCAATCAAAGGTTAGTTTTGTCAAAGACTCGTAATGACCTCAGATATTTAATGTATGATTGCAATACTCATTACAGTACTATTTGAATATTACATTTGGCTGTGAGCTGTGTTTGTCCCTAATTATTATTAATAATCTAATTTTGGTTTATTGTAGAACATATAGTAGTAACTAATTTTGTGTGTGCAAAATATGATAATATGATTTTCCTTATCATATCACAAGGATTGTCCTTCTTGTCTGAATACAGCTTACAATCGCACAAATGACCTCTCTTATGAGGACGTGTGAAGTTTCCAAGTACTGGACTTTTATTTTGTTCCCTTCCTTTACTGTGTTATAAAATCTCAGCTGGGAAGCCTTAAATAAACTGTTGAACCAGAGCCAATGTGGATTCTCATAACCTGGGGCCATTTCCTTTAAACTAATCAATTGCTTAACTAAATTTGTTTTCATTCCAGTGTGAGGATCTAATCCACTCATGACAGTGGTAAGCACAAGAGTCTCATTTCCTGTCTTAGATGTTTGGCTGGTTTCCCTCACTTTCTTCTTTTGACTAAACATTGGTGATCAATTCCAGTGAATCAATAAGGCCTTGGGGGAAACTATGGTACTGTGGGTTAATTTTTCAGAACTACAGGTGCATCTCAAAAAATTAGAATATCATGGAAAAGTTCATTTTTCCCATAATTACACATAAAGTGAAATATTTTAAGCCATTTTTGTTTTAATCTTGATTACTATGACTTACAGTTCATGGAAATAAAAAAATCCAGTATCTCAAAATATTAGAATAAATAATTTATAATACAGAAATTTTGAACTTCTGAAAAGTATGTTAATTTATGCACTCAATACTTGGTCGAGGCTCCTTTTGTATGAATTACTGGATCAATACGGTGTGGCATGGAGGCAATCAGCCTGTGGGACTGCTGAGGTGTTATGGAAGCCCAGGTTGCTTTGATAGCGGCCTTCAGCTCGTCTGTATTGTTGGGTCTGGTGTCTCTCATCTTCCTCTTGACAAAATTCAGGTCAGGCGAGTTGGCTGGCCAATCAAGCACAGCAATACCATGGTCAGCAAACCAATTACTAGTAGTTTTGGTGCTGTGGGCAGGTGCCAAGTCCTGCTGGAAAAGGAAATCAGAATCTCCATAAAGCTTGTCAGCAGATGGAAGCATGAAGTGCTCTAAAATCTCCTGGTAAATGGCTGCATTGACTCTCGACTTGAGAAAACACAGTGGACCAACACCAGCAGATGACATGGCACCCCAAATCATCACTGACTGTGGAAACTTCACACTGGACTTCAAGCAACTTGGATTCTGTGCCTCTCCACTCTTCCTCCAGACTCTGGGACCTTGGTTTCCAAATGAAATGCAAAATTTACTTTCATCTGAAAAGAGGACTCTGGACCACTGAGCGAATGTGTTTTGAGTAAAAAGGTGTTTTGAGTTAATTAGCTGATTGGAGGTCTTCATCAATTAATTCTGCATGATTTTTTAAAAAAAAGAAAAGAAAAGAAAAATGAAGTATTATCTGGAGATGATGAAAAAACATTTTTGATTAAATGTGTTCTCTAAATCTACAATACTGTATATTTGATGTAAAAGAATGTATATTTCTACATAAACAGCTCAGTTTTTTTCCAATTAGTAGGCTACTAACAAGTCCACCAAAGTGAAATATTATGAAATATATTTTGCTCTAATGGTATATTAAGATATTAAATACACGAAGGTATTTCTTAAAAGATGTAATGGATATAAAATACTGTGAAAAGCTGTTTGGCCAGATGACTAGCATATAGACAGTAAATACTTTAATAGGAAAGGAAGTCAGCCTGTCTGGCCCAGCATATGTGAGTTTTATTTCCCAGATCAATACAACAAAAAAAAAAACTTACTTATTTCATAGTGGCTCTTTTAACATGCATGTATACACCATGCATCCCAATTCAAGGAAACTTGCCTTTTCTATTTGCATAAACCAAACAGTAAGGCAGCTCTCTATCTGGGTTACTTTATCTTCATTTCCTCCGGGGTATTTTTTGCTTCCTCTGCTTCTAGCTCCCTACTGTCTTGGGGAACTTGTCTAACCCAGAGATACATTATTCCTTACACATCTCTCTCATTCTCTTTATCCTCAATTTAATTCTTTCTCCTGGATGGTTGTCCTCCTTTTTTTCCTCTTGTCTGTGTTTTTACACATGAGCCTATAGTCTAGTGTGGCTGGAGAGTGGCTATCCAAGGCTTGTTCTTCTCTTAATCAAAGCAAGAGATGTTATTAGTGAGGAGCGGGTGGTGCAACCTGGCTTACCCCAGGGTAATCAATTTGCAGTGGCAGATGCTCAGGGGGGGAAAAATCTGCACACTGCACAACAGCTGCTCTCACTTTCTGCCTGCCACTCAGCCTGTTTTCTTTACCTTCCTCAGTCAGTTGCTCTTTGATCTGGAGTCACCTGAACTATTTGCTTTTCCAATTACATGTCGTCAAGGATGTGGTCGTGTACCAATGTCTGAAGATCTGAGCTCTCGGACCTGCCTCCAACTCCATCTCTTGTGCTCCATCACTGAAACTATGTATTGTGTGTTAATTGATATTGTTCCTGTTAAGCAATGAATAAGCTGCCAGCTATAACAGGATTATTTAGACAGCAAAGAAAGCCATTTTCTTTTAATTTCTTTACCCGCTCTCTCTGGCTCTGGCACGGGTCTGGCATGTGGTAGAAGCAGACTGTGTTCCATGGCACCAACAGCCATCAAGAAAAGACAGATGGCGCGATCTTGGCAGCTGGACAAAAAAAAAAAGTTTTCCGCAACAAGAGCATGATGAATAGTAACTACATTAGTCAGTTTGTAGATAAATTGAGAGCAGATGAGCAGAATGGCAAAAAGCATGAAATGTGCAGACTGAACAAAGATGAAAAATAAAAGGATATCCATGTTGGCTGAGGGGTACAATAGATGGGGAATGAGGTGATATCCTTTTCCCCTGGATGTTGAGCAGCTGCTGTCCGACTCTTTGTGCCAAATGTTTTTTTTTACCGACCCACCTACAGACAACAAGTTCACAATCTGGCAATCTATATGTCCAAGATATCTTACCTTGTCTCTCTGGAAATCTCTTATTATATTGGAATGGCAGACTACTGTTTCAGTTTTACTTGTCAAGTGCAGCACAGGACTTTGACAGATGGCAGGTAGTTTGACCATCCATTCTGTTTAAAGAGCTGGCCTCTTGAAGTGGCCATTAAACTGGATAGAAGAAAGAAAGAAAGAAAGAGAGTGGGGAGAGAGAGAGAGAGGGGAGAGAGAGAGAGTGGGGAGAGAGAGAGGGGGGGAGAGAGAGAGAGAGAGAGAGAGAGAGAGAGAGAGAGAGAGAGAGAGCACAGGGGCAGTGCACTTACCCAGAAAGGAGGAGGCAATAGCTAGAACAGATTGTTTCCATGTTCATCAAGTTTTGTCTGTTAGGAAATTGTAAAAGAACAGGATGTCTTTTCCTACTTTTCTACTACTTTTCTGTGCCAATGCTGTGATTGGGTATCGTGTGAGTCTAGGAATAGAAGAAAAGGAGGTTGATGGAATGTAAAATGAACTTCAAGTTTACTTGAAGTTCATAAAATGGAAACATTAAGTTCTAATCTCATGCTTGAGTGAAAAAGGAGGAACGTTGAGACAACAAGCAGAAATAAGTTCTTCATCTAAAGAACAGACTCAATAGGTAAACTGTAATGAACTGCCAATTGCTACCAAGCAGCTTTTAGTACACACCAAAGCATTATATACAACATAATGTTTCACTGGTGTCTTCAGTTCATACAGGAGGATTTAGATCAGGACTGTTAGATTGAAAAATAAACAGCATGACGCAAAACAGTCTACCGTGACTGTAAATGTAGAGTCATGCACATTTATGATGTTGATATAAAAATGACAGCAGGCCTGTGTTATTAATCTAAACCGAGACAGGTGCCATAACAGGGAGTGAACGTGGTAAACTAAGGAGCGAGGGAGTCTCAGTTCTCATGAAGGTCTTGCTTAAAATGGCTAGATTGTAGTGTACAGGCGATTTCGATCTGATCATTTCCCTGCAGTAGGGAAGAATTTTAATGTCTCCATTAAAATGATCTCTACTAGGTTGACACGGCCACAAGGACTCCTAAAACACACACACACACACACACACACACACACACACACACACACACACACACACACATACATACACAAACACTCTCTCTCTCTCTCTCTCTCTCTCTCTCTCTCTCTCTATTGTCCTGCCTTTATTAGCTTATTTTCAGTCGAGTGCGCTTGAATAGGAAGATCAGAAAAACAGACTTAAAACAATTTGTTTAAATAGTGAGAAAAGAGTGGGATAATTGTGGAGTTTTATTTCCTGCTCTTTTCTGTCTCGGAGCAAGGAGATTAATGTGTGTCCTTCTAGACCGGAGTGGGCCACTTCCTGAAGGAGTACAGCGCCTTTCTCATGCCTCTCTCTGCAGTGGGCAGAGGCTCAAGCACCATGTAATTAGAGGGACCCTGATAGCTCAAAGCTCATTTACAGTGCATCAGAGTGCTAATGCTACTCTCTTCACTAAGAGGAAGGAAGAGACATGGCTTGATTCTTTCATTCATTGTACTAAACACTACATTTCTGCACAGATGAAAATAACACCTTATCAATATACAACATATACAGTCTTCAAATCAGTGCTGGGAGTTTTATAGATAGTAATATGAAGATAACATGACATCACATAACATAATACATACATGCCTACAGCCATGTTTGAGTGTTGACAGTAAAATATAGCATAGTACTGACTTGCATAGTGATAGATGTAACAGTTACATCATTTAATGCTGTGATGCCAAAAGCTTTGCCTGATGGTTTATAGGTTCATTAAAAGAAGCCACACATTGGATCTGGTTTCATTTTTCAGTCCCGAAATCACACCGTGACCCCCTTATGCATTTGTCCTGATACCCTAATGTTCCATGTGAGCTTTATGATGCAGAAACAGGGCTGTATGTATCACGCTAGATTAATATGGCTCCATTTCTCCTGAGCATGTCACTGGCTGGATTTGGCCTTGTGTGAGAAATCGATGGCAAAAATGATCAGGAGTCAACCATCTGCAGTGTGTGTGTGTGTGTGTGTGTGTGTGTGTGTGTGTGTGTGTGTGTGTGTGTGTGTGTGTGTGTGTGTGTGTGTGTGTGTGTAGAGGGGGGGGGCAGTGAGCAAGCCAATGTGCTGTGAACACAGAAGAGGCTCATTAACTGTGGTGTGAAAAACAATATGTGTATCAACACTGCTGAGAGATCTTACACAAAGAGAAAGACATGAACTTGCATTTGAGCAACTCTGTATCTGTGCTTTTTGTGTTGGCACTTTCCATATGGTACACCAATTAATTGATGCATCATGAGAATTAGCCTCAACACATTTAGTGACAATTCTTTTTTTATCTGACACTATAATTAGCTGTAAGGTGAATAAATGAATCTTGTACGTGAAGATCAGTGTGTGTATCAGTGCATCATTGGTGTCTCTGTCCTTTTCTATTTCATACATGACACACACACAAAACTGATAGAAATAGTTGCACAATGATTAAAGATAGCAGTTTAGTGAATATGATCAATCGTGAGCAAATTGTTGAAAATGTCATTAGTGTATGTGGGTTTCATTTTAGAGTTGGTCATTATTAAAGATTCAACAGTGAGATCTCAAATGTTTTCTATACAGATATGTGTTCTGTAAAGTGCATTATACTCCAGCAATATTGAATGCTCGACACCTTCTGATTGGCCAGAAGGTGTTGATTAATCTTCTATCACGGCGTGGCTCAGTTCCAGCTGCCAAGTGTATATGAATCCTTCTATTATGTTATCATTTGTATAGTAACAATGTATACAGGGATTTGTACGGCAGATGTGTCCACATGAATGGATTTTAAAAATATTGATTATGGTGAAGTTTTCTGTGAGGAGGCATTCATTTGGGATTTTTTGGAATGAGTCTTCAGTGTCAGTGCTTTGTAAGAGTCAGAGGTAATGTTTTCAGATACAGGAAAGTCGTTAGGACAGGCTTTGTGGTTTCTAGATGCATGTTTTTATTACCTTCGAGAGAGAGAAAAAAAGAAAAGGAAACAACTGTTTATAGCTGCTGTAATGTACAGTAAGTGATACAGTAGGGTACGAACTTGTTTTGCTGATATTCCACAACATTAAAGGTATAAATAATTATGATGTGTCGTTCTTTAATAAATATATATATATATATTTTTTGCAAGTTGTTGGGTTTTATAAGAGAAATAAAATATATTGAGAAATATTATTAAGCCCTGTTATTTTCCTTTAACTGCATGCCCTGTTGTATTTTATACCTTACTTAATATTGAAGCCTGCTGACAACAATAGCACAATAGCTCTTGGATCATACAATATACATTTAAATGAATCAAATCAAATTAATAGAAATAAAAAAACAATGACTCATATAATATTAATATATAATAATAAATCACACTTTGCTTGCATAGCCGATGAAGGACCAAAATGTCCGGTTTCTCTGGCTATACAGTATATTTAAGCAATATCACACAAGCAAGAGTGTGGTTATACTGAATATCGACACAGTTGTCATTAGGCGTAGGCACGAGCCCAAAGGCTGAGTGCAGTAGGTAATCAGCCTTTTTCAGTATAACTCGATATTTAGAATAACCGCATGATTGCGAGGATAATATTGCTTTTATACATCAGTTGTATAAACAAGAATTTAATATTGAGTGAGTGACATTTTGGACGTGTGTTATATTCCTGAAAAGTATTGTTTGCCATGTCAGCTGATGATGTTGCTAACACAACTGTAGTAACTGGCTGTTTCTCAATATGTGCGATCATGCATCTTTGTGAACTCGTTCTACGTCATCATCCACTGCCGAAGTTCAATGCCAGTACTCAAGAATGCAAGTACCGGGGACGCTTGAAATTACCCGGATGTGTTCTTGATATCGAGGATGCATCAGATGCAGACCTGAGCGCACCAAGCCCGTTTGAAGTCCCAGAAGTCATTGCAGCAAAACAATAGCAGATGACAGAAGCCTGACCCATACATGTAGTTTTTAATGACAATAATCTGAATATGCATCTAAAAAGAACGATTTTGATATATGGTTTAGATATATAGATATACAGGTGCATCTCAATAAATTAGAATGTCGTGGAAAAGTTCGTTTATTTCAGTAATTCAACTCAAATTGTGAAACTCGTGTATTAAATAAATTCAATGCACACAGACTGAAGTAGTTTAAGTCTTTGGTTCTTTTAATTGTGATGATTTTGGCTCACATTTAACAAAAACCCACCAATTCACTATCTCAACAAATTAGAATATTTCATAAGACCAATAAAAAAACATTTTTAGTGAATTGTTGGCCTTCTGGAAAGTATGTTCATTTACTGTACATGTACTCAATACTTGGTAGGGGCTCCTTTTGCTTTAATTACTGCCTCAATTCAGCATGGAGGTGATCAGTTTGTGGCACTGCTGAGGTGGTATGGAAGCCCAGGTTTCTTTGACAGTGGCCTTCAGCTCATCTGCATTTTTTGGTCTCCTGTTTCTCATTTTCTTCTTGACAATACCCCATAGATTCTCTATGGGGTTCAGGTGTGGTGAGTTTGCTGGCCAGTCAAGCACACCAACACCATGGTCATTTAACCAACTTTTGGTGCTTTTGGCAGTGTGGGCAGGTGCCAAATCCTGCTGGAAAATGAAATCAGCATCTTCAAAAAGCTGGTCAGCAGAAGGAAGCATGAAGTGCTCCAAAATTTCTTGGTAAATGGATGCAGTGACTTTGGTTTTCAAAAAACACAATGGACCAACACCAGCAGATGACATTGCACCCCAAATCATCACAGACTGTGGAAACTTAACACTGGACTTCAAGCAACTTGGGCTATGAGCTTCTCCACCCTTCCTCCAGACTCTAGGACCTTGGTTTCCAAATGAAATACAAAACTTGCTCTCATCTGAAAAGAGGACTTTGGACCACTGGGCAACAGTCCAGTTCTTCTTCTCCTTAGCCCAGGTAAGACGCCTCTGACGTTGTCTGTGGTTCAGGAGTGGCTTAACAAGAGGAATAAGACAACTGTAGCCAAATTCCTTGGCACGTCTGTGTGTGGTGGCTCTTGATGCCTTGACCCCAGCCTCAGTCCATTCCTTGTGAAGTTCATTCAAATTTTTGAATTGATTTTGCTTGACAATCCTCATAAGGCTGTGGTTCTCTCGGTTGGTTGTGCATCTTTTTCTTCCACACTTTTTCCTTCCACTCAACTTTCTGTTAACATGCTTGGATACAGCACTCTGTGAACAGCCAGCTTCTTTGGCAATGAATGTTTGTGGCTTACCTAGTGAACCAAACTGAGAGACCATTTTGAAGCCTCAGGAAACCTTTGCATGTGTTTTGAGTTGATTAGCTGATTGGCATGTCACCATATTCTAATTTGTTGAGATAGTGAATTGGTGGGTTTTTGTTAAATGTAAACCAAAATCATCACAATTAAAAGAACCAAAGACTTAAACTACTTCAGTCTGTGTGCACTGAATTTATTTAATACACGAGTTTCACAATTTGAGTTGAATTACTGAAATAAATGAACTTTTTCCACGACATTCTAATTTATTGAGATGCACCTGTATATACAGCTAACATAAGCTAACATGTTAGCTAACATAACATATATAGCTACATAAGCTAACATAGTTCAGTTAAAATACTTCTCTGGGATAAATGTGACCTTTCAACAACCTCACATATATATATATATATATATATATATATATATATATATATATATATATATATATATATATATATATATATATATATATATATATATATATTATTGATATTGTTGAAAGGTCACATTTATCCCAGAGAAGTATTTTAACTGAACTATGTTAGCTTCTATCCTGAGGTAACGGTAAACTCGTTAGCTTAGTTTTTCGTTAACATGAGGTCACAGTGAGCTTACTACATTAAAGCATGCTTAATTAATTTTGGTTAATCAGACAGTTAACAGTAAATCTATTAACCAGCTGAAACATATTACTTTGTTAGCACTGAAGAAATGAGGACCCTGTCCCGCTACTAGAAATGTGCTGGGATGGTCCATTGCACAACAGGATGCTCACTGCACATCTCACAAAGATGCGTTCTCGGTCCTTCCGAATTCGTTCTTTCAAGGTAGCCTGGCGAGACCAGTTTTCACAAGAACGCAAGTTTGTTCTTTGCGTTCTTACTGAGAAACAACCTCTGTTTCTAACTAGAAGTGGAATTTTACCAGCGGAGTGATACAAACAGTGAAACGACCCAGTGTGTTTATAGTATATATTAGCACTCTTCAAACGACCAGTCAAATTAATGGAACTGTTGCATAATAAATATTTTTTCAAAACAATTTCAGGAACAGGGACAAAAGGACATTTTGGACAAAAGCTGTGCAAGTGTTGGAGGTGAAATGAGTTGATATTCAAAATGGCTGACGATAGGGTCCAAAGTTCTAAGCGTGCAGATGAACTCTTTTTCCCTGAGTCTCTGTGTCTCCAGTGTACACCTCATTGCATCTTCTGCAGGAGGAAAATAAACAACTCCTGTGGTGATACATGAGGAGTGATGGGTGGCAAAAACTGATCCTTAAGGGCCTGTGATTTTAGAGTGCAATCACAGTGCTGTTAGATTCTATTCTATCAAGAGATCAGAGATCAGAAGGTTCTTCGATGATTTGAAAAGTCTCAGACATTTATTTAAGTATGAACACATGTGCAGTGGTCTCTCCATCCTACCCTGGCATACAGCAGGAGGGAGAGAATCTGGGTCTTCCTTTGATTTAACCTTGAATCTCCATCCCGCTAATGAGACGTGGAACAGCTCTCAGGAAGAACCAAATGGTGTGCGTGTGTGTGTGTGTGTGTGTGTGTGTGTGTGTGTGTGTGTGTCTGTCTGTCTGTGTGTCCTGGAGGTAAATAGATTGATAGGAATGTAGTTTCTGACTTTACACTCTAGCCCAGTATTGTCACAAAACCCCATGCTCACATACACTCCTACCCACACATCACTGTTTCACTCACACAGTAACACCACCAGCAGCAGTACTGCTTCCTATAATTGTTGTCTAATGGCTTCCAACACTCTCTATAATTTTTTAATTTTTTTTTTTAAAAAGCTGCCCTGATCCACTGCGATGACAAAAACATGGCAATTAGATTTTAGATTTCGGATCTATAAGCAAATCAATCAATAATTTCACTACATTCATCTTCTGGAGCTCTTTTTAAGCCTTCCTTTGGAAAAGACCATGGATCTCAGTGCAGTAATTTCATTCATTCTCCCTGTCAGTGTCCCTGCAGATACTACACATAACAGTGTGGCCCCTGCTGGGACTGTGGAGACGAGAGCTTATTTTCCCTCTGATGAGATATGGAGGAGGTAAATACAACAGTCATTAAGTGCTGCACAGAGAATTATCATGGCCTTTTGGCATGAGAAATGGGGCCGATTGTATTTGGAGCAGGCCTCTTACAATCCTATAAATCATCAGCCCCCATTAGATGTGAGGCTACATTGGGTCTGTGTTTCGATCATTTTAATGCCTCTAATCAAATGGTAACATTTTTAGTTATAAATAATTAGGGAGAGATTAGTGTCCATATTTTTTTTTAGCTCAGGTGAAAGCTCTACCTCCCTCTGTAATACAGGTGTGTGAATAAATGTTTCAGAAGAATTGTATTTCCTGAATCAAAGTACCCTTTGCTTCACTCTCTTTGCTTCTCTTTTCTATCTATTCAATTCTTTTACTCTCTTTTTCTCCACCTTCTAGAGTGATGGCATCCAGAGCCATGTCCTCAAGGTGAATCTTAACATCTGGTTAAATTTATGGAGTGTGAGATAATTTATTCAGTGCAGTGATGTGCCCAGAATGCACGTGTAGTTTCATGATTCTGTGGTGGGTAATGTCAAGCTCTCTGTATGACTGCACCCAATGGACCCTGGCATAAACATTTGCAAGGAAAGATGGGATCGCCAGGAGCCTCTCAGATCCAACACATTTAGATGACAGCTTCCTACCACCACACAAGTAAATTGATGAAACTGCTGGATAATTGCAGTTTATCCGGTCAAAAAGTCCATTTGGTTTACCTTTGGAAAGATCAGCCTGATTAGTGGGTTATACGGAGGTCATCAGTGTAAATCATCTGGCTTCTTGTTTCAAATGTTTCTCAGATGACAAGAATTTGAGAAGCTAAAATAGAGTGTACATTTATCCAGTATTCACTTTTATTATTACATTTTGCATGACTGCCTGCATCATCTTGGATTCATGTTATTGCCAGACTTTACTGTCTCTTTTATATCCTCATATTTAGTAAGTTTCCTGTTCATCATTGTGCCTTCTTTTCTATTTCACTGCTTTTCTTTCATGACTTTAAATGCCCATGTTGAGCTGTAAACAGGCGATTGAGATCTCCTTCCTCAGGGGACTTTAGCCCATCTGCAGTCCAGCAATAATGGATGAGCAGAATCAGATGCCATCATGGCTCACAATCTGCCGCCACCACGGCACCTCCACCCTCTCCGGTTTTAATGCCCTTGTGCCACACGCTGTTCCACATGCTGACGGGCTGCCCCAGATGTCAGGGCATCTGCCTGCAAGACCAGAGCCATGCTTGTGAAGAAGACAGAGCCTGCAGTCTGATATGTTGTTAAAGCTGAAAAAATTGCAGACACTGTAAAGCCATAGCGGTTCCTCTACCACATCTCACAGATTGTTCCATCTGAAAGCTGTGGGGTAAAGAGGATTGGTATTTTTAATTATATTTCATTCATGATGCAAGCCAGACTGAGGTGCTGGGCTTTAGCCAATTGAAATATTGTCTTTGGTGTGCATCAGCCTTAGGGTAGACTTAGAGGCTTAAAATATGAGTATATGAAGGAAGATTTTAAAGATTTTAAACCCCAGATCAGCCTCAAATTGTATATGTTTTTCCTTTCTGGATGTAATAATAGCATATTTTAACCTTTTCATACAGACAATTGAGTCTTGTGTTTTATATGCTTTACAGGTAATCGAGATGTTAATTTGTTTTGTGCACATTTTTTGTTCAAACTGTGCAATCACACAATAAACTTTTGAAAAATTATCCACACCAAAGCCAAACAAGCACTAGCTTGGTGTGAGTGCCCATTTGTGAGTACAACCCGAATTTACTGTAGTCAAATCTAATCTTCATTTATCATATCTTTGATCAATATTCAATCTTTAGTTGTCATCTTTTACCATTTTTACTGGGTCTGTGTGTTTGAAAAACACTTTGTCAAAAAAAAAAAAAAGAAAAGCCACCTGAGGCCATTAAGCAGCTCAAAACCAGGACTTGCATTAGCACACTAAAAACCATAACTGATATAGATTTATGTATTTATCACTTCCTGGGCAAAACATTTATCTCTAATATGTCAATTGTAAATTAATCAAGTCCTGGAGCAGTCCATTCTCTTCGTGTGTCATCATTCCTTCATAGCACTTGCAGAATTTAGAATTCTTGCCAGTTGGGAGGCCTGGATCCGATTCCCAAATAATTCAGTTATTAATCTCACTTTCAGCTTGTTGACCTTCAGCCCCACCCTCCCACTCTCTTCTGAGACACCATCAGAGTGAAGACTAATGAATCGGATCCATTATGACCTAGTTATCGTATGCTCATGCTCTCTCATACATACACACTTTGATTATCCAGGCTTATTTAATTCTTCATATCAGCACCCACATTTGTCTTGCTGCAATAATGTATGTTGTGTCTCAGAGGCCGACATTGGACAGCATATATCAAAGCATTGGAGGATGGATTATCACACGACTTCTTGCTTTCCTTCCATAGTGATCACCTCTTTGAGGTGAGGAAATAAATCATGGGAAGTCAGAGGAGAAATTTGGTCCAGTAATGAGACAACACTTGTGGGAATGAACTGCACAAATCTCAACTAGGAATTTTTTCTTGGTCAGCATATTTTCTGTATGAACTTTTTGAAAGTGTTACAGCTTAAACTTATAGAGAGAATAGACAGAATTTCCACTTTTCTTTGTTCCTCTCTGTGTGTCAACCATCACTGCCAGCACTAGGAGAGTTCAAGGATTTGCCCCATTTAAACTCAGCTGAGTCAGATCTATGTGATGACTCTGCACCTTCTTGGAGGGCTGAATGATCAGGGGCAGCACAGGTGTTTGCTGTGTCCAGACCGTTTGACGCGATGTCCCATCATACATCATTGTGAGCGACTGTGATTGAATAAGCTGCCCTTGGGGTTAGTCAGCCCATTCAGCTGCCCTTCAGCCTGTAGACCTCTACACCTTCCTCTTTTTCCTCTTCACAGTAGTCCAGGACCAGAGCTGGAGCCACTCCAGCCCTTCGTCAGGGGATGGGCGAAGGAGTGCCATAACAAACAAACACACACACACACACACACACACACACACACACACACAGAGTGAGGGACAGAGTGAAAGATAAGGATATACGAGTATGCTCTTCCACTGTGTAACCTCCATGCTTCACCAGTAATCTAAACCCATTCGCCATGCCTTTGCTTCACACATGAACTGCTTCAAATTGGGGGGTCAACACTTTTCACAGCTCTCTGTGGCCAGCCGGTACTGTACATCAAAGGGACAGTTCTTTCAGCATACAGAATTCATTTTCTACAGTAGATCTGGTGAAGTGTATGAGGAAATCTTCTTCATTGTAGCATATTAGTGGAACATGTCTTACATCTAATGTATGGGTTTTATTTTTACATAGGGGAAAACAGTATTCAGTAGTACTCAGCGAGGGGAAATTAGTATTCAGACACTTTTGTTTTTGTTAATTAATATACTTCAACTGCATACATCCACTTTGACTTTTTGTTCATATTTCTAAGTACAAAGGTATGTTTTCATAAGCATGAACAAAAGATACAGTAGGGTCCAAAAGTCTGAGACCAAAGTCTGGGATTTTTTAATTAATTTTTTTTCATCTAAAATTGGAAATAAACAGAAGGTTTTAGAATTTTGAAAATTTTAAAACAAAGATATTTTGAATATTTAATATTAAATATTTTGTACTATTTCTAGTATGTATGCAAATTTAACTGCTTTGTACAAAAGGTCAGGTTTTCTCATGCCTAATCTCTGATGGATTTGGAGTGGACACTGTCATTAAAGCAAAAAGGGGACGTGCCAAATACTAAGAAACTCTGAAATTCATTTAAATATATCAAAGATTCTACTTTTCACTCAGTTTGTTGTCTATAATATCATCTGTAATAAAAGTGTTGTATAAATTAGAGAAGAATGCAAAATAGAAGCATTTTCACTAGTGCTCTCAGACCTCATGGTATGTTTAAAAAGATATAAATGCTTCATGTGTGCTTCGTCACGATTGGTTCGATAATATCCAGGAGGAAAGTTCATGGAAACACAACTAATTGTCCCTGGACAGGTGCACCTCACAAGATTTCACAACCCGTTCTCAGATAAATAAGGAAGGTAAGACATAAGGCAGCAGTCACTCAAAAGGCGTTGCAGGACAACTTGAAAGCAGCGGGAACAACATTTACACTAAAAACAACAAGCAATAAACTGCAGCGCAGTCATCTCTGTTCCTACACCCCATGCAAAATTCCTCTTCTACAAAACAAGCACACAAATGCACATCTAAAATCTGAACACAAGCATTTAGACAAAACTCTTTTGGAACAATTTACTCTGCTCAGATGAAACAAAAATAGAACTTTTTGGCAATAATTCAGCTCATCATGTTTGGAGAAACTAGGGATGTGCATATGATCCCAATAATACCATACCCACAGTGAAGTATGGAGGTTGGAGCATCATGATATGGGGCTGCTAGTCTGTAAATGGTACACATCATCGAAGGAAATATGAATCGAGTGATGGACTGGGACATATTAGAGACATTGTGAGTCCATCAGTGTGACACTTGTAACCTTGGGGAATTAAAGACGACTTGCCTAGAGGAACAGGCCAAAATTAAACCACAATGCTGCAGAAAGCTAATTACTTCTTACTTTGTAGACATCTCAACCCTGTAACTGCCGACACCAGCTTTGCAACAAAATAATAATGTTGGTCATTTGTGGTGTCCAAATACTTTTTTCCCCTCTCCATTTAAAAAAAAAAAACATATCTGTCTTTATGCTTATGAATACATACTTTTTGTTCATATTTATAGGTTTAAATTCAAAAGATATTTTGTGCATAAATTTGAAGTGGATATATGCACTGGAAATATATTAAATAATAAAAACAAAAGTGTCTGAATACTTATTTCCCCTCACTGTGTCTGTGGTGCTTCAGAGTACATATGTCCAAAACTTGCCAGTTTGTGGTTAGACTTTTGGTATTGCTCCTAACCGATACTGTATATAACTGCAGTATAATGTCATTTATAACAGGATCTGAAAGTGAAATTCTTTCATGCAGCTCATTGACTGTGAATATCAATGCATGCAACACTATCCAAGAGTGAATCAAGAGTAAAATGGTATTCATAAAATATTTCCACTGGGTCATTTATAATCTCAGCCTACATTTCAAATTTTTGCAGGTATTGGTTTTGTTTTGTTTTTTCTTTTTCAATCAAAAGTTCAAGGAAGTAGGAAGCAAGAGAATGACGGAGTAGCCATCATTAATTAGAGTGTGAAATGAACGAAATTGGTTTGGAGCTGCGTGTGGCACAGACATTTTTAAGATTCCATTTTAGGGTTTGATTAACTGGGAAGTTTCCACACTTCTTTAAGTGCCAAAGGCATTCATCTCTCTTTATTCTTTTGGAAATCATATTTTCAGAGATTATGGCATTGCTCCACAATCACTCATGTCTCACGGACACCATGCAAAACGCATAACATTCTGAGCAGGAGATAAAATGGCAATTTTCTATGTGTCCATCGTCATTTGACGACCTTGTGGAATATTGATCTAGGTTTTGTACCGTTTGTCTGGTTCATTGCTAAATGGCCAGCATGGTTTCAAACATGCAACGGTGACTGAATATATCTTCTTCATCGATGCTATGTAGAAGAATATTTGCCACATTCAAAGTAATACACATGTAACATTACTTTTTTTTAGAGGGACATGAGAAATGACAAGCTAAACCTAAATACCATGAAAGACCATGTGTGAGGATTTGCTTCAAAAAAAAAAAAGAAGAAGAAGAAGAAGAAGAAGAAGAAGAAGAAGAAAATGGATAATCATTGACAAGTTGTTATGGTGCATAGTATAATGCAGTAGCAGTGCAGTCTTAGCTGTTCCTTTAAGTGTTCTGGCACAGGGAAAGTCTTTAGGGTAGACTTGTGCTTTGTCACTGATGAATATATGAATTACATTTCCCATAATTCTCTGTACCTCAGTGAACTACAAACTATGTCACATGAGCACTCACATGATCAGTACCCAGACTTCTGAGTGCACTCACCTGTTCACAATCAACATGTTCATTAATAACTCAGACTCACTCACAGATGTTGCACAGTCTTGGGCTGTGTCCGAAATCGCATATTGTGACAGTACCTACTGCTCGGCCATTGATTCAATACATACTGATCAGTATAAGTGATAAGCATGAATACAATCTGAACATACTACACGGTGCGGATTCTGACATCTCTTCCGTGCCAGTCCTGTTGCATTATGGGATAGCGCAGTATCCACAGTGTCCAGTGGTTCCATACTGCAGAATCTCACCTGAAGCAGTAGGTCATCCAGGGATTTCTCACTTACTGTTTTATGAATACTGAGAATTCAGACATACTACTCCTTTGGCATACTGCTTTTCGCCTACTGTGTAGTAGGGTAGTAGGGATATTCAGATGCAGCCAAGCTTTTGCTTTTGTCAGTGATGTGGCAAAACTTTTCTAGTCTGTTCTAGACTCTTCTAGTTTGTTTGCCTTGATTTTTCTAATAAAACCTGCAATCGCATCCAACCTACCGGTTGTTCCAGCTGTATTGTTAATATTGGATGTTACTATAAATCTGTTTTGTTGAATACTATACAGACATTTGCAAATGCAAAATATTTACTTTTGGCTCGTGTGAGGCAGCTTACAGTCAAATGCAATATAGCTGAGTGGTCCTCCCTCCACATATTGCAACCTTCACTACTGAGATTGCAAAGTTAGCTGGTCTTCTCCCTTGGTGCTCAGAATTTTCCCACCATACTTCTAACCATCTACCAACTTAAGACCTGTGGTTAAGCATGGCTAACATAGTAGAGTAGGTCTCCCTCTCTATACTGCACACTGTTTGCTGTTGAGCACCATATGATAGCCAGATCCGCTAACACAGCAGCACTGGAGCCGTAGTCAGTTTTCCTCCATTGCCCATTCATTCTCCCCACAAGATTGGGTCAGTGTTCTGTTCAGAGTTTTTCGACACTTCCTGAAATCTACCTGATTAGCAGGCCTGTAGCTAGCATGGCTAGGATTATTCAAGTATTATTTCCCCCCTATCAATCTGTTAGATGCTAAGTTAACTAGTTTAGCTAATACACAGTTTCTGCACTGAGTTACCAATGAGCCATGCTGCAAGACTTACAATCAGACAGCCACTTTCAGAACCCCCTGGAGTTCAAGATGAACACCAACTATGTGTTTGCTGTTGCTGATACAGCATGCAGTTTTAGACCTTGATTCAAAGATTAATCTGATCTAGACATCACTGCTCAGTGCTCAGGCAATGTCAATTTCTGACCCTAACAAAACTGATGCTCTGATCCAAGAAGGTTTTCTCTCTTGGACAGAGGCTAGATCAGAAGTATAAATTATGTGTTCCATTGTTGGTCTATGTGCACAACATGTGTTGGTCTGTGTGGACTACATTCTGATTGTCAGATACATCAATCACCAGGGTGGCACAAGGTCGGCTGGCTCTCTCCTCCTTGCATGAATGCTCCTCTGGTGGGCCTACCAATAGTTAGCCTCACTGTGAGCAACACACCTACTGGCACTGCAAAGTGGTGCAGAGGATGCACAGTCAAGACATTGCATACTCCCAGGTGAGTGATGTCTGCACCCAGAAGTCGTGTCCCAGATCTGACCAAGGTTTGTGTAGGCACAGTTGGACCCTTTCATCAATGCCAAATCAACTCTTTGTCAAATATGGTTTTCCCTGGCAGAGTGAGAAAGCCTGCTGGGACAGGATGCACTGGCTCATGCCTGGCTTCACTATACTGTACAGGCAAGGCCCCATCTAGAAGAAGAAAGCCTTTATTTGTCACATATACATTACAGCACACTGAAATTATTTTCTTCGCATATTCCAGCTTGTTTAGATGCTGGGATCAGGGCACAGGTCCTGCCATAATACAACACCCCTGGAGCAGATAGGGTTAAGGGCCTTGCTCAAGGGCCTAACAGTGTGCACCTGGCAGTGCTGAGACTTAAACCCTTTGGAATCAGTAACCCAGAGCCTTAACCATTGAGCCACCACTACCCTATGCTAAAGGTGTATATGGCAGCCATTGCACTGAGCCACAGCATTGTGGATGGCTTCTCACTGGGGGCTCATAAACATATTACTTTTCTGAAAGTCGAGCAGTGTGTGAGTGGTAGTAAGATCAATCATCATACAGAGTAACCCCAGTTTAAGCAATGCAATATTTACTCAGTTTACAATATAATATAATAAGTACTCACTCACTTTTAGTAACTGCTTTATCCTTGTTAGGCCCATGGTGGATCTGGAGCCTATCCCAGGAAGGGATGCCAGTTCATTTATCTTATCTAATCCACCCATTGCCATTTTTTGAGAGGTGGGAAGAAACCAAAGTACCCGCATATGGACACAGGGAACATGAACAGAAACTCCAGATAATCAGTAACCCAAGCTCAGGATCAAACCACAGACCCTGGCACTGTGAGGTGGCAATGCTATCCGTTGTGCCACCATGCTGCTCAATACAATAATCAAATAATACTGATTTTCTGAAATCATAACCTGTTATTTTGTACAAATTCATACAACTATTCTGTTTTCATCCATGTCAGACAAAGAATTTAATAAGTAAGTAGCAATGGAAAGAAAAAAATGCAATTCCAATAGGCAAGAAATTCACTCTCTATCCTACATATTTGCCAGAAATTACATATTATTATTCTTGTAAATATACACTATATGGCCAAAAGTATGTGGACACCTGACAATGACACCCATGTGTGCTTTTTGAATATCCTATTCCAAACGCATGCCATTAATATGGAGTTGGCCACCCCTTTGCTGCCATAATAGCACCCACTCTTCTGGGAAGGATTTCCACTAGATTTTGGAATGTGGAATGTTAGGCGAGGAGGCCTGGCATACAGTCAGCATTCCAATTAATCCCGAAGGTGTTCAGTGGGATTGAGGTCAGGACTCTGTGCAGGCCACTTGAGTGCTTCCAAAATAACCTTGCAAACCATGTCTTCATGGAACTATTTTTGCACTCAGGGGCATTGTCACGCTGGAACAGGTTTGGGCTAAGCCCCTGAGTCCCAGTAAAGGGAAACTGTAATACTACAGCAGTCATGTACCTCCAACTTTCTGGCAAAAGTTTGGGGAAGGCCCACATATGGGTGTGCTGGTCATGCATTCACATACTTTTGGCCATATAGTGTATTCATTTATTGTTTTAATATTGTTTCACAGTCTGTTACATATAATGACAATATATTAATTTTTTGTGCTTTATTCATTTACAGTAGTTTGAGTTGTTTAAATTGTTATATGTAGGTTATAGCTTCCTGATGTTTGGTAAAAGAAAACAATAAGAATGATAATATAGATCATGCCAAGTAGGATACTCAAGTTAGAGTCCACATATCTGCCTCCCCTTGACTTTTAAACAGATGTACATATTCTGCTGGATATGTCTGAGGGTTGATGTATGGCTGTTTGTCATCATACGCCCTCTCCATGTGATATTGTATCTGCATGCACTGAATCATTTATCAGGAAAGGATCACCTGCTTCAGCATCAATATTACTGTCAAAACAGAAAGATTGATGTTTGCATGTAACAGCTTGATGGTAAGACACAGTTTGTCTTAATAGTAAAATCTCAGAAAGAAACTTTTACTGGCAAGGTAAAGAGCTATAACCACAATCATGCTAGAGGCGAATATGTTTAAATCTGTTGATTTTGATAAGTAGAGGAACATTATTATTATTATGTTTTTTTTTGTTTGTTTGTTTTTTTTTTACATTTGACTGAAGCTGACCCCATCAAGGTTACGCTGTGCATGTATTGTGTGTAGATATGTAATGATTTTAGAGAACAGGTATATTTTATTTATTGCTTGTCTATTATCTTGATATTATCTTAACAATCATCTTATGATGATTATCTTATGATATTATCTTAACAATCATCTTACAATTGTCTTATGATCATTTAACAGATGACAACAGATCCCATTCCAAAAGGCTCTTAAAGCCACCAGTCATTTATTAAACAGTGAAACAATTGTGGAAATACAGACGGAAAAATCAGTTGCAGTTCACCAGTCTTAAAATCTAAGTTACATCACTGGAGCAAATAAAAAGCCCCAAACAGACAGCTTTCTGAAAACTTGGAACTTACAAAAAAATTTTTTTGGAAGACCTTTTTGTAGTGGTTGATTTATAAAAGTTTGCAATGCCTTGCAGTTGACTCTAAAACTGTAGAATGCTGATTTGACCAAAACCAAAAACCAAAATTACATGAAAATTAATTCAACCCTTGTGGACTGCCCCTTGCAACCTGTTCCATCTGTTTGTAGAGAATGACCGTACTTATGCAACTGCATTTAAAAACTTTTTTTTTAAAATAATAATAATAATGTATAGGCTCAGTTTTAATATATAAGAATTCAATTTTTCAATATTATGTTTACTTCTTTTAGCATTTTAAAGTATACTGATGTCCCAGCAGTAATCACATAGTTGTGCCCTTTCTCCCCTTCCTGCTGCCTTGCATATTATTGCACTGGGAATATTACTTCCAGTCCACTTCCACTTCCACCTTCAGCACAGCTTTTATTTTTGCAAGATTTAAAGCCTGGAAGTTCTGGAAGTTCACACCTTTCTTCCTCTAAGTTTATAATGGGGCAGGACTTTGAGCCCTTTAGACTTCAGACTCCAGACTAGATACTCTGCCCCAGGGCTTTGGCACATAGGGACTGTTAAGCCTCCGCGCCACCAAAACTTGTCTGCGGTCTCTGTTCTTAGATGAGGCTGGTAAACTGTGCAGTGGCTGCAGAGGTGGTTCTTCACGTGAGCATCCAACACCCTCGTAGCCTCTAAAAGCAGTGTTTTCATACATCACAGGCCTTCCACCTATCCGGGTTACCAAGGCAGCATCATTCGTGCAGTGGTTGATACAGGGGAACAGGTGACACATGTCTTTGGAGTGATCATAGAAATGTGCAGGCCCCTGTGCCAGTGGGCCCATGTATACTGGCAAGTCAGTGTATGAGTTCAGGTAGGTGGAGTAATGTCTGTGCACAACTGTGGAAGAAGACCGCCGCAGAGCTGCTGCATTCTGCAAAATTGCCTCACGGTATGAGGGAAGGCGGGTAGAATGAGAGTATTTGAGTTTCTGTGGCTTGTAGGGGTAGGATCCCATGTGAGCTGGGTCAAGATAGGCTGGCTCAGCTGGCATATTGTAGCAAAAGTTGTTACTAGCACTGGCATACATCTTTGAAGGCTTGGGATTAGCTACCACTACACGAGTGAAGAGGTCAGGCATGTTGATGCGACTGGAAGAAGATGCAGAGTTTGAAGGCTTCTCATCTAGATGCCGCAACCTGTCACCACCCCATGTGGCCCTGAGGAAAGAAGCACGACGGTTCAGTTTGTCCTTTCCCAGCAGTGGGACATCATCCATATCTGGCTCCAAGTATGGTTTCATGCAGGAGTTGCAGCTGCCACTGGGCCTTTGGTAGTGGCTTCCCATGCAGGGTGAAGTATGGGCATGGTTTTCCAGGAGCTGATTAGCTCTAAGCTCAGCTAGGCAAGAGGTTGGTTCATCATAATCATTCCTGCGCCGAGGTTCTAGTGATGGTGCCACATAGCTGTGGGACCTCTTCTTGCGGCCCAGCCCTTCAGTATACAGTTTCCGGCTCTCGGGAGGTTTTTGGTGTTCCACATAGATGTCAGGGGTATGGAACTCACGGTAAGGGAGAAAAGAAGAGGCCATTTGATGGCAGCCCTGGCTGTCCATAAATAGCCTGGCGCTGTGGTGTGGCTTTGGGGCTGTGGGAGGTGGGGGGTCCCTCATAGCAATATGGGGACTGCTCAGACTAGAAATAGGTAGTGTCCGTTCATATATATGATGGTGACTCGTCCGTGCGGGAAGAGTGTATCGTAATGGGGTAGGCCTTGACACTACCCGAGGCTTCTCTAGCAAGGTGGCACTGTCTCCATAATGCAGAGGGAACGTGGGAGTCAGTGCTCTCTGGGTGAAAGGTGTATGGTTGCTGGTGGCACTGGAGATGTAGGGCAAATGGCCGTGACTAGCATCAGTACTAATCAGACGGGTCGGAAGACTAGGTTTTGAAGCTTCGGGAGCTCGGCGGCTCCAATTCTCAATCGTCTTAGTGGCATTGTCCAAGGAGTTCTCCACTCTGGCAGAGGATACAATATCCTTGGCTGTCTTAAGCATCTTCAGCATGTTGGCCTGGGTGTAACTGCTAGTGACATCTGGGCTCTGTATACTTCCATTGTGCTCTGCATCCTCCACACCATTGAAGCAGCTGTAGATACCCTACAAGAGAAACAACAAAGAAAAAGGTACAACAAAGAAAGGAAAAACATGTTTTACAATGTTCTAGCAAGCAAGAATTAAATCATGCATAAAATATGTGTTGCCACTAACTTATCAAATTATAGTTCCTGTGCTAATTTATTTACTTTGATTATGTCAAAATGATACCAGTTATTAGGTCAATGTAAACAAATATAGAATAGATTTTCAAACCATGAGTCAAGTCACATGCAAAAATGTTCACTACTGTTTATTGGCATTTTGGTTTGCTTTGAAAGCTTATGTGCATTATGAGCATTTAAAATGAGTCAGAAGCTGACAATGCATTTGTGGTATTATCCTTCTCCTATTTTATTCTACTTAATAGATTTTACTTTCAAATTGGATCTTACCCTGGGATGCTTAAACAAACATTATGTCTGTCAGTATATCCAGATTTCATAATGAATCTATTAATATTAAATATTCAAAATGGAACAAATTACCTATGCAGGTTAGCCTAAAGGAAATGAACATTGAGAAACATTTAAGATCTTTCATTTAATCAAACATTATTTGGATTGTCCTTGTTTTTTTATGGTTATATGACGGGCCAATACATTGTGCTCGTTTTTACAGAAGCAGCTAAATTTGGGATTCTAGACTGATGCTCATATCCAATATTTGTTATGTAAATATCTGCTGATGCCAACACACAAATACAGTGCCTGATTTCTTCTGTTTTTGTGTATATCTCATACTAGTTTTAGATCTTTAAACGAAATACAACATAAAGCAAAGGCAACCTGAGTAAACACACAATACAGTTTTTATTTATTAATTTTTTTATTGAAGCAAAATAATTTATTCAACACCTATCACCAAACGAATGAAATGAAAAACAAATTGCCCCCTTAAACGTAAAATCTGGTTGTGCCACCTTTAGCAGCAATTACTGCAACCAAATGCTTCCGATAACTGGAGATAAGTCTTTCACTTAGTTCTAGGACTAGGACTTACTCCTATGCTTTGGATCATTGTCTTGCTGCATAATCCAGTTGCTTGAGTTTCAACTTACGGACTGAAGACCAGACATTCTCCTTTAGGATTTTCTGGTAGAGAGCAGAATTCATGTTTCCCTCAACTATTGCAAGCTGCCCAGGCTCTGAAGCAGCAAAGCATCCTTTGAAATAACTTTGTAACTTCCCAGACTGATGTATTTCAGTCACCTTCTTCCTCATCATTTCTGGAATTTCTTTAAACTTTGGCATAGTGTGTTACTGGGTATGACCTTTTAACCAACTTCATGCTGTTGAAAAAGTTCTATATAAGTGTTGATTTGATTGAACAGGGCTGGCACTAATCAGGCCTGGTTGCGTCTAATCCAACTGCTGACAGAAGTTCTAAATAAGCAAAAACCTTCATATGTTCATTTATTACATAATGTAACTTCTCTAGACTTGAGAGCTATTTATAAGAAATAACATTTATTTCTGAAATATAAAAAATAAAAACATTTTAAAAATCTTATTTTTGCAGTGCCAATAATTATTGCAGCATTGTGTGAGTTTAAGGATTTCAAGGATTTGCAGCAGTATGTGTTGTATTTTCAGAAATTGTTATAATGTTGGAAATTAGATTCTAGCACTAGAAACAAACATTTAAGCATTAAGAAAGAAGAAAAACTCAAATTGAGGAAGCACTTACCCTACTGATTGCCAGTAAGAAGTCGAGGCGTTCAGACTTGCGCACAGAGTGGCGTAGTTTCCAGTAGAGCAGGTGCTCCCAAGCAAACACCAGCAGACTGAGGCCCATGGCCACCAGCAACATGTAGAACACTCCAGCCATGTTGTCAATGTCCAGCTTGGAGCTCATCACTTCTTTCTTTTCATTGCGGCAGATTCCAGTCAGCCACACTGTCTGCAGCTTCTGAGTATCACCTTGAACACACAATACACCTCAGTCAGGAAATACTAAACACTAGAACAAGGAGGTAGAGGTCAACTAAGCATATAGTTGTAGTATATTCATTTTATTGTTATGAAAATTTCCCTGGCTTGTGGTCCACAACTGTTACACTAAAAGAGTTAACTGAATGAAATATTCAGTACTTTATATACACTTTATTTACAATAACAGTGTACTTTGTCTTTGTGTTACAAAGTTTGCAAGCATTAGTCAGCAAACTTGTAATGGCTTGGCACTACCACTCCTTGTAAAAGAGTCAAACTTAGAGGTTATGCCACTCTCTGCAACTTCTTTGCAAACTGCTCAGAGAATTTTATGAGGTTACCATCAGCAAGAAACTGGAGGAGGGCAAGGTCAATGGGCCGTTTCCAGCGGGACTCTTTCTGTAAGGCAATGCCGTAACCTGTAGTTGCGAAAACCTTCCCACTGCCAATGGTCACCAGTTTACAGCCCTCATCTTTACCAGCCATGTAGTTTAGTACGGCAGCATCATAAATAAAGGCATCAAGTTTTCTGTTTAGAACAAAAATTAAAAATTAAATGAAGGAACTAACAGCGTTACTAGAATTATAAGTTAGTGTTTGGAGAAGAGAGTGAAACTGTACCCTGTTTTCAGACTGTTCAGCGCATCTTCCACACCCTTCTGGTTGTACTTGACCATGTGGGAGTGCATCTCAGGATAGTTGCTCCTTATATTCCGCTCTGTGCTGCCATTAGGCACTGTACCGAAGCGAAATGGTGGATACTGCTCCTGCGGCTTCTGGAACTGAGTCAGGCAAGATGTCACAAAATAAATGAAGAGGGACAACTGTAAGTTTAATTTGAAAGTTAATTTGGCTTTAAACCCCACAATAGCCCCAGTGTAATGGATTTGGTCAAGCAAGATGAGTTTTAGTCTAAGCTGAATTTCTTTATGTGGATTCTTTTCAAATTTAGCCTTTGTCTTTAGTCTGAGAATCCAAGGATTCTCAGGATTCCATATCTCTGGACTTAACATGTGAAGTGTGAATCTATGTCATGAGAACTGAAATGGGCTTAATGTGAAACAAATTACAGATTAGAAAAAAATAGTGATAAACATCAGCCTGAAGGCATTTGATCTCTAATTAGTCAGCTACGGTTATGCACTCAATAATTTCCCTACTTGTTAATTTCAACTTCCAGATCTCTGATTAGCTGTACAATGAACTGATATTACCACTGTCACAGAACCATGGTTCCAAGACATTTCAATATTACCTTCTCCTTTTCACTCTTGATAAATAGTGTAATATAATTTCTTCTCATTTGCTTTTGCACAATTCCTACATTCATTAAAACATGGCAGTAAAGTAACACCAAGCAGTTTTATCACTGAAATAATCTGAAGCACAAGAAGTGTTGTGGTTGAGGATTTCCATGTGTGTATGAGTGGAAGAGAATTTTAAGCTCAGTGGATAAAATTTGAGCAGAATTTAAGGAGAGCCGTGTCAATAAGTGTCACTATTCATGCCTACAGGATTTAGGAGGTGCTGTGTGGAGCTGCTCTAGTATTTTCACTTATGTTTCCACTGTGCATGTCCAGCATGAGGATTAGTGTTATTTGAATGAATCTTTCAAAGCTTGACATAGCAGCAGAGGAAATGTGTAAAAGCCCTTGCTAGAGACTAGAGAGCCAGTCAGTGTCAGTGCTCCCTCTAGGGCACTGTTCCTGTAAGCCTGTTTTGAATGTATAATGATATGCATAAAACATACCTTTTCAGGTATTATGGTTTTGAGAGATATGACGTGGTCTTGTCCCAAATATTCAAAAATTTTCATATTCATGTAACCATGTAATGCAGTGTAGCTTGGAACCACATACACTACCAAGGTGCTCCAATAAGTCGTGATGCTATATGCATGTTCATGTGTCTAAACCATAAGGTAATGAGATACAAAATGCAAATGAAACAAACAGCCCTTGGCTGCCTTTTAATGTTGGCTCACAATACAAGCCAGTATATGCAATATGCCAGTACAAATGTTGTCCAGAAGTAAACAAGTTACCAGTTTGAACTGATTTCATATTTAATCATTTTCTCTCAACCTACATGGTGGCCCTGAGCCATTTATTTTTAAGGTCATGCTCACAGGTATAGCTAATGTCCAAATACCTATCAGTGTACCAATCAAATCACTTTACTCATAGTTTGTAGTGCAATGATAAAAGCTCAGATCTTTTAGCTATCTCCTTGATTGCAGCATAAAACACAAAATGTGCAGATACTGTTTTTAATATTCAGAATGCATAGTGAAACAAATAACATTTGCATCTTCAGCACCACATATTACTACTATTGATACTATTACTACTACTTTATGAAAATAATCTTTTCAAAATTTATATCATTGCTGGATTTAATTGATTTTTTTTTTTTTTACTGAGAATGAATATCATTAGGGTCACTTTAGATTCTTGTGCTCATTTGTATGTGAGATTTTTCGCATTTAATAACTGCATTCAAATTAAATTGAATTTAATTAATGGGCTCTCTTTTGGGTTAAATATTATTTCACTGAGGATAGAAGGAGAATTTTTTCTGTCTGGCTAATTGGAATGTAATTCAGAAGAGAAATGCCGATGGAATTATAATTAGTTTGAAGGAGTTATAATGAAGATTGGCCTTTTAATTTGAAAAGTCCTTAATTGTCAGATAGGTTCATGTTCTCCTTTGAAATATTTCTTATTGTTGGTGTGCCAAAGGTAAACAGGCTCAAATTTGATATTGTCCATGATCTGATTTTTTACTGAATAAACAATCATGCAGTTTTTAATCAAATTGTATAACCCCTCCTTTGCAGGATGTCATACATGATTTATATGCAAACATATAAATATTTTATTTTCAATCATCCTGAAAATGAGGCACATTTAATTACAAAATGCTCAGCATCATAAAACATGTACTTTCACCTCCACAGGTTGTCCATGGTGTCTCTCAAATCAATTGAGTGAATAAAAAAACAAAACAGCAGCATCATTACTTACCTTTTTGTCGCTCAGTCCAGAAACAGTGTCAATGTACTGCTCCTGGATCATGAATGCTGCCAGGTTGGCTGTGTAACTGGCCAGGAAGATGACAGCGAAGAAGGCCCATACCAGCACCATGATCTTACTCGTTGTGCCCTTTGGGTTCTCGATCGGCACAGAATTGTTGAAGACAATCCCCCAAAGCAGCCACACTGACTTCCCAATGGTAAAGGTTGGCCCACCTGGGTCTAAAATGGATATTTCTTTTTCAGGTTTTCATACTTAGTATTGTAGATCTTTACAACCTGATCAATCCTACTGAGAATATTTATTTTGCTCCATAAAAGTTCTGTTGCTAAATGCTAAATACAAATTACAGTCAACTTTCCATTGAAAACTGGATGCTATGACTAATAAATAGGGGTGGAAAAAGTACTGCGAAATTATACTTATATGAAAGTATAGACAATGTGTAAAAATCTTACTCAATTAAAAGTGGAAGTACCTTATGGAAGCCTGTTTCTGCCACGGTGAAAAAAAATACAAAGGTAATTGCAACTTTATTTCTCACAATTACGACTTTTTATCTCGTAATTCTGACTTTTTTTCTCAAAATTTTGAGTTAACATCTCACAGTTCAGACTTTTTTCTGTCGCAATTTCATAATAAAGGCTCTGGTTTTATTCAATTTCCAGTATTTTCTGACAAAGTTCAATCTAAACCATTAATCAAAGATCTCTGAAGCTGGAACAAGCTTCTTTTAAACCAGTTCATGATGAAAGCAAATGTTTCATCAGATCAGTCATTTCAGATTTATCCGGCTGCATTAGTTTGGGAGTATCTTGTACATCTGTCCTCATTTCTGCTATCAGGCCTGCTCCACTTACCTTTCGCACTGACCAGGCTACGGTTGTACCCTACAGGGCTGAAGTACTCAAACACAAACACAGTCACAGCCACCACTGTCAGGCACATCACAAACATCATCACCCACACAGCAGGGCTGTAGGGCTCTGTCACAGAGAAGGAGAACAAAAATTATCTAATCAGGAGACTATAGGAAATCTGTAGGGCAATTATTTACAATTTGTGTGCTGATAATGTGATATAAGGAAGTTGGCAATGAATAATACTAGACATATACCCAAAAAGGCTGATGGAGACACAGTTCCATTGCTCCTGGCCACCATCACACTGATCCCCGTCTCCACAAACGGCACGGAGAAGTCAATGATCTCAGAGCGCTCCTCGTTTATAGTTAGAGACCCTATGGCCATGTCTGCCCTCTTATAGACCACCTTAAAGAAGCAGAAAAAAACATTAGGAGGTTTTTATTTAATCTAGAAAAGAACTTGGAGGACAAAATGTATGGCTAAATGTCATTTCTATGCTTGATTTAAGCCATTTTTCTAACAAATTGCTATGGCATTTGGTGCAGTGACAGGTCAGATCACTCCCACATGATTTCTCGTCATCACCTAAAGCAACTGGATATGGAGAGGAAATAAAAAAAATTTTTAAAAACCCTGTACTTCAGTAGTTGTACCTGTCGCCCAAACTAGACTTTCAGGTTTCTGTTTTGTGTGTGTATATTATGGAAGTTTGACTATGATGTATAATCTGACATTGGATACAATGTGACACCCCCATAATACTTTTTATTGCTGTTCTTGTGTAAAAGCTGTACAATACTTATAGTGCTTATTCGACATTCGTTGACTGTCCAGACAGAAAAGCTTGGGCTTGTACCACTTTCTGGTATATCTTTAATTATCTCAGAAAACAGAATTTAGTTCATTAGTTCAATCCAAATAGGCCTGGTTAAGAAAATCAATGCAATAGGTAATAACAAGACCTTAAAACATCTATCTACCTACCTACATATCTTTCTGCCTGCCTTCTTTCTTTATTTTCTTTTGCTTACTCAAGAAGGAGTTTTCAGTTTAGTCTAGACCCAAAATATTGGATGATAGAAAAGGAAGACTTAGAAAGCAGATCATATTATTTGCTGCGAGTGTCAAAGTAGTATAATGTACCAATGCAGTATAAAAGCAAGGACTAAAAAATGGTCTAATATGATTATATACAAGTGAGATGGAGAAAAACATTAACATCTAATACTAGTCAGATACAGTATGATATGAATACATTGAGCTTGAAAAAAATCCTGCATCCACCACTTTTGACTGAAACGTTCATCCAGGGTGTCTTACAATTGAGACAGGCTACAAGTGATGCTAAATACAACTGCACAGTTGAGGTTTGAGGGTCTTGCTCAAGGACCAACGTATGGCAGCTTGGCGATGTTGGGATTTGAGTTCTCGAATTTCTGATCTGTAACTGAAAGCCATAATCTTTAAATAATTATCTGCACCAAAATATGAAATTGTGCACCATGAAATAAAATAAGGTCATGAAATAATATTTTATATACATGATACTTTTTCATGCTCTCAATTTTATATCTCAAATAAAATCAACTGTGTCCATATTTTGTTTGTATATTGTACGAATCAGTACACTAGCCGTTTGAGAGAAGTATTGCCTGTAAGTTTGGGTGGGGGGTGGACACAACGCCAAAGCATAACAAAGGCAAACCACTGTAAAAATAAAGTAGCTGAAAGTTGCAGTTTTTGCTGTTTATGTCCAAACAGTTTTATTCCAGAGTTAACAGCCTGGTCCTGGTTCTGGTCCTGCTGCTCTGTATTGTGTCCTACAGTTTACAGTTTAAAACTGCAGTGTGTTATTTTAAAGTTGGTGTAAACCCCCTTAGACCAAGTGCTACAAACACTGAAACATGATTTATTTCCTAAATGCTATCTCACCTCTCCAATCATGCCATTCCAAACGCCTCGGACCAGCTTGCCATGTTTGCCATTGGTGACCAGATAGAGGTCATAGGAGAACTTGATGTTACGGGAAAGTTTCTTTAGGATGTCAATGCAAAAACCTTTACAGCACAGTTTGGTGTAGGGCTCAGTATCTCCAATGATCCTGTAGGTATAAGAACAGACATTACTGCCTGCTGATTTATAAAAATATAGAAACAATAACAGTTTCTGAATTAATTTAGTGTTTCAAACAGGTCAACCAGAAAATTAGACAACTTTCATCCATCATTCACAAATGCTAGTCAGTTTGAACATGCTGGTTTTGTAATTTGTCATTTTGTGCTTGCAGCTTTGTCATAACTGATGGGGAGCAAGTGAAAAAAAAAGGACATTTTAGTGTATAAATGGGAGAAAAACACTGGCTGCGTCTCATTAACAACACATAATTTTCTAGACTGGCTTTATGTTTTGTTGATTGTGATTCATTAGTGCAAGACTGATAGATGTTATCAATCAGATACACATTCTTGATATGAGGACTGAATAATAAGCGACTCAATAAATCCAATCAGATGGCCTGGTGATGTCAGTGTGTGTTATTTGGAGAGGGATGGAGAATAGCATCATGTCCCAGTACTGCGATGGTGCAATTTCCAGTACAGTTATAGCTCAGTTTTGGCTGCATTTCTCTCTCCAACCTTCAAGTCTGCACACACACACACACACACATACACACACACACACACACACACACACACACACACACACACACACACACACACACACACACACCAGTGCCAAAAACGTAGTCAGCAGTATAGAGAAGGGGAAAGAGGAAGATCAAGTAAATGGAAAAAAATTTGGTGAGATAGTGAAAGAGCATAAGAGGACAGGTGACGTCAGCAGTGGGCGGGTGGGTCCGGCTCGTCGCGGCGGGTCCTTGTGTTATGTCACAGCTATAACAGATGGAAGGACAGCCGGAACCGGCCAAAACAAATCTGACGCAAACTAATCACCAGCAAACAAAGGCAGGAGAGCAACTCTGGATTTCTGCACTGGCTAATGGATGGCTAATAGTCACTGGATAAGAGCTGGTGCAATGGAGATTATATCCAAGTTTCTTACCTTTCTTTGATTTTTATGCCGTTCTATGCTGCTGATAGGCTACACATCAAACACTGCAGCTGCCCATGCTATACTGTTTCCTCTCACCGATGTCAGCAAAGGTGTCAATCATATACCACACACATGCACAGGACCCACACTGCAAGTATTGTCTAGATGTTCTTTATGCATCTTGATTTGTCTCAATTTGTATTTTTATTTCCTAGTATAAGCACTTACTGATTTTAAAACATAATATTGGGATCTGCATACATCATATATAATAATGAATTTCTATTAGACCATTCAGAATGAATATCACTCGAATGTGTGTGTTCAGAGAAAAAAAAAAACATTCTAATGTTTTAAGATTTCATGCTATATCTTTATTCACCTAATGTAAGTCTACTGAAACTTGTTTCCTAAATTCCTGCATAATCTCTTCATTACAGTTGACATAAACCTATATAAACATTTATAAGGCTTATTCCAACAGGTGTCAGCTGTCATAAACACAGAAACAACATTTTGTCAGTTCTAATGTCAAGTGACATAGATTTGTATATAGTATATATGTTTTCTTTTTGATGATATTTTGCTCATTTCTAATTTCTTAGGGAAACCAGGATCCATGTAATTTAGCCCATCTTCATGCAAGAATAATTCACAAAAATACCAAATAATAAATGGCCTTTATGCTCATTTAGTATTCCCATGTTATTTCATGTGATTAAAACAAGGGTTTGGGTACTTCTAGTGTAGGTAGCCATATAACATTATCAGCTTTTTTTTTTTTATAATTAAAATGCATTTGAATACTAAGCCATTTAAGTATTTAATATTTGAAACTGTTTTAAAGGAATTAGACAGCCCTAGCCTATAGTGTATATTTTTTATTAGAGATATATGGTGCTGTTGACATTGTTCCAATTTAAAAAAGCCATTTATGTATAATTACATAACATTTTTTGCATTGATGCAGAATCATGTAACAATGAATTATGATGCATCAAAATGTCAATTATTTTTCTGTCTCTAGTCAGTACTTTCTCTTGTTTTCCTTTCTTTCTTTGTTTTCCATATTTTACTTGCGTTAATGTTCTCTCAGTAACTCTTGCTATAGCTCATTAGCCAATCGATAGAGAAAAACAAATGGTCTTTTTCATTACAAGAGAAATAGAATCTATACCAGAGCGAAAAGGAATCATGCTGGTGAAAAAATCATGGTATACTATACAGAAACCGAATTGCTTTTCGGTAGTAACATGCAGAAAACATACCACACTGAAATTTTTTTTTGATTCCTAGGTTCCCGACAGATATTAACACTTTTATCATGTTGTAGTAATAATTCTGAAAAATGTGTTGATTAAGGATTCCAAGGCCAGTGTAGTAGGAATAAAATAACAAAGTGCCAATAAGAAACTATAAAGAGCGTTCCTTTTTATGAATGGCAATGCCATTCTTCACTTCTCTGATTACAACCACACCATGAATCACCATGACAGTGATTGCATTTCAGTGTGCCACTACTGCAACATGGTGATAAAAGTGAAATGGAATGCAGTGGGGAATTAATTACCTTCACTTTTGACATAAAGTCAGCATTTGCTCCTTAAAAATCAATCCCTGTTGAATTTTCATTGAAGTGATCAAGCAGCAGAAGAACAATACATTGAAGGTTTTGCTTTTCAATGTAGCACGTTGTCTACGCATTACAAATGAATAGTTTGCATTTTGTGTGCGAGTGCTTTTCTCTCTGTCAGGGAATCTTCTAAAGAAAATCGGATGCAGACTTTATACACAGTTGGCTTCAACAGAACAAGACAAGTGAACAGCCTTGGCTTTGCCTTTAAGACAGATAGAGACAGTGGGATAAGGATCAACTCTAGAGGTTTAGTGTATGGATTACTGGGACCTGATGAGTAAAGTGTCTCTCCAAAGCAGGATTATGGGAGATCTAGCAGTGAGATGGAGCGGCACTCCATGGAGTTGGCACTGTGATGAAAAAAACATGTCTACAGAACTTTAAATGAAGTCACTAGCACAAGTCATGCTTGACTGCCTACTGTTAAGGATTAGATATTATTACTGGTTAGACTTGCACTTTGTTGTGGCAAGTTTCAATGTGAATATGTGAAGCATGTTCTGCAGCATACTCACATTCCCTAACTTCTTTTACTTAACTTTTCAGCTGATTTGCTTGACCTTGCCTGCAGGTGAGTGGCGGCAATGGGGTTCTGTATCTGGATCCTGGGGGAGAGGCTTCGCCCTGGTGCTGCAGGTTAATTGGCTTCCAGAATAGATAGCAGATCATGAGAAGACAATGAGATGGTGTGTGTGTGTGTGTGTGTGTGTGTGTGTGTGTGTGTGTGTGTGTGTGTGTGTGTGTGTGTGTGTGTGTGCGTGTGTGTGTGTGTAGAGTTGGACAGAAAGTGTTTTCAAGTATGACACAGAAGAAAGTCTGTGAGCTGTGAAGAAGCAAAACCAGAGCACTCTAATGACAAATCACCTTGTAACCTCGCTCCAGACTAATGAACCATACAACCATTCCATGACAAAGAGGGGTTAAAGAGGTCGGCATAAACACACACGCACATACACACACACACACACACACACACACACACACACACACACACACACACACACACACACACACACACACACACACACAAAAGCGCAAAAGATAACAAATAAACTGTTGGCTGCAAACAAGCCTCTCCCACAGATGATTCATGGTAAACACTCTGCTCCCCTGTCACACCACCTGGCAGCGTTCAGAGTTCAGCAATGATGCTTAACTCTGTTTCCAAAGGCATCTCAATGTGTTTACACACAATGTGTGTGAAAGTTTTCTCTCTAGCTGTAGGAGACCACAGACAAGGTGATTTCAGTCCCTGGCAGAAAGCCCTGAGAGATCCATTCTCTGCTCAAGCTGCACTTTAATCAAATCTGCAGATTGTCACTCCACTCTGATCAGGCAGTGCTGTGAGTACAGTGGGCTCTCAGGAGACATCTGAGAGCTGTAGAGCACCACAAAGCTGTGAAAATAACTAAAGGAACAAATGGGGATACTTATTTGAGGAAGAACCTGGTTGTAAGGTCTGTAATGACTGACTTCACACTTGTGACTCCCAAAATTGCGGTACTTAGTGTTGCTTTTTGGGTTGCTTTTGCTAGATAAGTACAGCACAAGGCTGAAAAGACTGCTATGGAGTTTGCTTTAGTGCCATTGCATTGTCCGGACTGGGAAAGCGTCATGATTCAAAGATATAACCGATGCAACTAGATAGAACTCTGGTTTCTCTTGAACAGTAAGTAATGTGTAGCTGGAATAAGTATGCACCAAGCCCCAAACCCTGTAATGATCAGTGTAAGGTTGATGATTTAGAAATAATGCAATGCAAATGTTTCAAAAATGTATTTTTTTCTCAAATATGTAGCCCATTCGTATTCTTTTTAACTCAAAGATGAGCTATCCTCCTCATTAGATTCATCTGAATTGGCTCTTGTTTATGTTGTAATTCATGACAACGTAATTGGATTTCACTGGTTTAAGAATTTGATTTTGGTGGCTTAGTGGTTAGCATGTTTTCCTCGCGCCTATAGGGATGGGGGTTCGATTCCTGCCTCCACACTGTGTGTGTGGAGTTTGCATGTTCTCCCCATGCTTTGGGGGTTTCCTCCGGGTATTCTGATTTTCTTCCCCAGTTCAAAGACATGCTCTGCAGGCTGATTGGCATCTCTAAAATTGTCCGTAATGTGTAAATGGGTGTGTGAGTATGTGTGCGATTGTGCCCTGCAATGTGTTGGCACCCTGTCCAGGGTGTCCCCTGCCTTGTGCCCAGAGTTCCCTGGGATAGGCTTCTGGCTCCCCGTGACCCTGTGTAAGATCAATGGTACAGAAAATGGATGGATTTTATTTTAGTGTTGTTTTGAAGCAGGATGTTTATTAGTCAGATGTTATATGATTGTAACCTTACAGCTGTTGATTGCTACAATTCCCCCACAATCTAATCTCCCTAATCCCCCACAAATAATCAACTAACATTGAATCTCCCAGCATGTGTACTTCACACCAAAATGCATTGATCTGTACCCAGTATAACCTTTTGCCATCTGACCAGTTGGCAGAGATCAATTAAATGAATAAATAAATAAACAAATAACTTCCATATCTTCCATAAATCAAGGTGTTACTGATCTTTATTGTGAAGTGTTGCTGATCTTTAACGCAAAGTTCACGAAGGAATCTACTCAAAGCAAAAGTATGCTACCTAACACTAAACACAATAATAAACCTGTCCTTTTTGCTGCTTATAATGTTATAGCTTAGTTTTCTAAGTTGTACAACTTTACCAGTCAGGACTGTGTTTCCTGAACCCATCACAGCACAGGGTATCATTGTTAACAATCTCACTACCAGATGACAAAACAATCTCACCTTCACAAAACTAGGGCCTTGTCATTACAAAAAGCTACACACTTACTATAATGAAGCAGCCCAGGAAGCAGCTAGTATTTCTAATTCATCTGTAAATAGGAATTGCGTGTCTTGATCTGTTAGAATCATGGAGCCAGGGGGAAAAAAACAGTAGCATGTGATCTCAAATTAGAGCCTGTCTTCTCAGTTTGCTATTGTATAACTCAGAAACTGTTATTCTCATCATGTTACATTGAGCATGCTCTCTAATGACCACTCTGTAATGGCCGCTAATGCTAATGGCCACTACAGTTCACTCAGTGTTAAAACTGAAGTCACTCAATATTACTAATGCTAAGATGTCTTTTTGCTCAAGAAGTAATTCATTCACGAATGAGATTATGCCTGTGATAGTCAACCTTCGTGTTTGAAGTAGAAAAGAAAAGATCAGTACACAGTTACTTACACCTCCGTCTTGTTTGATTGGCGTCTGCAGGGCACAGTGTTGCTGAGGCAGGTGCCAGTGATTGGGTCTACAGCCTCCACTATCACAAATGGCCTCTCTTCAAGGGTGGCTACTGTTAGATGGCGGTTATCAGACACTGGCTCCAAGTACGTTCCATACCGAGGCCAAACAGGATAGCGCATCTGCAATATACCAGACTCGTAATTTCCCACCTGGAGAACAGAGGAGAAAGAATGATACTGTAAGAGAGAGTAACCAAAATGATCCTGTGAATGCAAACCTGTATCAAAAGTCTTACACAGTTCCAGGAGATCAGATTGCAATATGGTTTCATGATTGCAAATGTTGTTAATGCTTTACTTTATGGTGGTGTTCATGACACCTACATAAACCCTTAATAACTACATAAACTAACATAAACCTAGATAAATATAAGAGTTATTGTAGCAGATGTCAGTCAACACTTTTCAGGCAAACGTAATTGTTGTTGTCTTTGTAGCTTTGTCTTAGTGTACTTCTACTACATCTGAGTTACAAAAAAGGTGCAAATGTTAATTCAGAAATGTGTAAATAGCCAAATTATACTCGCTTCATTTAAGGGCAAGAAAGGAATACATCTAACATTGTCATTACATAACCATACATATTCATTTTCAAAATCGGTAACACTTTACAATAACAGCACATGAATAAAACTTGCAACAGAATATGAATTAAACATGCATAATTTCAAACTGTTTAAATAATTTGCCATATGCAGCTGGGTATACAAACATCATTGGATGGCACTGGACTACTTTCACAATTTACATTGATCCTCCTTATCGAACACAGAAATAATCATCATCATCATCATCATCATCATCATCATCATCATCATCATCATCATCATCATAATAAACACCAATAATTTCATCACATCACAACACATGTCATTCTTCATCCATTTCTCTTCAAATCCCTCTGTAGTACTAGTACATGCTCTGGGTGGCTAGGGCCCGGGGCACTGCTCTTTTGCCCACAAGGGTGAAATTAATACAGTAACATTTATTCATTTTGCAGATGCTATTATCTATTAACATTTAAACCCAGTGTTATGAAAGTAATCCATTGCCATCCAATTATGTTTGTGTATGCAGCTGCATATGGCAAATTATATAAACAATTTGAAATTATGAAACTTTAATTCATAATCTTATTTAATGTGCTTTTGAAGTGCTTATATAGGTGCCATGTGGTCTTATGAAAGCTATCCTACACTAACTCAAGTGTTAACCAATTTTCTAGGAATTAAATTTCCTATTAATTTTACATGTTGCTATGTACAAAACTGGATCAGTGTGAAGCTGTAGCTCTGCCAATCACATCTTATGCAACATCCCTGGATGGTTCAACTTTTTCCCAAATATATTCCCTAATTTAAAACATAATCAAATGTTTATTTTTCCATATAGTATGCTAGCTCAAAAGACCCATCTCTTTATCTCCTTCTGCTTCAATGAATCCACTTCAATTAGTGTTTACTCTTCAGCAGTTTGGTTTGCAGTGCTTACATTTGAGCCTACATGGACGGTTAATATCCTTTGGCAAAGAAAATTAATGGAAGTCTTCACAGTACATCCTTATCCTTATCTTTACTTTCTTTTAAAAGTGCTCTTATTATTGTTTACTTCCAAAATAACATTCTTATGTAAACAAGGCATTGAAACAGGATAGAGTCTTCATGGTGGGAAAGAAATTATGGAACGTATTTGGACAATGGTTTTGCTAATTATTTTTAGGCTAATTAAACCATCTTTTTCTATAATTGCATTCATTATATTTTGCTGTGCTTGGTCGAGAACATAATAGCATACATGATTTGGCTTAATGTCTTCATTAATATGTAAACCAGTAGCCAGGAAAAACATACCAAAAAAAAGCCCAGAGGATAAAAGTAATTAGGCAGAAACTAATCACAATTCTTTTGAGAAATTGAGGACAGATATTTGAATGAATCTGATGCTTACATTTTGTTGTCTGTTAACGATATGGTTTATGAATGAACACAAGAAAACAGATGCTTTTTAGGAGTTATAACAGTGTAGTAGGTCATTCAGCACCTGTGGCTACAGGAAATAACTCCCACTGCAATTCCTGCTACCAACTAGCAGTCTTTAGATAACTTTAGTGTTAAAATTTTGAATTGTCTGGAAATGAGCGCTCAGAAGCCTTAATTTTATCCAAAGGCACTCAGATGAAACAGATCTGCGCTCTGTGGCTTGTTAGCAACCAGACCTCTAGTAGAATTAAGCTTCTCAGGATTCCTAGGACAAAATTATCACACTTTCTGACTGACACACTGGTTATCTGTAGTCTGTAGTAACGATTTGGGGAATACACAGACGCAGGGGAATTGCAAGGCTCATGTACTGAATGCTAGTCTGGTGCCTTTTGTGTTTGTTATGTCAGAGAAAAGTAAAACTGATTTTGCTTAAGGGTGTGTGTGTGTGTGTGTGTGTGTGTGTGTGTGTATATATATATATATATATATATATATATATATATATATATATATATATATATATATATATATATCAGAGAAAAAATATGATTTTTTTTTTTTTTTTGCAGTGTTATCTAGCTCATAAAACTTTCTGTCAATCTAGCAGTAATTTTAAAGACAAAGCACTTTTCTAATAGTTTTCTATTAGTTTTAAATCATAATGCAGGATGTGAGGCTTAACCCAGGTTCAACTTCTGGTGCCTTCTCCTTATCTGTCTGTCCCTCACTCTCTGTTTAATATTATCCCACATGCCTGAGGTCACGTTTCCGCCTTTCTTTAAAAGAGGTCTTTCCAGAAGACGACGTGAACGCCAATATGAAGAGCGAGTCATTGTCAGCTGTCAGCCAAAGAGCTTTTGAAAAGAGCTATCTGGTGATTTACCTGCCTAATAAATGACCTCTGCAGCACAACATGAGTGCAGAGTGAATTATCAGTCTACAGCACAGCTTAGAGATGGATCTGAGCGAGCAATATCAAGGACTCTGCATCTCTCAAGTGAATGAGAGCGAGAATGAGTCAAGAGAATGGACTCTGCCCCAAGGGACACAATGGAAATGAAAACTGAGAAAGTCAAAAAATGGAGTAGATCTCCTGCTTCAGCTTAGTCCATTTTTCTGGAAGTTATTGCTTTTCATGCTATAAAAGTTACTTTAGAAAGTTTCAGTATGCAGACTGGAATGAATGTTAACCTCTTATTAGTGTGTAAAAAAAAAAAAAAAAAAAAAAACCTTGTGTGATTATTGGTCTAATTATTCATGGTCTAAGTATTCATTCCTCTACAGGTTTAATTCTCGTTCCAGCTTGATAGTGCTCATTTGAAAGCATAGAAGGTGTGCTGGATATGTTCTGACTAAATTGTATCACTTTATAGATGACAGGAAATGGAGCCAGTAAACAAGAGTGACAGCAAACAGAAACCCTGGTGAAAAATGTGGCTTAGACCCAAAATAATACATTCTGGATGTATTTGTTCATCATATATTTATCATAGCTCTATGGTATTTGCTTTTGGTAACGCCTCTATAAGAGAAATGATGTGTCATGTCAGAATCCTTTTCTGCTGAATATTTTATCAGCATGCAAAATGTCAAAAAAAATTTGTCAGAGCTGGAGTCATCTATTACCATTTCAATAGGCATTTCATAATATGTCAGTTGAAAGCCTTTAAAAGGAATACTGGATTTTCTGCAACAGGCCTGTTCACTCTATGACTGTAAACACATTTCCAACAACTGGTACAAGCACATGAGAAGCTTGCAAGTCACAATCCGGAACTTTAGCATGAAGTACCGGCTCAGTATTTTTTTCTGGTGAAATACATCTCAAACTGTGAGAAAAACTATAAACATATACCTTATATACTATTATATATTTACACTCACTGAGGACTTTATTAGAAACACATGTACACCTACCCATTTATGCAATTATCTAATCAGTCAATCATGTGACAGTAGTGCAATTCATAAAATCTTGCAGATATGGGCCAGTAGCTTCAGGTAATGTTCACATCAACCATCAGAATGGGGGAAAAATGTGAATGTTTTCTTGGCACACTTTAGGCCCGTCAATCATCACTTGAATGCCACAGCCTATTTAAGTATTGTTGCTGACCATGTGCATCCCTTCACGGCAATGTTCAAGCCTTTCATTCAGTGCTCTTCAGTTGCCTTCCCAGTCACCAGATCTGAATCCAATAGAACACCTTTGGGATGTGGTAGAACAGGAGATTCACAGCAAGAAAGTGCACCTGAAAAATGTTTCCAACATCTTGTGGAATCCATGCCAGAATGAATTGAGGCTGTTCTGTGCAAAAGTTTTATGCACATGCAAAGAAATTCTGTAGAGCAAAGATGCCTTCAAAATAACGAAATTAAATGTTTCTACATTTAAAAAAAAAAAAATAACGTAAAGATCAGTAAACTGTAGTAAATCTTAGCCCATTCCTTAGCCCATTCCTCATGAGCAATGGCCTCCAGTTCAGCACGCAAACCCAAGAATATTATGTATATAATATTAGTGGAGGGCATTGTATAAGCTGATCAAACACTCATCTGCTACTCTTATAGCTCACTTGTAGTTGATATTTTTGTGTTTTTGATTGAAACACTCCGGTGTCATCTGTGAAAAAAAACTTTCCATGAACTTTACAGGGATTATACAATTAATTAGTAGTATAATATGTATGTATTTAATATTCCGAGTCTTACCTTGTCCCATTGCCTGTCCCGGTCCAGTGTAATGATAATCATGGAAGGGTTGACGAGGTATCCATCACTGTTGAATGAGAAGTCTGTGTGATCCCATGACACATTCAACATGTGCCTGTGAAAAGAAATCAGTAACATTTTGGACATTTTGGTCTGTCATGGCATGAAGTTTAATTAAAGTTATGACCAACTAATAGTGACTTATATTTTCAGTGCTGCCATTAATAAACATATGATAATGCAATAATATAAACCTATGAGTTGCTTTGCAGCCAGCACTTTTGTCAGAACTATGATACAGAAAATTTATCAACAATGTCTGACTAATCAGATTTGAGAATTCAACAGCCTTGAGGTATAAGGACTCATAGAAGGTGCTTCTGTGCTTCACCCTTTGGAATAATATATATATATATATATATATATATATATATATATATATATATATATATATATATATATATATATATATATATATATATATATATATAGAAATGGGATACCCTACACTCTTGTTCAAGGTTCAAGATTAAAAAAAAAAAATCCATAGTGAGATAGTGTTAGTTCATCAATGCAAAGTCCAATACTGCAATACATCCAATAATTCCAGTAAAGGTGTTTCACTCTTTCAAAAATAGCATCATAAAATATTTTCATTTTATGAAAATAGAAGGGTTCTTTGTTTGGGTTGGGTGGCTTGTTTTTGCCCTATGTAGAACCATAAAACGTGAGGTTTCATTGTGAAAAAGGTTAAATAAGTAGGACCACTTGCCTACTTCGAATCAATTACCATCCAAAGAATGGTGCAACAATACAAGCACCTCTAGAATGCTAGAACATTTTAGCTAGCTACTGCAAACAGGTCTGCACTGGTTACTTTGGATTGTGGTTGTTAGCCACAATCCAAGCAAGAGGAAAAAAAGCGTCCTTCCATCCTTCCCTCATGCCTGATTATCTTTTGTCATGAGACATGCGTGAGACACACTATATTCTGAGAATGACCATATATGAATAACTTCTGTTTTACTCTTTCAGAAACCAGTGATAGAGACCAGCTGATGAAGCCCACCAGATAACCCTTCCAAATAGAAACTGTTTAGAAAGTTAGGACCATTAATCATCCAATATATAAAACCAGTGTTAGATTACACAATTAGACACCCTCAAAAATGTAATGGGAAAGGGCGGTATTTTGTCGCTGATGTGGCTAAAACTCTTTTTATAACACAGGCAACAGTGATATTTTTGTTTTCATACCATTGTTTTAGAAAACCTACTTCCTACTATATAGAATATATAGAAGTTAACTTCTAAAGTTAACAGAAATCGTGTTGGCCAGCAGAGCACAGAGAAAATCTTCAAGAGGTCACATGATGAGAGAAAGGGTGATACAGCACATCAAATCACAATTACAAAACAACATCTTTGGTATTCATTTTCATTTTGACTTATTTTTCATCTTTTTGTTTAGGATTTTTTACTTTAATTCTTTAAATGAATCAAGGTCAAAAATTTGAAAACACTATTACAGTTAGGATGGGATTTGAGGCATACTGGACAAGCTGCACATACACACAGAGTGACATCAGCCTTCTGGCTACAGTATGCATGCTTATGTGTCATCTGTGTGAAAAGCCAGTGTAATCTCAATCTGCTGTAAATTCATTAACAAGTGAATTGACTTAATCGCAGGCTGACAATCACCAGGCTTAATTAAAATTGATTCAGCCCATGGCCTGTTGAAGAGGGTGAATATAATGCGATTATACTGTATGTTCACGCTCCAATTCCAATAAAGCTAAATAAATAGATAGATAGATGGATAGATGGATAGATAGATAAAAACCTCAGAATATCCAGATCTTAATATTTCAATGTTGTCTAATAAAGCACTTTTATACAGGAAATTAATCAAGTAAAAATAGAGCTTGGAAAATCAAAACAGTTTTATTAGAGCTTATTTTTATTATTTCTATTTGTTTTTGAATACTATTTAGTATTCCAATTTAGTTATTCATCTCTCGTTGAATATTTTTTTTACATAGAAGTTATTACATAGATTTTCCTGTTGTGACAATAATGAGTATTGATTATATATTAATTACAGTATTGAAGTGCAGAGTGAAAGTGGAACTCACTGAAACTGTTGCTCAATTTAGACTCATGTAGACTCATTTTACTGCTGAGTTTATTTAGTTTCCATACAAACAATGACCTTGACTCATCCCAAACTCTACATTCTCCTAGTCTCTGCCCTGAAGCTCAGCTTCTCTCTGGTTTGTTTAGATTTTTTTTTAGACCAAATAGTATTTGCTTAGTGTTCCCTGCCACAGATGGTACTAGATGTTGTACTGGCATGCGTTGGTATATCTTATCATTCACAGTTTCGATTGATCCCTGCTCAGTTAAGACTGCTCAGTTAATAATGAACTGCTCCAGTCATACTTACCGAGTAATTAAATACTATTCCTAGGTAGTTAATAGTAGTAACTTAAGTGTTAATGAAGAACTATCCATTCATTATTCATATTCCCTGCATAGTTACTTGTTAACGATGGAATGGTATTACAAATAATTACTGCTTTATGAGCAGAATGTATAGCACACTTTTGGCTTCAAGACAGTTTAAATGAAAATTCAAGAATTTTTTTAGCTCTTTCTACTGCATTGGTAGCATACAACATGGGCTCATACTTGCAAATTTGTAACAAGTCGGTTGACTCAACTCACAAGAAAAGATACAAAGGTTAGGGTTCATACCATAAGGTTAGCATTCGTACCTTTTCTTAACTTATGAAATCAAACAAAATTCAACCGCATTGCCCTCTTTTGTTCAATATTTAGACAAATGTGTGTTATCAAATAGATATCTGATCTGGTTGGTAGTGTATGTGTGATTACCGCAATCAAGAATTTTGTTAGATTTCACTGTAAAGTTGTGGCAGTGAATTTTATTAGTGAATCTCAAACATTCCTTTTGCAGGGCAACATGTCAAAATTGCTGTCTACACTAATTACCAATGCACTTCAAATGCATTACACAGAAATTAGATGTTCCAAAAACTCATTAACAAACCAAAAATGCAACAGCACGTTCAGAAATGCAACAGCAAAACCAAAAACGCAACAGCAAAACCAAAAATGCAACAGCAAAACCAAAAATGCAACAGTGAAACATGACAGCAAAATCAAAAACACATAGCAAATTTGGAAACACAACATCAAAACTAAAAATACAACCTCAAAACAAAAAAAACAAACAAAAAAAAAATGCAATAGCAAAACCAAAAACTCTGCAAATCTGTATTTACTCAAAACAGAAAGAGTAGGTGCTTAGTGAACATTACTTGCTTGTTGCTGAATGGATGATATGACTATAACAAGAGGAAAGAATTGGTCTTTTTACAGTAGTTAACCTAGTGAAAATAATTAAATGTGAAGTTACTTACTATATGTCATTATAGTGAGGAGCTACTCTTTCTGTTTTGGATTGATGTGTTTCTGAATTTGCTGTTGCATTTTCACATTTGCCGTTGTTGTGTTTCTGTTTTTGCTGTGTAGTTTTTGATTTGCCATAGTGTTTTCGTTTTTGTTGTTGCGTTTTCTGATTTTCTTTTGCGTTTTTGGTATGTTTATATGTTTTGCACTTAAGGGCCACTACAGTAACAGCCTCTATTTATCCTTTTCCCCTTATCACCTCCCTCGTTCAGTCCCTCCCTCTCCTGACTCACCTGAAAAGTGTGTCATTGTTTACTGGCTGCACTGGACTGGACTGGCAGTCAGCATGTCCATCAGGAATAAAGCCTCTGTGTTTGCGGAAGCTCTCCATCGCTTTCACTACGATGGCCACGCCGTCCCTCACCCTGTTCCTTAGACTCATCTTCCACCGGTCTGTGATGATGCTGATTAGGCCAACAGGGAAGCTGTCAGGTGGTGGCAGGTTGGGGTTGCCCACTGCCAGACTGGGGATGATCCAAATATAACCAGGTCCAACCAGGCCCACATCTCTGGCCATGCTGAAGAGATACTGAGCCTCTTCAAATGAACAGTAGACCAGCAGCACCTGAGCATCGATCTGCTGTAGCAGACGCCGTGCACGCAGGTCATTTGTGCTATCAGTTGACATATCAAATGTCAGTACGTTCTGTAGCTCCCACAGAAAGTAGGAGGTGTCTGTGAAGGAGCGAATGTAGTCCACAAAGGCCTCATAACCAGGGTACTGGCTAGTCACCACTGCAAAACTGTACCAGTTGTACTCCTCCATCACTTTGAACATGCCATTGATCTGCTGCTCAATGGAAGCGCCGAGCTGCAGGAAGTTGGAGCCATCATCCTGAAAAAGAGATTTGAATATCATGAGTAAAGACCACATCAAACAAATAGGATAGCCATTCCGAAGTGCTCCTAAAATAATCATGGCAGAAAATGCCAACTGTTGTATGTATATATATATATATATATATATATATATATATATATATGACTTCCTCACATGTTCCCATGAACTGCATCAAGGTTTTAGCCAATTGAACAGACACATTACTGTCTTCTGTTACTATCTTGGTCCTGTTACATGTTTTACCTTTCAATAACATTAGAAATATACAATAATCCAGAAATAATACTATAATATAAAAAATCCACGTTATTTCAGAAGCTGTTTGTAGAAAGCTGAATGTATAGTAGCTATTTAATCCTGTCTTGTTTTCACTTCAGTTCCACATGACATGAGGTGATTTTCATTCACCTGACCTTACAGCTGAACTTCTACCATGTCACCGTTTTCACAATGCATCAAAGCATTACACATAATGCTGTTTTACTGCCATGGTGTCTGGTGTCCTTCAAAGAAAATGTTTGGAGCATTGTGAAAGTAGGCTAAGCCTGTTCATGTAACTGGAAATGAGAGATGTTCTGGTTTATTCCACATGGTATGCAATGACCCTTTTCAATGCTCTAAAAATCACAAAGCTTTTCTCACTGACTGATCTTTGGCCTAAATATGAAACACTTTAAGGGCATATTAGAAAAGTGAGTTAAAATAGCAATTGCATTGTATCTGTAGTCATGCTCAGTTACATTTCAGTTATGTGAATTATTCTCTGTGGTGTTTTAATATGTTAATCCTTCATTTAAATAGTCAATACAAGATCTTAAACTGATTTTAAATTGCTTTAATTGTACAAGAAATTAAGTATTATGGCATTATTGCATTACTTCCAGACTTATTGCTTTGAAGCAACAATATTAGTGTATTATTGTTTTGATAATGTTTAAAACAGTGATTTCTAAAAATCAGCCTCTACATTATAACAGTATTACAATGTGGTACATAACTTACAACCACTTTTTAATTAGTTTTATTATATAGATGGATAGACAGACAGACAGACAGACAGACAGACAGACAGACAGACACACACACACACACACACACACACACACACACACACACACACACACACACACACACACACACATACATACATGCAGTATATAAAACCCCAATTCCAAAAAAGTTGAGACGCTGTGTAAAATGTCAGTAAAAACAAAATGCAATGATTTGCAGATCTCATAAACCCATATGTTATTCACAATAGAACATAGAAAACATATCAAATATCAAATGTTTAAACTGAGGAAATGTAAAAGTGTTTAAGCTGGAAAAGTAAGTGTTACTAAAAAGAAACAGCTGGAGGTTAATTGGCAACAGGTCAGTAACATGATTGGGTATAAAAAGAGTCTCTTAGAGAGGCAGAGTCTCTCAGAAGTAAAGATGGGCAGAGGTTCACCAATCTGCAAAAAACTACATTTACATTTATGGCATTTGGCAGACGCCCTTATCCAGAGCAACTTACATTTATTTCATTTATACATCTGAGCAATTGAGGGTTAAGGGCCTTGCTCAAGGGCCCAACAGTGGCAGCTTGGCAGTGCTACATTAGCATCTACAAATGGAACAATTTCACAATAATGTTTCTCAACGTAAAATTGCAAAGACTTTGAATATCTCATCATCTACAGTACATAATATCATCAAAAGATTCTGAGAATCTGAAGAAATCTCTGTGTGCAAGGGACAAGGGTGAAAATCAATATTGCATGCCCATGATCTTCGGGCCCTCAGGCAGAACTGCATTAAAAACAGGTATGATTCTGTAATGGAAATCACTGCATGGGCTCAAACACCTCCAGAACTCATCTGGATGTCTGTGAACACAGTTCACAGGTTAAAGCTCTATAATGCAAAGAAGAACCCTGATGATATGGGGTTGTATTAGTGCCTATGGAATAGGCAGCTTGCACATCTGGAAAGGCAGCATAAATGCTGAAAGGTATATACAGGTTATAGAGCAACATACTGTATGATTCCATCCAGTTGATGTCTTTTTCAGGGAGAGCTTTGCATATTTCAGCAAGACAATGCTAAACCACATACTGCATCTATTACAACGGCATGGCTTCGTAGTAGAACAGTCTGAGTGCTGAACTGGCCTCCAGGCATATATATATATATATATATATATATATATATATATATATATATATATATATATATATATATATATATATATATATATATATTTATAGATATATATATATATATACATATATATATATTTATATTTGTTTTTTTGTTTTTGTTTTTTTGTTCTGAAGGTACAGATAGGAATACTTGAAGCTGAAGGTGTGGATGTCAGACCTCTATTTCCTTTACTCACAAGCTTTCCAAGAAAAATGTCTGTCCTGAAAGACTTTAACTTGAAGTCTGAGCAAAAATCCAACGAAGTGAAAATTCAACTGGAATAGGTCAACGCTCAGAGATAATAGAATATGCAAAGAGAAATTGCTCTCTTTAAAGCATCAGGAAAGTTCCAGTCTGAAGTTTGGTCACAGTGAATACTGAGGAGAAAGAGTGAAGCTCAAATCTATTAAGTTCTCCCCATATGGAAATGCTAAAGAATTTGAAGCAGAACAGTAAGAGAAAATAAGAGAAATTCAGAAAATCATAAACCGAACTAAACAAACAAACAAGCAAAAAAAAAAAAAAAATAGAATCTCTGTAGACAAATGTGCCAAGAACAAATGTGCTGTAAGTCAGTCTCAATCCTAAAAAGTTTAGGTGAGCAGGGAGAAGCATGTTGTATAACATTTTTTGGGTTACATACATACATACTCACAAGAGAAAATTGTGGAGTGTTTGCATTATTAGGCAATGTCCTTCCCTTATGATGCTTTGCATTTACACTGCCCTAACTTCTATGTTGATATCCCCAGTGCCTGCTTCTCAAAAATTATTACTATCATTGATTTATTCCCTGTCAGGGCAGCCAGTGGCATGAGTAATGCATCAATCCATGATTGCCTGGCAATAGAGAATGTGTTTTGATTCATTCTCATTTCAGAGCAGTCGTATGCACACTTGCTCTGATTAGATCCAATAGACAGAACACAGTTCTAATGTTTTAATGTTCTAATGTTTCCTCACTAAACTGAATTGCAATCTACAAATAATAACAACATATTTTTAAGAACACTGTCTGAAGCTGCATATGTTGCATTCTGTTAAGAGACAACAGATGACTTTTCTTACTTTCCCTTCAGCTAAGCATGAGATTAAACCTGGCAATGATGGCATATTGTAATTGCCCTAATCAGCATAGTAATTGAGCAAAATATCCCCAGGATCCCCACAGTACCGGGACAGGTCTGTGGTAATCACAGGATGGTCTAAGAAATGGCAATGTTGGCAGACTAGCATGGCCTACTGTCTGCCGTCTAATCAGTCATTACCTGTGAAGACATTGAAAACAAGACTTTAAAACATTCTTAAAATAACATAAATAAGATATAAGATAAATAGAGCATCACAGTGTTAATGCTGATTATCTGCTATTGACTGAACCAACACCTCAAGCATCCTTAATGGTTAAAGCATCAGGAAGATTTGGTGGTATTTTGTGACTAATTTAAGTAATTGATAAATCAGATGCAATGTAATTTGATAATTTATTTTGAATTTCATTACTGACTTTAACAGTAAAATACTATATAATTTCTTTACATAATTTTCCTGTTACACACTATCCACGGGTTAATCAAATGAAAAAACTTAGTTTTTTAAAAACTTTTTTCTACATAATCTCAATTTCCTTTAGTGCAAGCGTTCCAGCACTTAACAATTGTCTGGATTCCTCTAGAAACAAAAATATTGATTCACTCCTAATTTATCTCACTTTCAAGGTTTTCATTTGACTCACCCTCATACAAATTAGGGTTGAGGGTGTTTACAGTGTTTACAGTTTTTAAAGTATTATTATATAATTATTTTCCCTGTTGAAAATGTATCAAACGAACATTGATCCATGTCCTGTCATTTAAAGTCAGAAGACATGTATCTGCATTAATGTCAATAATATTAACACTTAGTAGTAGTAGTAACATAATTTTCACCCAGAGATTGTGAGTTTGATTCTCGACTATGCCACACCCATCCATGGCTGGGAGCCAAGGGACCAAAATTGTCTGTGTACTCTGAGTGGGAGTGATGGCATACTCTCTCTCTGTCAATCACAGTGAAACTAGCCAACCCTGGTGTTACGTAACACGGACGGAGGGAGGCAGGATGCATGCGCAGGGGAAAAGTCAGTTTATTAGGAACAGTTCGTTCAAAAGTAATGGAACATAAAACAAACCATAATCCATCGAAAGGTAAGGTAATAATCCAAAAAGAGATAATCCATCCGGCAGTAATTCCCAAAAGAGATTGAACATAGGAACGAAGCAAAACAAAACAAAAGCACACGCACGAAACTAGGCTATGGTCTAGGAGCTACGAACGATGAGCTAATAGCTAATGAGCTATGGTCTAGGAACTAAGAACAGGGAGCTATGAGCTATGGTCTAGGAATCATGAACTAAGGGCGAGAGAAAGCGAGAAGATAGCAGGCGTATAGCACATGCTAGGAAGCACTCTGTTTACTCTAATCTACTTTGATACTCCACAAGGAAGTGGAAACGGGAGGAGGTTTATATACACAGCATTAAACAAGAGACACCTGCAACACATAATGACAATGAACTGAAAACCAATGAAAGAACGGGGCGGAGACATGATATAAACCAGGGAACCAATAAACAAAAAGTGGGCGGAGACATGACGTAAATGAAAACACAAGCACATGGAGAAGTAAACAAAGTAAGAGTTCATGAATACATAGTCCAGTGGGTTTTTGTGAATGGAGCTCGCACTACTACAGAGAGTAGAAAAGCATGGAATGCGGAAGTGTTCGCGTAGCGAACGACTCCGAGAACAAGGGAAACTCTAACACCTGGCCCTCTCTGAGCTCATGTAAGTGGAAGAGGACAGATAGTACTTTCCTCTGTTACGCTGCCCTATGACACAGCATAAGCAGCAGTTTGAAAAGATTCAGCTGGCTGGCTTCACGTCTCAGAGGAAGCATGTGTTAGTCTTCACCCTCCACGGTTAGTAGCTGTGGTATGATAGATGATAGCTGTGGTAGAACTGGCTGGTGGGTGTGGAATGGCCAAAACCAATTTAGGGAGTAGATTGTCAAATATAAATTTTACAGTAAAATACAGTATGATTTTGGGAACAGTTGCCAGAAAACTAACACATATTTATAATACCATACAGTACTGCCAGGATTTTACTGTAAATGTAATATATACTGTAGTGTGATTACTCAGTTGGCCAGTAGTTAAGGTTTTTCAGCAACTATAAGAATGTGAGTTTCTTTTAGCCTGTCTTATTTGAGTCCTTAACCACTAGTGTAGTGTTCGCTCTAGCTTGATAAGTTACAGTGTGTGGGGAAAAAGTATTTTGTTTTTGTATATGCATTCATGTCTTTCCTATATAGGTGTGCATTTTACCTTTTGAAGACAATACAGTGTTAATCTTAAAAGGTGATCAACAATCCAATGAAGGTAAGATAAGTTTGTAGCATCCAAAGATTCAATACAGTTTGATTTAAAGCTTTTTCAATCACTGATGTCATGAAATACAATGCGATACAGAGTGCTTTAGTATTGTGCAAAAAAAAGAGAGAAAAAAGAAGTATTTTTACGAATAAAAGGGAACGCCTACATTACTTGGACCGGCAAACACAGAAGCCATGCCTTTGTCAAAGGGAATGACAAGCACAGAAAAGCAGAAAATTTGGGCAATGAAAGATAACAACAGAGAAAACACATTAAGAAATGTCATTAACTTGACAACATTTATAAATAATATTATAAATAAATAATGAGCCCCCCACAGGGGGGTTAATCACAGCTGTGATGATATTCAGTATAACAGCAATCTTGCTCTTGCAGTATTGCTTAAATGAAAAAAGGAGATATTGCACATATGCATTACTCATACTGAGTCATCCTATATTGATTCAGTGTTTGGTTAATGTAGCCAAATCATAAATATTCAGAGAGACCTTGTAGAAAGATGTCCTACAATATAGTAGAATCGAGATGAGTCCACAGAAATACTATGAGGACAACTGAAGTGAATGAAATTCATTTATTGGTTCATGATGTACTTACGCACAATTTGCTAACTAAATTATACCAATTATAGGACTAAGGGAAATTTATTTATAAAGTCAAGGTTACTGTTTGTCACAAATCAGGATGTATTTTATCGTGTACTCTCCTCTTCCTTTGGCAGGCTGGGCAGCAGGGTGGCACTCTGCGAGAAAGGGTATTTAATCAGCCTGAACCTGAGGCAGCTGTCATGGTGCCATGAGGCTCTGCCATGGCAGGCAATAATGAGGGCTGTGCCACATAAGCTGTATCTTTGAACACCGACCTTGGTTGCTCAAACACTTACAAACTCCATCCATCTCTGACAGCTCAATACAGTGTAAACCGTGTGCCGTCAGCACAGCATGAGTGAAGTCATATTTAGGTCTGCCAGGTCAGTCATGTGATTCATTGTTTGAATAATTATGTAATTATTATGACAGTAATTTTAACTGTAATTTTTTTAAAATCTGTAGACTTCTTAGGCAGTAATGGCAGTTCATCAAAAGTCAGGTGACAGGTCAGACAACATCATCTCCGACATCACATCACATGAGAATATACAATAAGTCACCCAAAGTTTTTATTTCTGACTATGCAGCAGCCTTCAGTAGGACTTTACAGGCAGCTGAATTGACATGGCTGGCTACATTACATAAAGCATAACATAACATATGGATAAAGCATAACATAAAGCATAACATATCACACCAAGCCTTGAAGCCCAGGTAAAGTGTCAGCAGTAATCGCAAATCAAAAACAACCATAAAGCAAAAAATATTTACAACGAAGCCACAGGCAGCAATGCTCTATTTACAGAAACTATAATAATTAATAAGCCTTCAAGGTAAAACACAGTACCAGTTGAATTTAAATGTGACTAATGTTATTTCGGCTAACACTGTACATTAATTTTACTTAAAGTAATGTTTTTTACTGCATTAGTTAACATTAACATTACTAATAATGTTGTTAATACACATTAATATTGTTAAAATATTATTACAATAATAATTATTACAATATTACTGTTTATTAATGTAATAATAAAGTGTGTGTGTACAATATATATTTACTTCAAGCAAGAGAAAAAAGAGAGGCTGGTGAGAGAACGACTGTTTATAGCTCCTATAACATAAGTGATAACAGGAATTTACTCTTCTCGCTTATGTTCCATAACAATCAATGTAACTATAAATTTTTGACAACCTAAAATGTATCATTCTTTTAGTTTACTAACATCACTGATGGATTTATGCATTTATTATTTGGCTTATTTGAATTTTTTTTTTTAATCATCAATTAGTATAGCTTTCTTTTAATGATATGGTGTATTAGTGCTGAAACTCATGGTTTGTACATGTTAACTAACATGTTCATTAATGTCAGTTAAGGGAGCTTAATATAAAGTGTTAATTTGATGCACACCTTCAGATGGAGTTGCTGTTGATATATTTACGAGACATGGTATTGATTCTGCCCCCGTATAAAAGATCATATCTGTGATTTGGAAATAAAACTTTTTTTTTAAATGTGACATTCCCTTAAAGTAACTTTAGTCACCCCCTTTAGTTCTATAATCAGCTTCTATCTCACCAAAACTATTTTTTTTTGTTATAAATCACAAAATCTGTTCTGCTGTCTCATACAGTAACCCACTGTTCTGACTAGTGACAAGAGAAACATAGAGGGCATGTGACACAGCTGGGATTCAAACCCAGACAGTGCTTCTTCTAAGGGACTGGATACAGTGGCGCAACACAATTAGAGACAATGCCCCCTTACATAACGAAGTGATACATTATTTATTTAGAATTTGTTATGAGTTATCAACTATTGTGGCTGTAAAAATTGGATAATTATAGGGCAAATGACCTCAGGGAGGGATATAACACTGAAAATGACACTTCATGGCCTCAGAGAAACCTCACAGATGCCCAAATTCCCTTTCAAAGCTCCAAAACCCATTTAGCTATTGGACAGGGGAGTAAACCTGAGTAACATATGGAGGAGAGTGGGGAGAGTGTTATTACCCAAGCAGCTGTTAGGATCTAATGAAGTTGTGGAGACCATAATGTCCAATTTCCTCTGACTCCCATGTCTGGATATTTATTGATTATTGTCCAACAAATCAGTTGAATGATGAATTCCTCTCACATGCTAAACCTTTTACATACCTTATACCCATTTAAATCTGTCCAGTACAATACGTATTTTTATTCCCCAAAGTTTGTTGTTTATCTTATCTTATCCTATCTTATCCTACCTTGTCTTGTCTTGTCTTGTCTTATTGCATATATTTCCCTTCTCATAAAATTGATTAAAACTTTTTTTGTGCACACACTGTATTTAACTCAGTCCCTCCATTGAGCTTTGAGTGGCAATTGCCATATTGCTAATACTGCACTGTCCTTGGATTGCTTTGACTGAAGAAAAAAACAAAACAAAACTCTAATACACAGAAATAATATCTTAACAGATGGGCCTGAAAATCATGCTGCATTTGTGTTTGCACATTCTCATCACAGCTATGGTTCACGTCCTCTTTCACAGTTATCAGTATGGAAGTCATAATATACTGGGATGTGTAGACTAGCGAGCATTTTCATTTTCTGCTCCATGTGGAGCTGGTAGAGTTGCTGTGTTTCACTCTGACTGTTCATATTCCATAGAGACATACATTACCACTCAGACGAATGTAATCTGTGAGTGCACTTATTTTATTGTAATTAAAATCTGGCCCTGAAGCTGAGACGTACAAGAAACTCATAATTCTCCACCCTGTGGGGCGCTGAAGACAATTCCACATTGGTCTGTTTTACAAATGTCTCCTTTTTATTATCATTTTTGACATTTAAAATGAATTGTAAGTTGGAGCACAATCACTTGACTTGTAGTAGTGCTTCTGTGGGAGGGAATCTGAATGTATGTAGTGCTATAAAGTATGAAGGGAGCTGAAGTTCTCATTAGGAGCTCCTCAATGGCCAATTATTAATTTTCTTTTTTTTGGCATTCCTATTACATACAGATGTTATGAGGCTATTCTCTTACTGTATATTCATAATGGAATTTGTAGTTCTTAATTTGTCCCCATATCTGAGTTATCTGACTGATGTAAATGATAGGATTGCAGTCTTGCTGTTAGCATATGATGCACCTAATTTGTGTAAATTATTTCTGCACGTACACATAGTGAGAAACAGCAGAGGGCATTTATCTGTATCCATGTGAGTCCTTATCTCAGTGCCAAAAGTCACCAAAGATGGGCCAACCAACTGAGGATGTTAACGATAATGACAGTCATGACTCTGTTAATTATCATTCTAATTACCTCAGCAATGTGCTGGATGGAGGGTTTTCTCGAATTGGACATTTTGCTTGCCTCACTGGGAGCCACGGACATCTCACTATATTGTGTTTATATTTGGCTTGTACTAGTGGTGTAATTGAGTATGATTACATTATTAGGAATGAACAGATAATTAGTTCTAAACAGATACAGATACAAATATTTGGGTTTTTCTCTTTTGAAAGCTTGCCAGAAAGGTTTATATTACATTTAGTTGAGACTAGAGGTGTGCATCAAGACAGGGATGCCATGGGATGCAACAAAAAAGTAAAAAGTAAAAGTGTAAAAACAGCAAAATATGAAACTTATGGGACAAAGAATGTGCACCATGAGCATGTGGCAGCATCCTTAGTAACAGCCTGGTCAGGGTTGTGGTGGGTTAATTTAGGAAACTAGTTTAATTATATTTTGGGACATATCACCAATTAAATTTGTTAGAAAATATCACAATCAGGTACATAACTGCACACACTGGATTTTTTTAAAAAAATCTAATAAAATTTTTTTTTTTTTTTTTAAAAACTGTACCAAACACATCTCTACCTGTGACCTTAAATTATGTAGTTGAGGTTGAGGAACAGTCAGAATTCACAAAACATGCAGACAGTACTTGCATTTCTACATCTATTTTTCACCCCAGTGTTTTCTTGTGTTTCCAGGGGCTTAGATTTTCATGTGTAATTTAACAAAACAGTTTATTCTCAGTTTGCAGCTGATTTCCAGCTACAGTTTAAGCTACTTTTGAAATAACCTTTGCTACAATGGTCACCATGTGAACAGTGGAGCCTTTTTCTCAGAAATCTGACTTTACTAACCCATGGCAAATATACACATCTGACACAGTACCAAATGAACAATGGCATCAGCACCCAATTCTGACCTTGTATGGCAAGACGACAGCAGACCCTCCACTGATGCCTACAATTGGCACGGAAGTCTGCGTCGAGATGAAGTCCAGGATCTGTGCCACAGCCTCAGAGCCGATGTTGTCCTCGAAGACCACGCCATGCACGCGATTAGCAGCCAGTGTGTCACAGATGCGTGTCAACAGTGCTCGAGGATTGCTGTCATTCACCAGCACTGTGATGGGGTTCACCTCCAGAGGCAGGTCCAGGAAGTTCTCCCGGCTCAGGCGCCCTTTAATTTCCACCTGGTAGGCAGAGCCACTGAACACCACCGCTACATTCACAGTCGGATCAGGCATCGTAAATGGCCGGCCCCAGCAGCAGTGCCAGGCACAGAGCAACAGCAACAACAGCAGTGGCGGCCACAGAGCATCGCTCAGGTGACCTAGACGAACGCCCATCTCACCCGCCTACTGCCTGCAGAGAAAAAAGCGGGAAACAAGATAAAAGAGATTTTGCTTCAGTGGGCACAATATGATTTCTTACCAGGGACAGTGACTGACAACACTGTTCAGTGGCTAGCCAATAGATTGCTGGCTAATTGGATAATTAGCACCAATATACAAAAGAACTTGACAGAGTACAGAAATACAGCCAATTCAGCCTTCCATTTTTTAATTATTTAAAGATTTAGTATGCAAATTTATTTGAAAATGAATGAGTTTATAATTACATAATAACACAGACAGAGCTAAGTATCACACTACAAATCACAGAAGGTGAAAAGAGTACTGCATCCTTAAGCAAACAGAATCACTGGTAATATTTTTTCATATAACTCTAACATTTCAAATGTGTCACTGATATGTTGCTAGATTTTACATTTCTTGTACTACCCAGGATCCATATTAAAATGCAGTATACCATTTTCAACTCATATTCATGCAGAAATATTTGTTTAATCTTTGTTGTTGTTGTTTCTAAGCCTCCAACACACAGGTTGAATACCAAATAGCTTCCTTTTTTTATAGGGTTTATAGCTTCCTACAGTGTTTACTATATACTCTATAATCACGCAATATCTATTTTGTTATTTTTTAAGTTAACTTGTAAAGATATAGAAGTAAAAAGTCAAAAAAAAAAATGTTACATGTTAAATGAAAAAATATATAATGTCCTATATATCAGAGGTTCTCAAACATTTTGCAGTCAGGGACCCAATTAACTGTAAAACCCCTTCAGTGCATATTTATTTATTAGAAATAATATATTCCTATTCAAATATTAGCCTGATCATTATTTAATAAAAAATATAATTTAAGATACGTGGATATTGATCAGAACCATAAGGCTCTTTAATCCTCCAACAGAGGACAAGGGGAAAAAGTCATTGAAGTGTTATAATGTTTTGTTTTTTTTACATATATAACCCTTTGAAACATCAGCCTTCTTTTGTTTTATAGTTAGTTTTTACTTATCAACAACCTTTACATCTCTGTTCTTCATGCAATGAATATATGAGAGGCCATTAGTGGCTTGGAGAGGAGATATTTTTAGACAGGCACGTGCAGACTGGGGCATTTGCCCTGTGCTCTGTCGGTGGACAGCAGCTGCACTCGCAGCCGTCACTCTGTAACAGCACAGTCCAACAGATGGTGGACACCATGAAATAAAATCTCATTTTTCACTAAACAGTGAACATGGGGTTCTATGCCTCCTCTCCTTTTTTGTTTCAATTTTATAGGCCAGTCCGACTTAATCTTCCAAATGAAAAGGTCATGGACTGTGTTATGGTGCCAAGAAATTTGTGTTGTCAGAATTATCCAGCTGTAGTGTTCATCCCTTTTAAGGCTTCTATATGCAGTCCACTGCATAAGTATTCACAGCCCTTCTCCATATTTTACATTATACATTCACTGACTGCTTTATTAGGAACACCTGTACCCTTGCTTATCCATGCAATTACTGACACAGAAACTGGGCAGTGGAGGATTGGAAAAGTCTGTGGCCACTGTAGCCTCAGATTCCTGCTCTTGGTTGACAGGAGTGAAATCCATTGTGGTCTTCTGCTGTTGTAGCCCATCTGCCTCAAGGTTTAATGTGCTGTGCATTCTGAGTTGCTTTTCTGCTCACCACAGTTGTAACAAATGGTTCCCCATACTTATGCTTGATATGTCCATTAAAAAATGTAAAGAATATGACACACCTGTGACCTAGAAGAAGCCATACACCAAAAGACAGTGACCGGGTAATGAGGGCATAAGTCAGACAAGCAACTAGGAGGCCAAGGGGTTGAATACTTATGCAAGCCACAATAGTTTTCAACAAGGTTTTAACAAGGTTTTCACATTAATTTTATTTATACTCTTTTTATCCATCCTACTCTTCTATAACCCCAGTACTGTTAAGCTGTTTTAAACTGACATTGTGTGTCTGAACATATATAATCATAACTCAGATGAATGTACAGTATGTATATTGTCTATCAGGATCCAAAGCAAGTGGTTACAGAGATCCTGTTGCTTTAGTTTCAGATTGAGTGGAAGTGAGATTAATCTTATCATGCTGACCAAATTTACCATGTGTTATGGGCCAGACACTGCATAATCCCCCATAATCCCCTCCCTGTCATGGCCCATGGCCTAATGGTATCACCTTATCAAGTGTGACAGAGAAGCCAAGCTTAATGCTCATATACTTATACCAGCTTTAACATTAAATGACGAGAACTTTCTAAAGTGAAGAATTGCTGATGCTGTTTCTTTCCACCAGGTTTAGTTCAATGTCCATGCAAACACATGTAGAAAGTTGCCCCATCAAAAATATTCTATTTATTTATGACTATGTGGTTGTTAAGTTTGTTGGGCGGCATGTTGACGCAGCGGGTAGCATTGCCATGTCACAGTTCCAGGGTTCCAGGTTAATGTCTTAAGGAGTTTTTTCATGATCTCAAATGTCCACATGGGTTTCTTTTGCGTTCTTCTATTTCCTCCCAACTTCCAAGAACATGCCAATAGGTAGATTGGTAACTCTGAATTCCCCCTAGGTGCGAATCAATGTGTGCCTGATGCCCTGTTATGACCGGTTATGTCCCCACATCACACCCAGTGTTCACGTGTTAGGCTCCCAATCCATTGCTACCCAGACCCTGTAAAGTGTTTACTATGATGAATGAATGAAGGAATGAATGAAAGTGGTTGTTAATTCAAGTAATTCTATTATTAATATTTCCATTGGGGGGCATCGTGATTTAGTGGTTAGCATGTTTTCTCACCCCTCTAGGGTTGGGGGTTCGAATCCTGCCTCCACCCTGCATGGCCGGAGCTTGCATATTCTCCCTGTGCTTCAGGGGTTTCCTCCAGATACTCCAGTTTCCTCCCCAAGTCCAAAGACATGTGTTGTAGGCTGATTGGCATTTCCAAATTTTCCGTAGTGTGTGAATGTGTGTGCCCTGTGGTGGGTTGGCCACCCCCGCCTTGTGCCCTGAGCGCTCTGGGATAGGCTCCAGGCTCCCCCGCATCCTTAGGATAAGCAGTACGGAAAATGAATGGCTTAATGGATATATATTTCCATTGGATTTTTGAAAGGTAATGCTTCACTTAAGGATAGTGTTTATAAGGCTACATAACACCTTTGTAGGTCTTTCAGGGATAACTGACATAAACCTACATAAACATTCATAAAGGCTTATTCCAACAGGTATCCGTTGTCATAAAGGCTGATTTTATCAATTTGGAGTCAAATAAAATAGATTTTTGTTGACATTAAGTTGTGTTAGGACACTTTCTGGGCTAGCATATGTTAGATTGTCATGATAACTGACTGTAGCTCAGTGCAGATGTGATATGTCAGAACGATAATTGTTATGATATGACATTGCTTGCCAAGTGAGGTATAATTCTGCTCATAAAATTTTTATGAATACTTACATCAATGCCATGACATATGATAACAGTTATGAATATTTTCTCTATCTCTAAATTAGAGTGAGGTTGCTTTTGACGTTTGACATATCATCACCATTATGTTACTCTGAAATAGCAGATGTGCGCTGAGCTACAGTTATTATAGTTGTAATGTCAGCTGGAAGTCAGCTCCTTAAGCATCCTAGCACAACTGTATGCCAACATACAGTAAATCTGCCACTTGACTCAGGTGTTATGTCAGCTTCACATAAAAATTAACTAAAGCAGTTTTTATGTCAGCTGACACCTGTTGGACTAAGATTTAATAAATGTTTATGCAGGTTTATGTCAGGTTTTGTGTACAAGAACTTCTTTTAAGTAAATGTTACTAATATTTATTCATGCTTGCTTTACACTACTTTAAAAAGTTCTGTGCATTACTCCAGCAATAAGTCATAATTAGTTGCTTGACATTTTGCAATTAACTCTAACATCTTTATAAGCGGCCTGGTGCTGCAGCAGTTTGGCATTGCCTGGCAATCCTGGGATCTGGTTACTGTCTTTATATAGAATGAATTTAATTAAATTGTATTTGTATACTGTTTTTAATAATAAATCTGCTTTGCAGAATTTTGGATGAAGATTTAAATCCCTAGCAAGCCAGAGGTGACAGTGGCAAGGTAAATCTCCCTGAGACAACTTGAGGAAGAACACTTTAGTGGAACCAGGCTCAAAAGGGAATTCATCCTCTTCTGCGTGATAGTGGGATTATAAATCATTACTCTTTTACAACTGTATACTATAAGTTAAATAGTACAAAATGTGTAGAAAGGATGTTCAGTATGAGCATATTAGGATAAGACAGTCTTTATGATTAGGGCAGCAGTTGATTGCTGGCTAATTGGATAATTAGCACCATATACAGGAGACCTTGACAGAGAACAGAAATATGGCCAATTTTACTCTAAATTGCCCTTGGGTGTGAATGTGTGTGCGCATGGTGAACTGCCACAGACTGGTGTTCCATCCATGGTGTATTACTTCCTCATGATAGGCTCAGAATAGACCCTGACCCTAACGCTTAAGATGAATGAATGAATCTTTATATAGGTTGACTTTGCAAACACTGTTAATCATGAAAAGACATAAAACCCTTGAAAAGTTCAAGAGCAAACAAATAGAGGCTTAATTTCTCCCTGGCTGGTGCTATGTGTCATACATTCTCCACACATTAAATCACGAGAGAAGAGGAGAGTGGAGTGTAGGAGGAATTCTGAAGGTCGACTACGTGAGGAATAACTGTACTAATGAGAAGCGGAGAATTAAACAGATTGCTTGAATGATTCATCAATGAATTAACTGAATACTTTGTCAGTATGTCTTATTTAATGTAAGGTAAACAGAAATGAGACATACAGCAACAGAGATAATCTTTTATTATAATATCAATTCCTAACAAAACTGATTGCCTTAAATATTCTTTTCAGCTTTCATTGTACTTAACTAGTACTGATACTAATCATTATGTGTATCTAGGGCTTAGTAGTAATTTTTAGTTACCAAAAAGTAATTTAGTCCATTAAAAAAAAAAAGTTTTAAAATTGCATAATTGACAACTGGTCAAAAAGTTGTAGCTGAAGAGACTTGACCCTTAACCAAATAAGTGAGGCTGGTACCAAACAAGACTAATTGTCATACAGTGTTCCAGACCCTTTTAATCTTCTCCTCACTTTTAAATTGCACTCACATGCAACCATCTTAAATTTACGCTCCCTAGGCATGTAATCCAGTCTACAAATCTACATGCATCCAATTTTCCTCTCTCTCTCTCTCTCTCTCTCTCTCTCTCTCTCTCTCTCTCTCTCTCTCTCCCACACCCTCAGAGCTTAAAACTGTGTCATTCTCCCTGCCTATCCCCAGTTTCTGTCAGTAGCAATTTTCAAATGTGTGACCTCTCTCTCTCACTTTCTCTCTTTCTCTCTCTCTCTCTCTCTCTCTCTCTCTCTCTCTCTCTCTCTCTCTCTCTCTCTGTCTCTTTCTCTCCTGCTCTTGGCTCTTTTGCAGTACAGCTTGGCCTGAGAGCACACAGCCCAGATTAGATCAAAGCAGGAGTCAAAGAACCAAGCTTGGCACCCAACATTCCACAAACTGCTTTCTGCCATGTCCGTCTCTCCTGCTCTAATATCAGTGCATATTTCAAAATGAAAGATAAAAATCTTTTTACCCTCAAATTATGGAACAGGACAGGAACATTTTCTCCTTTCAGACGGACGAATCTCAATTGCACAGAACTACAGAGTCAGAACTCTTCCTTAAGCTTGCTGGTTTACTACCCTCTAGTGGGAGAGCTGGATAAGAGAAATCTCAATAAATACAGTTTCTGAGGTTTTTCATAAACTGGAGATACACGTAAATGTTAAACCAGTGTATAAATGTAGTCAAAGTTCAAATAGTCAGTGAGCCACAGTGGAAATGTAGTGACATGAATGTTTATAGTTAATTATCATGCCAAGGCAAGTTTATTTAATTAATAATTCAGTAAAATACAGGTTAAATAATAACAATATCAATGCAAATACAACTTAATCCTTAATTAAGGACTATACTTTGGAAAGCAACAGTACAATTTTGTGTCACCTACAGACCGTTACTCTATTTACAGTCACCAACCCACTACACCACATACCAGACTTTTCTAATTATTTTCCTTTTTCTCATAGCATTTCTTCTTAAGCTTAGGTTGACAGAATGTTTCTGGGGTTTTTTTTGTTTGTTTGTTTTTTACATTATGTTCTAATAATGTTTTAATAATTCTAATAATGTCAATCTCTCAGATTATCTGGGTCTATAAATATTTTTGTTTTATAGACTTTCATACACTGTTGATGCACCACTTTTAGTTGTAGTTAACATTAACACCAATGTTTCCAGGTTTAGTTTATGTATGATTGACATTCCAAGAACATTTTGAAGCAAACTGTTATAGCAGGGGATGTTTTTCAAAATAGGCCAGCATGATGGAGAAGTGGGTAGTGTAGTATGGATGTAACAATTTGATGATTTGGATCAGTGCAATGGTTTACAAGGCAATTATTGTAATGAATCAATTATTATTATTATAATTGATTACAAATGTACTAACCCCATTTCCATAAAAATTGGGATTTTTTTCTAAAATGCACTAAAAACAAAAATCTGTGATTTGTCAAGTCTCTTGAAACTTTAATTAACTGACAAAAGTACAAAGAAAATATATTCAATGTTTTGACTGACCAACTTAATTGTATTTTGTAAATATAAACAAATTTAGAATTTGATGCTTTCAAAAACAGAGGCAAAACAAGACTGAAAAGTTCAAATATTCTATAATATAGGGCAGTGGTAGCTCAGTGGTTAAGGTGTTAGACTACTGCTCAGAAGGTTGTGAGTTCAAACCCCAGCACTGCCAAGCTGTGGGCCCTTGAGCAAGGCCCTTAACCCTCAACTGCTCAGTTGTATAAATGACTGTGGAGGTGGGGGTGTGGTCGAGCACTGGTTTGTAAATGGAGGGCAGAGCTGGAGAAAGTGAGTGCTAAGGTTTCCACACCTGTAGGAAATTGAGACTAATGAGTGTTCTGTGTTGCAGTGAAGAGAAAAGGAGGAGAGATGCACGCCTTGAGAGAGAGTGACGCCGACACAAAGCTGTGTGTGTGTGAAGAGTGAAAAAAAAAATAAATAAAGAATTGAAAGTTGGAGTCAGCCTGTCTCCTGTCTGGTTCCTCTGTCCCAGCCTGGAATTATTACAATTACGTCATTGTAAGTTGCTCTGGATAAGGATGTCTGCCAAATGTCATGAATGTAAATATTCAAGTAACACTATTTTGGAGGATCAGGTTAATTGGTAACAGGGGAGGGTATCAGGATTGGGCATAAAAGGAGCATCCACCAAAAGCTCAGTCTATGCAAGCAAGGATGGGTCGTGGCTCACCACTTTGTGCCAAACAAAGTTTCATGAGAGAATTATCAGTCAGTTCAATAAGAACATTGCTCAATGAAAGATTGCAAAGAATTTAGGTCTTTCACCATCTACAGTGCATAATATTGTGAAAAGATTCAGGGAATCCGGAGAAATCTCATTGCGTAAAGTGCAAGGCCGGAAACCACTGTTGAATGTGCGTGACCTTTGAGCCCTCAGCCAGCATTGCCTGAGAAATCATCATGCTACTGTGATAAATGTAACCACATGGGCTCGGGAGTACTTCGGAAAACCGTTGTCACTTAACACAGTCCATCCAGAACATCCAGAAATGCAACCTGAAACTCTATCACGCAAGGAGGAAGCCACACATCAACTCTATGCAGAAACGCAGCTGAGTTCTCTGGGCCCGAGCTCATCTCAAATGGACTGAAAGGCAATGGAAACGTGTGCTGTGGTCAGATGAGTCCATATTTCAGCTTGTTTTTGGGAAAAACGGGCGTCGAGTTCTCCGTGCCAAAGATGAAAAAGACCAACCAAACTGTTATAAGTGATAGGTGCAAAAGCCAGCATATGTGATGGTATGGGGGTGCATCAGTGCCCACGGCATGGGTGACTTGTATATGTGTGAAAGTACCATTGACACGGAGGCATATGTTGGGATTTTAGAGAGCGACACAGTCTAGGTGTTTAAGTCAGGACCTCAATTCATATGAACAGTTATGCTATGATGGCTAGGACTGCAATTGCCACAAACATTTTTGCACTCAATTCTCCATCAGTGAACAGTGGAGAAGTTCAACAAAACAGTCTTCATGTAAAAACTGTAATGAATTTTCCTGGTTACACAACTGCTATTTGACCATGTCCTATTAGCACATTTATAGAAGGGACTTATTTCTTTATAATTTCACTATCCACTGTTACCCAGATGGATGGGTTCCCTTTTGAGTCTGGTTCCTCCCAAGGTTTCTTCCTCTTCCTTTCTATCATCTCAGGGAGTTTTTCCTTGCCACCATCACCTCTGGCTTGCTCATTAGGGATAAATTCATACATTTAAAATCTATATCCTGAATTTATATATTTCTGTAAGGCTGCTTTGGGACAATGTTCATTGTTAAAAGTGCTATACAAATAAAACTGAATTGAATTGAACATATGCTGCCATCAAGGCAACGTCTTTTCTCATGAAGTCCATGGTTATTTCAGCAGGACAACGCAAGGCCTCAGCGTGGCTTTGTAGACACAGAGTGCATGTGTTTGACTGGCCTGCCAGCAGTCCAGATCTGTCTCCTATGGCGCATCATAAAGAGGAGAATCAGACAATGGCGACCAAGGACTGTTGAGCAGCTGAAGTCTTGTATCAAGCAAGAATGGGCAAAAATTGCACTTGCAAAACTGCAACAATTAGTATCCTCAGTTCCCAAATGATTAAAAAGTGTAATTAAAAGGAACGGTGATGTAACACAGTGGTAAACATGCCTCTGTCCCTCTGTGTATAAAAAAGTAATTCAGATTTTTAACCTGGTGTGTAAATAGGCTGGGTAAGATGATTTGCCCATAACTCTGATACTTAAAATAGTCCTTCTTTGCATCATTATCATTTGTGAATTGACAGTAAGCCTACCCCAGATTCTGAACAAAGTTGGTTATATATTGATCAGAGGCTACTAAACTGAAATATATACTGTAGTATCATGTCAAATTCAGTGATATTGTCAAATAACAAATTGTTGCCTTACAAATTGAAATTGTATCATGTGGAAGCCTGAGGTTTACATCCCTATAGCATACAAACATTTGTAAACCTTATGTTTCAGTGTCTTATCACGGCCCCCAAAAACACCCCAGTTGGTGGATTGTTGGGGGTGAGGTAATGTTGCAGCAGTGTTATTTTTGTAAGATTAAACTCTAACCATCTTAGAACCCGTCAAATACTTTAACTGAGTATTTCAATAACTTACTCTTCTAGCTGAATTGGGTTATTGCAAACTCTGTTCGAATTCGAATCACTTTCTCACTGTTTTGACTTAATGCTCAGATCGCATATCCACACATTTCAACTGTAATATCAATAAAACAAAACAAAAAAAACAATGCAATATCTCGTCGATGCAATAATCCAGTAACTCAGAACCTCTACCTATATGTCTAATATCAAATGTATTAGTTTTATTGCACAAGAATTACATCATATTAAATAAAGTTTCTGATACCTTTATGCATTACCAAGCATCTCAAGTTCTTATAGGTGTTTAAAACTTTATGCATTATGAATAATATAGAATATAGGCAATATCTGGTACTTGGAAAATGTCATGGCTTTACGGGTTCAGAATACATATATTCTGTAAAACTGTCACACAGAAGAGTGAGACATGAGACAATAGTGTTGTTATGCTAATTACATTTTCAGTTATAGATTAGGCAAGCAGAGTTTAATAGCTGGGTTTGGCCATCCCTTCAGAAGTAATGTGGACAGTGATAGAAGGCCAAGATGGAATTTCTTGGCTTGGCATCTGAACAAAACATCCCAAAGCAGCGTTATTATTGTCATATCCTATCACATCAGATCACCTCTATTTTTGAATCTAGGTTGTGGTTTGTGACACAGACAAATCTTTAAAGCAAAAGTTTTAAGTCTACTTGTCATCAGCTCACCTCTGGCAATAGGATCCAACTGTCTATCATTGCCTCTGACAAACCAGTTCAGATATGTTCCTAAAGCACTATTCTACCAGAATTAATTTTACATGGGTAAGGAGAGTAAGTAAATATTAGCAGTGTGTCAAGAAGTGGACAGATGGACACAAATGCAGGTTTTCTGGTTTTATTAAAACCATTGGAGGAGACAACCCAAAGGGCTAGGCAATACTCATATACCCGAGGCAGGTGAATAGCATAAACTAGACAAAACTAAACCAGTAGTAAACGTAAAGCAGGCTAGGGTCAAACACTAATCAAAACAGTCAGATAAGTAACACTGAGAATCCAGCTTATTAGGTGTCATAAGTAATAAAGTGATTTTGAGTGGGGATAGGATCTTGACTTTGGTGATGTTGTGGGCTGAGGACCATGAGAGTTGCAGACCTGGACATGATACATGATTAATGTTTTACCTACTGTGAAATAGTGCTGTAACTGAATACAAATGCATTATTTGGATTGAACTGACAATGTGTTCTAAACAAATGCAAATATGAATAGTGTGCACACTATTTTTTGTTTGTTTGTTTGAAAGTTTTATATGGCATGTAATTGAGACTAGAGGTATGCCTTGGGACTGGGAGCCCTGCAGGACGCAACAAAAAAAAGTCATGAGAGCAGGAGGTTTATACTTTCATGCAGGCAAGCAGTCATATAGGAAGCTCCAAGAAAAGACCACATTCACATACATGAACATGAGTGATGCATTTACAGTGCTCATTCATTCATCCTTAGTAACTGCCTGGTCAGGGTCACAGTGGTTTTAATTAGAGTACTAGTTTGTTTATATTTTAGAAAATAGAACAAATAAATTTGTTAGAAAAATTCGCAGGCAGGTTCAATCAGAAATACTAACACCATGAGTAGGATTTTTTTTTTTTTAAAACAGTCATGGCACATCTCTATTTTTTTAAAATTAAGAAAAAATCCTTGTTGGTGTAAATCCATATACAGACACAGACATGAATATTTGGAGCACTTGACGGATACAGATACAGGTAGTGGCATTGTGTTACATCCCTACTGTAAAGTGAACAGTAGAAATAACAATTACACACAAACTGACATGTTGGTAAATACTGTATATCTCACCTATTCCTCAGTGGATAACTTCACTTGAACATCTTTTCAACACACTCAGTATTGTTTGACTTTATGGCGTACGGATGTGGAAGAGTAATGACTCACAATCGCACTGGTGACACCCATGAGGATGGGTTCCCTTTCAAGGCTTCTTCCTCATGTCATCTCAAGATGTTTTTCCTTGCCACTGTTGTCTCTGGCTTACTCATTAGGGCTCTAAATCTATAGCCAGATTTCTGTAAAGCTGCTTTGTGACAATGTCCACTGTAAAAAAAAGCACTATATAAATAAATAAATAAAACTGAATTGAAAATCTAATTTTCCCTATTTGTTCCTTAAATATGAAGATGCTCAAGGGAGCATTTTACATTTTATCATTACACTTACTCACGGAAGCATTAATTTATCCAGACCAAATACTTCTACACCCCAAACTAAAATGAGACATAATGTTTCAGTCCTGGTCCAATTTTCTTCCATAAGTCTGGCAACATGTTTTCTACTTATGAGTAACAGAAGTTACATATTAGATATGTTTTTAGTGTCATCACTTTGGTAACATCTCTTATTTCATTGGTGAATTGGTCATAAACATTACAAACTTCTTGTGATGTCCGTCTGTCCGTCCCAGTCTGTGAGACCTCAGGGATTGGAGAGTACAGGTAATAATTCAAATAATTCAATTCAAATAATTCAGTCATGGCTGTAGAGTTTGGTTTATGTGACAGTGATAGATTTGCTCTGTGATGATACCCAGCAAATAAGGCAGACAAATTTATGAAAGCCATTAGCATGTGTCACAATATTTGTACGTATATTTTTGGTGATTTGATCAATAGCTTGTACATGATAGACATACCAACTTTTAAATGATAAACACGTTTGTTTATGCTTACTGTTGCAGGTAATCAAGCATTTTTGTTCATTTGTTCTATATTAGTATAAAATGTTGTTGTCTATGCAATGACACTAAAGAATCATATCTCTATGGACAATGTGGCAGAATATTTAGTTTAGGTTTATGAGTTACAATGGAATCAGATGTTTCCATGCATCTGTCTCACATGATGAGAAGACCTGGCAGTGCTTGAGAATACTGTAAAGGCAGGTTTGTTTCATTACAGTTCTATTTCATCTCTTATATCTACTATGTTGTTCTGTGATTTCCTCTGAGCCAGAATGTATTGTCATTGTCATTTTTCTGCCATTTCAGCTTAAAGAGTGACGTGTTGAATTTTGCTTAACCTAGCATTAATGTTATTGAGAAGACACTGAACGATAAATGAAATACACAATTCTCCAGTGGTAGGGAGGGCAATATTGTCTAACAGTAAATAATATGTAGTAAGTATTATATTAGCTGACTGCCCTGCTGAAAAATCCAGCTCGGTCTGACCAACTACGAGCTACCAAAACAGAGGCAGAGCAGGTCAAACCGGTAGATGGAAACTATTACCAATTCAAAATTATAGATTATAGAAGTTGTCTTTAAGAAAATAGCAAAGTGAGGCAATTCTCAAACATTTGTCTATCAATTCAGTCATAACATAGTTAGAAGATAAAAATAAATAAATAAATAAATAAAGCCTAACCGCTGTATTGGCAGCTGGTAGCTGATCAGCCTGATTTTTCATTAGGATTTTTCATTATAAAGTTGATATATTGTCTTCTTTGATTACTGTAGAGGGATGCAGCAAGACTGGGATCCCATGGAACACAACAAAAAACAAGAGCTTTTTTTTCATGCTGGTGGAAGAGGTGAGTCAAAGAGGAAGCTTGTGAGACAAAGAAAGACCTTGCTCATTAGCATAACATATTAATGGTGCTTCTACAAATGACTGAAAATGGGTCTGAAAACTTATCCAAGTGAGAGATTTAATGAATCACACATACAGAGATTTTATCGCTGCAAGTCACCAGTCACTGTACTATGACGTCACTAGTAGCCGTTCCTACTACTGGTTGCCATAGTAACATTTATCAGTGGGTGGCGCAACTAACATTCCACTGTTGACAACAAATCAAGTTTTCTTGCCGCTAAAATTAAACATTCTGCAGGGAGAGCATTTGTATACAAAATTCACCAGTGTATATATGCATCATATCCTAGGAGATGAAGGAGAAGCAGTGTGTGCTCTTTTCCATTGCGGCCATCTATCTGCGGCGAAAGCACAAGTGCCAGACTGTCCGGGTCCACGAAACAATTCGGACTCACAGGCAGCATGGCAGATCGCTCATCACGTGCACTCTACTGTCTTCACTCCTGTTGGTAGTCGCTGCACCAAGCCACTCCATATTTGCATAAAGTTAAACCTTTCTCAACTTTGTCACATCACTGGACACGCCCACATCTAGTTGCCAACGGTCGCTGTCGCACATGTCACCGGAAGTTGCCAGCTCTCATTGAAAATGAATGGTCTCCGGTTGCTTTGTTGCTGCGAGTCACTGTATGTGTGAACATACCTTAATTATGGATTATTGTGTGTAGATTGATGGTTGAGAAAGGAAATTTAATCCTTTTTTTAATTAAATATCTAAAAAAAATAATAATCTGCAAAAAGTATACAGGTCTGAATACTTTCTGAATCCACTGTATATGTTGCTCACTCCAGTGCTGTGTGTTGCTTTCATTCAATCATCAGTAAAGTTTATCAGAAAATACTGTGGAAAGGTGCAAAAAGAAATATCTGTGGAAGCAGGAGAGATTGGTCAAACTTTCTACGAGAGAGGGCACGACTCATCAAGAGTGTCTGCAGGAGTGGGTGGGAATGGTCAGAAGCCCCTTGGGAGCAGGCAGTAATGGGATTAAAATACAGTTTAGCGCACACTTCTAGATTACTGTATCATTATCTAAAACAATCATCTTAAAAGCTCCCTGTCTATTTCATACCAAGAGTATAATCCACACTAATATTCCTGAATAAAGTTGAACACAACTGGTGCCAAAACATTCACCATGCCGGACTGAAGCACCGTACTGACAGTGCTATTTCCATAGGCTATTCTAGCCTCTAATTAAGACTCATCAGTTCCCACATTATTCATCTCTGCACCCCTAAACTGTTCAGTTAATCTTTCTTTAACCCAATTTTTTTTTCAATTTTTCAATTTTTGTAATCTCTTTTTCTAAGCGTGAAAGCTGACCAAAAAAAAGGTGGCACAGCAGTAAAGAATCCACAAACTGTCCCCAGACTTCGAACCATCTCTGGCACTGACTTAGTTAATTTTAGCTTTAGCTGAACTTTTCATGGCACACTGTGATCCAGAAGAACTTTGGCATAAAGTTTGAACTACAGGCGAGTAGTTACGTGAATATGTTATGCTAGTCAGCATAACATAGATCTAGATAAATCTTCTCTAATTTTTGACAGATAATGCTGTGGTCTGTTCTAACATCAACCACAACATAAAACTGTCATGATCTCGATTCTGCCAAATGCTAGCTCACACAGTCAGAGTGAGGGGGAAATGGATATACGCAGATTTTTATTTATTTGTTTGTTTGTTTGTTTGTTTGTTTGCCAGTAAAGGGGTTGAAACTGAAACACTAACATCCTCTCATGCTAAGCAGGAAAACAAGGTGTGTGAAGGTGTTTATATGAGATATAAATTACGTGTGAACATGATATGAGCAGAGCATAAGGACAGCTAATGTACTCTGCATGGCACTGTAGAAGCTAAACCCATACAATGATAGCTTAGTTGTGTTTCCCCTTAGCCAGCGACACCAAACTAGTCTAGTCTCGTGTTAGATAACTAAAATGTTTTATATTTTATTGGTCTGGTAGTCCTGCAAACAGTGATAACATCCAAGGCAAGTTTTATTATAATTCCAACTTTTTGTCCAATTTTCACGTTTAATCAATGCAAAAAAAAAAAAAAAAGAAAGAAAGAAAGAAAGAAAGAAAGAAAGAAAGCATGGAAACAGTTTATTTAGAAGTATGTTTTTAAATGTTTTTTGATGGAGAAGAATCTGGGCCCCGGATGATTAACAGTCCAAGCTGAAAGCTGTCCTAAAACTTTCTGTGTAACTCTCAACTTTTATTTTGTACTTGAAATCTGAAAGAAATTGTAAAAAAAAATAATAATAAATAAATAAACAAACAAACAAATAAACAAATAAATAAATAAATAAATAAATAAATAAGTACGATAATAATAAATAAATAAATAGATAGATAGATAGATAAATAAATAAATAAAAATACTGTATGATGCTGTGGCCAAACCATGAAAATGGTTAACTTAAGTGTGGCTCTCTGGGTTTTTAAAGTTGTTCGAATTCATCCTGTCAGTGTTTGTCAGTATTATAATACTGTGCCTTTGTGGTGTGTTGCAGCCTTTAAGTCTGAGACAAAACAAGCGTGTCTACTGACATGAGGATGATGAAAATATTTTCATTTGAGTAAAATATCTTTAAATGTTTTACATCATTGAAGTATGTTGAATAGGTCCCAAACAATGAAAGCATAAGCCTGAAAATGACTGGTAGGATCAGTGATGAATATTACTGACTAGTGTTAGTTATGTGAAAAGGCAAGGGAAGTAATAAACACTAGCTTCACAGAAATTTTACTTGATGGTTCTTAAAAAAAAAGTTTTAAAAAATGTGCTTCATGTGGTAACATATAAATTAATAGAATTTATTCAAGTGAAAAATATTAAACATCACTGAATCAACCTAAATACATACATTAGGTTACACTAAGACAATTAAATTTAAGGGTTAGATCAGGTAGGAACAGCACCTTAAGGTAACACTTGCAGTTTACCACCTTTTAATAGTGTACCATCAATTTTACCATGTTTTTTCATAGTGCTCATTTTTGTAACTGGGACCCTGTGGACTCCATGTAGGCATTTATGTAATTTGTAATGTGGTCTGGTTTGTGTTGGGGTTTTTGTTTTGTTTTTTGTATGTTGTTTGGTTCCTGTTGTTATTCATATAAAAATTTATTTTTTTAAAATTACATTGAAAAAAAAAAAACCTTTTATTTTAGCCAGGAGAGAAAATGAACAGGTGGTCAAAATAAGAAGCAGTAGTCTGATACAGCACCTTTTTTTGTGCACACTGATTCGTGTTCATTTATTGCAATCTTGTTAGTTCCCTTCCAGACAGATTTACTAGTAATGAGCTTAACTTTTCAGAATACAAAGGTCAGTGTGCAATTAAGTTATATGTAGATGTTAAATATACGGGCTATTCCAATGCAAAGTGTCCCAGTAATTTAGTTTCCTTAGAAAAAAAAAAGGGGGAAATGTCAGTTTGCTAGTGATTGTGCAAACACAGAGAAGGCACTGTATGTAGAAATGTAGAGAGAGAGAGAGAGAGAGAGAGAGAGAGAAAAAATGCACCCGGTGAGAGGTAGTCTCTCACCATGAACAGAATTTAAAACCCCAGTTGACTCCATTTCCACTGCAGTGAAGTGCCCGTGTTATTTGTTATATTTGAAGAAACTACCCTTGTGGGGTTTTTTCTTTGGGGAGCAATAATTGATTTCAAACCTACCATACCATCAAACATTTTCCTGAAGGAAAAAGAGGTGATCTTTTCTATACAAGCATGCACACACAAACACACACACGAACTCTTTTGTATTCAGCTGCAGAACTTTTCTTGTTTCCTCATTGTTTTCACATCCTACATTCTTATTGGCAGCTAAGTCTCCCAAAGGGTTAAACTATAGTTCCGTCCCATATTGCTCAGTTGTTGTTCTTTTTTTTTCGTCATCACATGGATAATAAGACTGCTTAAAATGCTCCACTAAAGTGTCTGTTTACTTCTTGGAAGATCTCCAGTGCAATCACACTTTAAACAAATACAGAGATCATGCTTGATTCCGAGTACATTTTACACATCATTTTCAAATCAAGACTGCAAACATAATGAGAATACAATGCTTCACCTGGGCTTCATAGGCTTTAATGTGGAAAGAGATTTGAGGCCATTATTATAGCGTTACAATAACACTATTTTACATTTCTGTTGTAGGTCTTATGTGGTGCAAAGTACAACCGTCTTCTTTCCTGCAGCACGATGTCTTGCTGAACAGCAGAAACTAAGAACCATTAATGATCATGTAAGTCTTGTTCAATATATGCAAAGTGATAATAAAGTGTGCAGTTATGGCAGTCAGTAGATGATCTAGTACAGTCTTAAAACTTACCATAAGATGAATATGTACCTGATCTATATACTAAGGAACCTGCTGATCTGTGCAAACAGTTAGAAGACAATGTCTTATGACTTAATTAAATCAATACAGAATATAAGTAATATAGCTGTAGGTGTTCAACCTTAAACCATTTACTGTCATGTTTTGTTGCTATTTCTTTTAATTGCTCATTGTTTGCAGTATAAAAACGTATTATTGTTGTTGTTGTTGTTGTTGTTGTTGTTGTTGTTGTTGTTGTAGTCCTATTAAAAGACAGTAGATGGAAACTGGCTGAAGCCTTAACTCTCCCTTTTGCCACAAAGTAGAAGTACAAATTTCAGAAACATGTGAATGAGCATAAACCACCGAAACTACACCAAGAAATTAAATGTTCATGCACATGTTGTCTGTGCTATGCACAAATATATACACAAATATGGACCATCAAATGCATATGTATAATTTTGACTAGAGCAGTTAACAGGAGAGGAAACATGTCCTTAAATCAAGATTAGGTTTATAAACCTTTCATAAAGTTTCAAGCAGATAAAACAGTGTTACATAAGTTTTAACTGATGTCTCCAGGGCCAGTAATTTAAGGGTTAAGTAAATTTATCAAGTCTTATTTTACAGTCTAGGGTCAAAACGTGTAATTTTTTTTTTTTTTTTTTTGTGTGTGTGTGTGTGTGTGTGTGTGTGTGTGTGTGTGTGTTTAGCAGAGGATCAGTATAAGACCCTGGTTAAGCTGTAGTTGTGGCACCCAGTACAGAATCCCTTCTCATCTGGATGACATCAAGCTTCCCCATTTCACACACACGCACACACACACACACACACACACATACACAGAATCTCTTGGCAATCTGTATATTAACATAATACTTTGCTATTTAATCTAGTTCATAGATGTCCTTGGTACCAGATTATTGTTTCTTTGCTGTACATTGAATAAGCAACCGAGCTGCATCTCAAACTGTATACAGCAGTGTGGAAGCAAGGACAGTGTGACTGAACAAACTGATTGGCATTCAGGGAATGATGGGGTTGCAGTTTACTGTTTCAAAACATTTTTGAATGCTTGAAGTTGTACTATTAAGTTAGGTGGTACACAGACAAAGCATGTCACTACATATTCATCGTATACATACTTTCTCCTCCGAAATAATTGGAAGGCAAAGCCAAATTAATTTGTTTTTAACTGAACTGAAGACATTTGGGTTCAAAAGATGAATATGAGTTTAAAATGTCAACTTTTATTTCCTGGTATTTATATGTAGATGTGTTAAATGACATAGCACATTTTGTATCAGACCACCCAATTTGTAAGTGAGCAAAAATACAGGGGATATAGAAAAGAATCATTTTTAGGAGGGGGGTGATCCTTTTTTCAGTGATTCTGTTTTTAATTTTTTTTTTTTTCTGACATGTTGGTGTTATATCTTTCATGTGGATGTTATAAGTTGCACTGAGTAAATGCAGCTGGATAAAACAAAAACTGTGTCCGTCTTCATTTCAGGCTGAAAAACAACAAAATGTGATTATTTTAAAGGGGGTTCATTCTTTTCTATACCCACTGTATTTGGAACATGTGACTGACAGGTGTTTCTTGTTACCCAGGTGAGTCCTTTTAGATCAATTGTTTAAAAAATAAATAGCTCTGAACATCCACTTTTGGTTTTAGCCCTCGGTTTCACCTCTGCATTTGTTGTTAAAAAGGATAAGCCAACATGAAGATCAGAGAGCTGTCTGTGTGAGAAAAGCTAGCCATTTTGAAGCTGAGAAAAGAGGGGGAAACAGTCAGAGGCATTGCACATTGGGCATAGCCAGTACAACAATTTGGAATGAAACCACTGGTGTACTGAGCAACGGACAGTGAATGAGTCCAAAGGAAAACAACAACAACTGATCACAGAAATAATCAGTGACATCACCAACAGTCTCCACAGGACAGGGGTGAAGGTATCACAATCCACCATTTGAAGAAGACTTCGAAAGCAGAAATATACCACAAGATGCAAACCACTCATCAGCAATAAGAATCAGAAATTTACAAAGAAATACAGAGATGAGCCACAAAAACTTCTGGAACCAAAATTAACCTCTACCAAAGTGATGGAAAGGCCAAAGTGTGGAGAAAGAAAGGATCTGCTCACGATCCAAAGCATACAAGCTCATCTGTGAAACATCCAGGAGGTAGTGTCATGGCTTGGGCTTGCATGACTGCTTCTTGAACAGGCTCACTAATCTTTATTGATGACGTAGCTCATGATGGTAGCAGCAGAATGAATTCAGAAGTTTACAGGAACATTCTGTCTGCCAATATTTAGGAGGAACTTTATCATTCAGCAAGACAATGAGCCAATACAAACTGCCAACTCAACAAAGTACTTTATCAGGGGGAAAAAGATTTTAGACTGGCCAAGTCAATCACCAGACCTTAACCCAATTGAGCATGCATTTCAATTCCTGAAGAGGAGACCGAAGGAAACCCCCCAAAACAAACAACAACTGAAACAGGCTGCGGTAAAAGCCTGGAAAAGCATCACAAAAGAAGAAAACAACAATTTGGTGATGTCATTGAGTCGCAGGCTTGATGCACTTATTGCAAGTAAGGGATATGCAACCAAATATTAAGAGTTATTTACATTAATTTACTTCAAGACTTATCTGTTCCAATACTTTTGTTCACCTAAAAATTGGGTGGTCTGTTATAAAAGGTTCTGTGTTTTATGTTGTTTAACACATCTAGATGTAAATACCAGGAAATAAAAGCTGTAATCCTAAACTTTTGTCTCATATCCATTTTTTAATCTCAAACCCAAATGTCTTTGGTTTATAGCGCAAAAAAAAATGAACAGGCCTTGCTGTTCCAATAGTTTCGGAGGGGACTGTATAGCTACATACTCACATCAGCCGAGATTCTTATCCCCTATAAGAAGCAACAGTACATAAGAAATTTCTGCAGCTGTTAATTTCCCTATCCACCACACAGTAGCATTTGTGAAAGAAAAGGAGCAAAAATATGTTTACTTCAAATTGACTATTGATTGGAAATGGGATGGAATAGAAAGTCTTTCAATAAAGTTTTTTTTTTTTAATAATAATAATAACTACACAACATGAATCAATACAAGCATCACACAATATACAGACTATAACGGTCTTAATTAAGCTGTTTTGTGTAGTTTTATCCTAATTTATAAGTTTATTATACAGTATTTTATTTAGAGCTTAATTTGCAAATGATTTTAAAAGTTGATGATTCATGATTCATCATAAGTGAATTCTGAGTTTTCCATTCTTTTTTTCAGTACAGCTAAACTTCTCGAAATTGCCCCTGGTAATTACACAGATGTTACAGCTGAAGTGGATAGAGATAAGGTTGGAAAATGGTGGTGTATTCCTTACTCATGTCCATGTCTCATTACAAAGCTGTCCTCCTGCAAATTGAATTAACGAAATTGAATAAATGTGTGGAAAAATATTCTAATATAATAATAATATTCTAATCTGTCTAAAACCACACTGTAAAAAGTGCACATGGAGCAACACTTGCAAAAGTGTAGCTACCATAAGATGTATGTTAAACAGCCTTATTTGAGTTTAATGTTTAGCCATAGTGTCAAATTATGTAATGGCAAAAGAAAGCAGAGATAATTCACATTATATATATATATATATATATATATATATATATATATATATATATATATATATATATATATATATATATATATATATATATATATATATATATATTTATTTATTTATTTATTAATTTCATAATCATTTTATATCACAGCTCTGTTGAATTCTTGGTTCTGATTGGTATAACAGCACCATTCTGACATTAGTGCAGGCTCCAAACCACAGGGTTATATTAATGTGCTCATTCTATTATGTTATCATTTCTATGGTAACAACTTTCACAGGGACGTGTCATACATTCCACATAGACAGATTTTAAACATGTGTATAGTTGTTGATATGGTGGTGTTTTCTGTTTATTTAGCATCTTTGGAAGGAGTCTCCAGTGTCATTGCTTTGTAAAAGGATTTAACTTTGGGATGGAAGAGAAACTCTTTCAAAAAAAAGAACTACACCACAAACTAACAAAGCTGTTCTTGTGTAATTTTATCCAGATTTCCAGAACTGCAGTTCAAGTTCTTTACACTTTCCTTTTTGTGGTTTTGTGGTGTCCATGCATAACTGTTGATATGGTGACATTTTCTGTGAGGAGATGTTTTTTTGGAGTCTCCTGTGTCAGTGCTTTGTGAAAAGATTTAACTTTAAGTTTCAGGATGGAAGGCTTTCCGGTTTGTCGATAACATGACACGGTGTATTTTCAAAAATGAGGAAGCACATGAGGGAACAACTCAAGTGATAATAGGAACTAACTTGTTTTGTGGATGTTCCACGGCATTAAATGTAACTATAAATGGATTTTTAAAAAAGTTCAATGTGTGGATCTTTAATAAATAAAAATTGCAATCATTGGCAAGTTGCTTTGGATGGTAACAGCATCACACCACCTTTTCATTGATTTATTTCATATAACAATACACTGTGTTGTGTTTTATTTCTATCTGACATTTTTCTATCACGTCATCTGTCCGAGACTGAGCTAGCCTGCTTGTTCCTAATGTTCCGTCCCTACTTTTAATCACTTTTAATAAGTATAGAACGGAAATAATTCAGTTTGGTCTTGAGTTTTTCTTGTTTTCCTCAGTGGACATAGCGGCAGACGTTGTGCACGTCGCTTGCCAGCCTGAATACAAATGGAGGCTTGTGGGACATTCCAGTCTCCGCACACACGCAAAAGGCATGAGCTCGAGAATTAGTGCGCGAAATGAGACGGTTTGTTGGAGCTCCTGCTTATGACGCTCTCGCACATCACACTGGAGAGACTCAGATTTTCTCGCCTCTGTGGAAAGTTGCTATTTTCCCCTGTTTCACGCCAGCTGATTATCAGTCAAAGAAAGAGAGAAAGAGATCTATGACGGCTGTGGAGCTGCTCATATGAGAGCACTCTCATGACCTTGATCCAATCTTTATTGGAGGTGGCTGTTTAGCTCTGTGTACGTGTGTGTATGTGTGTGTGTGTGTGTATGTGTTTGTGTGTAAGGGCTGTCTCCCAATCCAATCTTCATTTCATCTCTCATTAAATTTGTGTTTATTAGCCCGTACAGGCTAATTAAATGCTCTCTTTCCTTCTTTTGTGTCTTCTATATGATCAGCTTTGCTATATCGAACACTTCCTTATATAGGTGTAATATTTATATTAGCCGACTGTGTATGTAAAGTGCTCTGCACTGGGACAGTGGCTCTAAAATGTTTAAGCTTTCATTAGGACGATGGGCTCTTAGTGGCAGCTCGCTGACAAAGCATCAGCTAAAGCTGTGATGCAGAGCTGGAGGTCATTTTGTGGGAAAACAAGGAGACGGCGCTGAGATGAGCTGGAGCCGAGTAATATGTATCAGTCATTCATCTGGAAGTCAAACACTGGCGTGACAGCTTTTATAGGCAAGACTTGGAGCTGTTGTCAGTGTGGCCAGTAAAGTCGGCAAATCTTTAAGTGGCTGTTTGTTGTCCTGTTTGTTCACAGCAGTGGAATTTTTGTGCGGTCGTATTGATATCTGTTTGGCTTCATCACCGGCTTAACTGCTTTTACTTCCACAGCTAGAACTGTAACTCTACCACAAAGGCAATGTACTTTGGGCCGTTTTGAATCAATATTGTTCCCCACTGCTATGTGTGTGTGTGTGTGTGTCTGTGTGTGTGTTTGTGTGTGTGTGTGTTTGCACATACTGTATATTGCTGCATGTGTATTCACATTCAAGTTGCTGCTAGGATTGAACCCAAATCTGCTTAAACATCTGCATTTAATTGCTGATTTCATTTCTCGATTTTGTTCCTTCAGGTCAACAAACATAGAGTCAGCCGAGTTTTGGTGCTTTTCTCAGACCTGTCACTCACAAAGTAGATTCAAAACTGTAACCTGCACTCAGTACACCATCTTCAGGTGAGACATGGATGTCAAATGCAAGTCATTTTGTCGGGCCATAGTGAAAGTACGGGATTTGAAGTGTGCAGACATTTTCAGGTTGTTGTTTTTTTAATTGATTAAAAACCATTATTTAAAAAACAGTGTTTATATATGCATATAGTATATAGATGAAGAATCATCCAGTGCACTGATTGTGGATGGGGTGTTTGAAGCGTACATATTAGTTAAGAGGTCAATTATGATATACAGTATAAGTGTAAATTATATGTAATATGTAGCTCAGTGTTTAAGGTGTTGGGCTACTGATCGGAAGGTCGCGAGTTCAAATCCCAGCATCACCCAGCAGCCACTGTTGGGCCCTTGAGCAAGGCCCTTAACCCTCAATTGCTCAGATGTATAAATGAATTAAACGTAAGTCGCTCTGGATAAGGGTGTCTGCCAAATGCCATGAATGTAGGTATTTCTCTGCTCTTTTAGCTTGGTTCCATGGTGTAATGGTTAGCACCCTGGACTCTGAATCCAGTGATCTGAGTTCAAATCTCGGTGGAACCTGCAAAGCCTTTGTTCCAGGGTCCAAACTCTCCTGAAATATACACCCTATTCTGTCCAAGAAGAATATGGGTCAAGTTCAATGTGTGGCAGTGGTAGTTCAGTGGTTAAGAAGTTGGACTACTGATCAGAAGGTTGTGAGTTCAAACCCCAGTGCTGCCACTGTGGGCCCTTTAGCAAGGCCCTTAGTCCTCAGTTGTATAGATGACATAAATGTAAGTTGCTCTGGATAAGGGTGTCTGCCAAATGCCATAGATGTAATAATATAGTGTATGTATCTATACACACACACTTTATGTATCTATATATACACTTTATCTATAAAGTGTCATGTCACAACAAGAATAGTAATACCTGACAGTTTTGACCTCATGGGGACATTTGGCTGGTTCCCATAAGGAAAACAGATTTTTTTTTTTCTTTTCTTTTCTTTTTACTAAAGCAGGGTTAGATTTAGGTGTAGCCATAGCATCAATTAGCTGCATTAATAATTATGTCACTGGAAGGTCCTCTGTGAGATAGTAAGACTGGTGTGTGTAAACTCATCTGTAAGCACACATTTAGCTATATCCATGCAAGAGCGAGTAGAGAGTAGAAAGTGTGTTCTCCAATGGGAGCGTGTGTGTGTGAACCCTGCTGTGTGGTGCACCATTCTTTGCCATGTAGAGCCAGCATACCCTGGGCTCAATGCATCTGTTCCATCCACACACACTGGGATGGTCAGGCCTCTCTTTTTTAACTCTTTGCTGACATGCACCATCACACACAGCACACTCAAGGAGGCCAGAATCTTCATTCACTCTTACTCTTTTCTGATATGTACACTCCATACACTCCCTCTACAACGAGTGTATTGGATCACTTTTCACCTGAATGCCTTACTGATTTAGTGCTTTGCCATGTACATTACAACATCATCTGTAATGAAGAGCCTGGCCTTATGCTTTAACCGTTAATAGTGTTACAGGTCTGCTGATCCACTCAATATGAACATTTTCTCACTAGGCGTTCTCACTTTTGTTTGAGCTGTACTGGTCACTAACACATGTTACAATGCATACACTGGGCTTGGGATATCAGAAAAGGTGCATTCTGTGAAGACGAAAGAAGTGTAAAGTCATTTTCATCAAATACATTCCATTTTGAGATGTGTTAATAAATGAATAATGAGCAAGTAAGGTAGACCTTATGGTAGGTGAGTAAGTATGAAATGGTTTTGATCAGCCTTATGAGAATTTTTCCCTAAACTTTTTCCTGCTGTGTCATTCATATGACCTTGGCTGATTTCGATGCCTACCTAAATAAACCTCAAATTTTAAACTGACACCTTGAAAGGATCAAATTTTGACAGTTATGATGTGAAGATCTTGAGCCATAATAAATTTTAAAAAGCCATAAAGTTTTGACCTCAAGGTCAAAGCAACTTTTCAACTTTTATACATTTATATTTTATAATATTTTGTCAATATTTTGACAAATTCTGTGCCATGCATCTAACATTTATAGGATTAGCTCTTTTTTTTTTTTTTGGTTAGGTCATATAGAACATTATAATTCCAATATTATGAACTTCTTAATTCAGTAGAGTGGTACATCATCCTCATTAAATGTGCAGAATTTTAGTGAGTTGTTCCCAGTGTTGTTCCTCACCTTCTATCCATCATTCACCTCTTTTTTTTCTCTGTCTCATCCCCCGTGATTTGTCCTGTTCTTATTAAAAGGCAATAAAATGCTTTCAGCCATGGTGCACAGCCCCCTTACGTAAATTCACTACGGGTCACGTCCTAAACGCATCGGGATGCATTCCCGCCTGAGTAATAAGTGGACCAGTGGTAATTACTGCAGCTTGTCAGCGATTCAGTGTCTATGGAGCTCGGCTCACTTCACTTTGCTTTTAGTCTCATTACAGCTACTTATACTTTATTACATACAGCAGGTGTGCAAGGACGAATTGTCTCTTTTTGGCTACACGCCGCTCCATAAATATAGACATACTGTAAATAAGGCCATATTTTGTAACGCCTTTGAGAGATAACGGCAAATAGGAAATCCTTTACAGTCCCAGCGAGCGTCCTACCTGTGGATGAACTCCCTCGCAAACATAGCACCTGTTTAACAAATCCAGCAGGGCACTTTCACGCACGTGTACACACACCTGAATGCATGGACCTTGTCACACACTGGTTTCACACAGAAGACACCATCTAAAAATATACATGACAGCTTTGCACGCATCACAAACACTCACACGCGCCTGAGCAGTAGTTAAATATTCACTCCACACATCCCAGCAGCATGAAAAGTGATCAGTTACCTGCAATGACAAACTGCATCCAGCCCAGGCTCCTGACAACACATTCCTCCTCTGTGACTCCAAATGTCCCGTTTTCTCTTTCTTTTTCTTTTTCTCTCACTCTCGCTCCCCACTCTGTCCCTCTGTACAGCTCACTCTCCGCTTCCCGCACTTGTTTGAGTCTATTTCAGAGTGGATGGAGGAGCCTGCTGTGTCGGTGGCATGGTTTCGAGCAGTTTGGCAGAAGGTCACATCATCTTGTTCTGTGAGGGGAGGGTGGGATGAGGGGAGGGTGGGATGAGGGGAGGGAGGGAGGGAGGGAGTGGAGGGATGGGTTGTGAGGGAGGGAGAGGAAAGGAGCGGAGGGAGAGCGAGGAAAGGTAGAGTAAATGAATACATATATAGAAAGATGTCTAGACAGTTGAGTACTACATGGAGTGAGCATATATATTTATATCACCTGTGATAAGAAAATGAACATAATGTGTAAATGTGTAAAAAGGATGTTCTCACCTTCCATCTGGAAGTCCAAAGAGGTGCAAAAACGGTCCACCATACAGAGCAAAGAAACAGCAAATTCTTCAGAACGAAAATGGAGCTCATTCCCTCAGGCGAGTGCCAGAAAAGAACCTTGAAGTATCTCTGGAAGATCCTGGACCTCGACTATCTGTTCTCCAGCTGTGTGTCCACTGTGTTCTTGTCATTAAGGACAAGCTGAAATGACTCCAGATGCAGACAGGGTATGGAGGCTGGCAGACAGATGGCACAGACCAGCGGGCAGGGCTGAGACCATTTGTGTTCTTGTTGCAGGTTGTAACTTCTAAGCTGCAGTCAGCTTTTCCTCTTTTCTTCTCTCAGAAAAAAAAAAAAAAAAACTCTTGTTTTGGTCTCTCTACCAGGATAATTGCGTAGGTTAGAGGTCGCTAAAAATTGGTGTTTGTTTGCAGAAAAAACTTGTCCTTGCAGAGGTGAGTGGTGTCTTGGCCCGCGGATTACTGTGTCCGGTTGTAATCCTGAGCCCTTGTCCACTCTGTGTCAGAGCAAGGGCTTGTGAGCTGTAATCATTATGTCGTAAGGATTTATACTGCATGTCCCCTCCACTCCACTCCACCCCACCCTACGCCCCCCCCCCCACTCCACTCCATCCTGTTCTGTTTCTCTCTCACTTATCCTATTCTGTCTTCTCCCACCAGGTCTCCCTCCTTCGCAAAGTCCCACACTGTGGTTCTTATATTTATGGAGCTCACACATTCAATGCATTGCTTTTTTTAGGGTTATCTGACATTCTATCGATATATATTTGCTTTCTCTCCTCCTTGTCTTCAGTCGCCCTTGAGAGATGCAACTCATCAACAGGTCCAGGAGATTATGCTGTTAGATATGGATCAATGCACACACGCACGTATGCGCACACACACACACACACACACACACACACACACACACACACACACACACACACACATACATACATACATACATACATGCATACACTCAATGCTTAAAGGATTATGGTGATTAAATGTAAAGAGAAACAGAATGATTGAATGATTGTGAACAAGTTAATTATCAACATTGAACAGGTCCAATTTAATTCTACGAGCTTCCCGTAGCTATTCCATACACACCATAACTGATTCTCTTCATCCTGTAGATAGGACACTTTGCACATGGCTAAATTTGTGCATGCAGCAAGTGAAAATGCTTACAGCTATTGATTACATGTCAGAGATTTGGGTTAAGGAAGAAAAAGAAACAGGCTGGAGTAATGACACAAAGCAAAAGAACAATTTACTTTTTCGGGAAGAGCTATAAATATCAAGCCCTTGGCAAACGTACATCATCCATGGCCAAGATTTTTCATGTGACAGGAGCATAAAACCACAAGGCTGTTATTCAGATTCATCACCATGACGTTGTTTAAGACAAGCACCAGATGGACAAATGAGCTTGCACTTTATTGTCAGGGATGTCTCTGCACTTTTAATTGAGTTGTGTGTAAATCATACTCCGGCAGAGAATCTGCAGTCATTTTTTTTTTTTTTTTTTTTTTTTTACAGTACATTGTGTATCCTGTATTAACTTATGCTGACGTATAACTTTGAACTTCTGTTCTGCTCTTAATTGCAGCCAGCCAGGCTGCTTTACATGTGATTTCAGAGCTTAAATGCTTTAAGACCTTTCTTGGTTCTCGACAAAAACACACCTCAGAGAAGCATTTTCAGAGGACTGTCCCTGAGCAGGTTAATTGAACCCTTATCTGTTTTCTGTTAGCTCTGTTTTTGCGAGCTGAATATTTGAATATTTGTGTGCTGGGTTTTTGACTCTTCAGGTGTGAAAGCGGTATGCATGATGTCAGTACAAACAGGTGTCGAGAACTCGTGACAGCCTTCCCGTTTAGCTCTATTGCAGGTCTGACTTCTTTAAGGATGTGTTACGGATGTGCAGGTGATGCCGTTTTCGAATGAGGTGTTCAATTTTAGTGTGATAATCACTTTATTAAGCTTGGTGCTATTATAAGGAGTACTGATGCTGTTTTCTATTCCAGTAAGGACACTAAAGGCAAAAGGATATTTAACGTGTTCACCACGTCTCCCCTCATATAAGAAAGAAAAGCGTCCATTATGTAGAATAATATGAGAAAAACGGTACTAATGAAATGCATGTAGTGCTGATCTTCTGTGCAGTAACACAGCACAGGGGTTTCACTTTGCTCCGTCCTCCCTTCACATGGTAGATGTATTAAAAACCTGAGGGGCCTGCAAATGATTTCAACCCTCTGCTTCCCACACTACACACACACACACACACACACACACACACACACACACACACACACACACACACACACACACACACACATACACATACACACACACACACACACACAAGCATGAACAATCGCTCACGAAACCATTTTCTCTTCTTCACACAATGACACATGCTCACATAAATAGCCTTCACCTCACACATATTCTCACACTTCAAAATGGTACTTATGAAAAATAATTTTCAGCAATATTACTCTGAAAGCAGAAGGAAATTAAGGAGATCTACTGCTCCTGGAATTCTTATGCGGTCCAAGAGTTTAATGATCATCCAGGTACAGAAAAATACAAACGATCGTGCCTTTCCCATGCAGTGATTACTCTCCACCTGGCGTTCATCTGGTTCTCAGTCATCAATCAGATATACGCTCCTGCAATTTTGTGGTCCTGTTTTGTCTGCAGTGGAAAGTCATGATGTTCTCGATGACCTCATCAATGACCTCGGGGATAAATATTTATTGTACCGAATTTCAATCTTCACCAGCAGGATTTGTGGAAATCAGTAAAGTGCATGATTAACAAGAGAAACAGACAAGGCTGTAATGTAGGAGGTAATTAAGTGCTGGAAGACACTGGAAATTCCATCCTTAAACACATTAAATATGTTTATATTTAAATATTTGCGAGGTGTTTAGCGATTTTGGTGTTAATTTGTTTGATTGGCGAAGTACTTGTTATTCCTGTGAGAAGTAATTGTTATTAATTAGTGGAGATAGTAAATGTTGGACTCGATGTTCCAGAACGCAGTGCAGCTACTGTATACGACAAAGTTGAAGTGCTGAGTTGTGGCAGAAACTCGACTCATCTGGTTAGTGAACTACGAGTAGACAAGCATGATGTCATTACCTATGTTTGCGTCTAAGTTGCAAACTTAACTTTCAAAAAATTGGAATATCGCATAAAACATTTGCAAATAAAGCAACGTTTCCATCCCATGTGTTCAAGAGAACAAAATCTGCACTTCCAGGGCACATTTCGCTCTACGCCATTTTTACTTTTCTGAACCAATTATCCAATCACATGATTTGTTGTGGCAAAGTCACATGACTTTTTTTGACACATTGAGGAATTTATTCTGTAAATGTGTTTCCATTGTAGTTTGTGCACATGTCTTCTGACATTTTGAATAAAAAAATTAACAGCCTCAATTGAGTGCATAAGTTTTATTTGCATCTGGTGTTTCCATCCAGTGGTTTTTTATGTGATATCCCAAAATTCGCATAAAAATGCATGGCTGGAAACATAGCTATTGAGGACGGTATTAGCATGAAAGCTAAAGCGTTGGAACACGTTTGAGCAAATTTTACAGATGATGAGTTGATAGAGCTGGACAGACTAAAGGATTAAAAGGAAGACTAAAGGAATTGGTCTCATTAGCGGAACAGCATTGTGGGTAATGTAGGAAACTGTGGAAATAGCTTTTGCTCAAAAGCTTTTGCACAATTGAAGATCATATATTGATATGCAAGTCAGTTCAGGGTGGGTTTTTTCTTTAATATTGTGTCTAAAAATGACTTTTTAACAAGTTTCAGTTAACAAAATGAACAACTAATCAGGAAATGAAATTTATTGGTACACTTGTGGAAAATTTCCATGGCAATGATTTGAAATATAGGATTTTAACAGGACCTTTTGTAATAAGGATCCATAGAATTACAAAAAATTCATGCACATTTTAATCCATAAGGAATTGGTTATCTATGAAATTAATGCATCATGAAGATTTATAAATATGGATGTGTTACCATTTGCAATATAGTCTAATGTCTATAGGGTTCTTATTATAGGTCAATCATTATTGACTGTCATGTTCATTCAAGTCTTGAATGAAGTTCCTACGATGGCCTCTGAACTCTCATTGATAAGCAATAGATTCCAGTGGGAATGTTATGCTATGGGAATTTTCAAGTTCATGTTCTCAACTTCCACTAGTATCACACTGTACTTTCTATTGATCTGTGTTGTAATGCAAATTGCAGCCAAAAGAATCGAAATTTGTGGAAAACGCATTCTTTGCTCTGGTCCCTTTAGCCTGTCTGGTCCAAGTTATTCAGTTTCTCAGGAAGGCCATGTCTGTCTACAGAGAGTGCTACAGTAGCTGTTGTCAGTCATCAGTGTTGATTACAGCCGTTAGCACGTCAGCAGTATCTGCTGGTGATTCTTAGCAGATTAGCACTAGTGTTAGTGCAGGCCTTGCGGGAACAGGTGGACACAAGGCAGAGGAAGCCACACATTTCAGGATGGCAAAGAGAGAGAGCAGCAGCATATGTTCCCTCTCCACAGTGCTTCACATGCCAAAAGCACATCAAACAGATAGCTAAAAGGAACCGAGTGGAAATGATAGGAGAAAACAGTAAACAGAGAGCAAAAATAAGAGTGTGACAAGAAGATGGCAAGGTTGGTATGTGTGCCAAGGTGTTGATGTCTGAATACACACTCTTACCCATGTGTAGGCTGACATTATTTTCTAGTTCTTGTGACAGAAACCGGGGAAAGGAGGGAAAAAGGCCAAACTCTGCACTAGGCAGACCTCAGGGGAGCCGCCAAATATAGCCAGACGTCTCGGTGTATTGACCAACAGCATCTCGGCTTACGTCCTCAAGCCTGTCTTTTCATCCAACTTACTCCACCTCTTCCTTTTTGTATTTCTCTTTCTCTCACACACACCTCTTGCGCTTCCTAATTCTTAAAAAGATCAAATGATGGATTATTGCTTAAACTGAGCAATATACAGTACTGCTTCATAACTTATCAACATAGTAATAGATTTGACTTTTAGCCATTGTCTGTTAGGTCAGGTAAGGTACAATATGTCCCCCCACCCGTATCACGTGTATTATGACACAGAGTGGCCCAATGACTATATTTAGCTCACTGGGAACAGACTACTGTTCCTGTTGGCAATTACAGCCAAAGAGGTTACTGCTTGATACCAGCTTCTTACTGGAGTGTTTACATGAGCTAACATCATTAAAATTTATTTATTTTTTATTTTTTTTTAAATCAATATTCCTCTGGAGATTTTTCTTTACCACTTGCACATGCTCTCACTTATAAGGCAATTTGTTTTTTTAAGATGAATTCAGTTTTGCATATCTTTTTATTTGTCACTGTGTAAAAGCAGCAGACTATAATCTGAGCTTAACATGATCTGAAAAGAATTGCCACACCACATAATCACTTGATCCAGTGTCAATAACCTCTTGGAGATGATTTTGGTCAATACAGATTATATCAGGTTATTAGGTTTACCCATCATATAGTGTATGCAAGTACATGTTATATATATACAATTACTGTTACTGCCTATCTGTTGATATGACATTTATCTGCTGACCTCTACTCCTTCAGTTAATGTTAAGGGCTACCACTGACCAGATGTTATTTGGGTGGTTTATCATTTTCAGAAGAGAAGAAGTGTGTGCATGTGGTTCTAGTATGAGTGTATCAAGTACAGCGCAATTGCTGGGCTTTTAAAACTGCTGGGTAGAGAAACAGTCCACCAACCAAAAATCTTCAGCCAGCAGCCAAAGTTTGTGGACATCTGACTATCACACCCATATGTGCTTGTTGAACATCCCATTTCAGATTTAGTCCTCCTTTGCTATTATAAAACCTCCACTCTTCTGGGAAGGTTTTCCACTAGATTTTGGAGCATTGCTGTGAGGATTTGCTCATTCAGCCAGAAGAGCATTAGTGAAGTTGTGCACTGATGTTGGATGGGAATTCCTGGGGCACAGTCAGTGTTCCAATTCATCCCAAAGGTGTTCAGTGTGGTTAAGGTCAGGGCTCTGTGAAGGCCAACCGAATTCTTCCATACCAACCTTGGTCAACCATGTCTTCATGGAGCTCGCTTCATGCACAGAGGCATTGTTATGCTGGATCAGGTTTTGGCCCCTTAGTTCCAGTGAAGGGAAATTGAAATGCTACAGCATACAAAGACAGTCTGTACAATTGTGTGCTTCCAACATTTTGGCAACAGGTTGGGGAATGCCCAAATAGGGGTGTGATGGTGAGGTGTCCACATATTTTTGGCCATATACATAGTGTAGTCCCACAGTACCATATAGAGGTGTGTGTAGGACTGGTTTTTAATCCCACTTCCACCCACTCTTGCAAACATGCTTGACCAATCCTGCTCATTCCAGTTATCCGCAGGTACCTGCAATATTTTCTTGTGAACTTACTGGATCTCTTTCTAAAATATAAACACATTACTAGGGCTGTACTCAAGACCACTATTGTCAAGTCCAAGACCAGGACTAGCCAAGATTGGGTCAAGAGTCTTAAGGGCTCAAGTCAAGCTCGAGTCCAAATGAAAGTGAGAAAAAGTCAAAATCGAGACCAAAAACCATCCAATCCTTTTCCACGCAAAACCTTTACTTCAAATAGTTGGCTTTATTCATGCATTGCACCAACAAGCTGAAGTAAAGGTTTTGCATGGAAAAGTATTCATTTTCAGTCCTGATCTTGACTCTTTTTCACTTTCATTTGGACTTGGGCTTGACTTCGCCTCGACCCCCTTAAGACTCTTGACTCAATCTTGGCTAGTCCTGGTCTTGGAAACCATTAAATACTTTTCCATGCAAAACCTTTACTTCAACTAGTTGGCTTTATTCATGCATTGCGCCAACGATTAGGCTATGTTTTATAGAAGAAGTAATTTACTTATTGTCAAACTTCGTGCATGCAAAAAGAAAACAAACACATTGTTTTTACAAACTCTTGGCCAAAACCAAGACCAGAAAGAGTCTCATACTGCCCTACAGATTAGTAAAGTAAAACCACCCTGACCCTGACAAGGATAAAGCAGTCACTATAGATGAGTGAATGAGTGAATGAGTGTTGTAAACGCATGGCTCAAACACCAAATACACTCCCATGTTAATGAGTGGAAGCATCTCTTTACCCTTTATGAGCAAATCTGATGTCTTGTGTTTATTCATTTGGGCTAAAATGAGACTTGAATTGTGACACTTTTAGAAATGAATGCTGACAGCATGTTAGTTTTTAGATCATGTTTTCAGAAACGAAGAATGCAAGGATATTTATAGTTCTGCATACTCAATTATTTGAATGAGTGTCTTTATGTCACCAAGAAGTGTCGCAGTAAATGAGAATTAGCATTTCAAATTTGGGTTCTTTTGATTATTTGCGAGATATACAGTATATAAAAAGGAAGCCATTTTGTCAATAGAATCATACTGCTAACAGAAAGATGGGTGAAAAACAAAAATAAATAAGACCCAAAATCTGAGAATGTTACAGAATATTTAAACAGACTTTGAAGTGTCAGAAGCCAAGCTGAGTTTATAAGTGTCATGAGAATGAATGACAGTCTTTTTATCTGTTTATGGTGTATGTTGCTTGAGGGTAGGAACCATTTTAAATCATTTGATGGCTAGTGTTTGGACATGCAGCACTTCCTATCAGGCACAAAAGGAAGTGAAATTTACAGCTTGTGTGTGCTGCTGTTGGGAGTAGTCATGTCAGGTTGACAGGCAGCAGATCCGATTCAGAGGTTTCTTTCATTGTGTCATCCATGTGAATGTATGTGGCTGGCAAAATGACCCATTTTGTACTGATTCAGTCATATGCTATTTCTGGTGTTTAGACTAGCCTCAGATCGGAATTATAAAAATAATAATAATAACATCCCAAAAAATCCAGAGATGTCACAAGTACTCAAAACTCCTGTAAATCATGTGATTACCTCATGTATACAGTGGTTTGCATAAGTATTCACCCCCCTTGAACTTTCCCACATTTTGTAGTGTGACAACCTAGAAATGAAATGGATTTAACTGGGATTGAACATCATGTATAATCACAAAATTTGCAAAAATATTGAAGTCAATATTGCTTGCAAAATTTTGTATAGATAAATTAATGTAAAAGTGATTGCATAAGTATTCAACCCTGTTGCTGTGAAACCCCTAAACGGTTTCTGTTGCAGCCAGGTGTCATCCGAAGTCACATAATTAGATAAATGGAGTTTAGTGAAGGTGTCATGTAATCTCAGTATTAATACATCTGCTCTTGGAAGACCAAGGAGCTATCCAAGAAGGCCAGAATAAACATTGAACATCTGGTCTGCCCTTTCTAAATTCCAGAGTGTCTGGGTTATCTTATCTGTCAGATTCACCTGTTGGAGGTCAGAGAAACACCTATGAGCTAAAATCTATATCAAATTTCAGTGTGTGTGTGTGTGTGTGTGTGTGTGTGTGTGTGTGTGTGTGTGTGTGTGTGTGTGTGCACGTGTGTGCGTGTTTGAGTGGGTGGTTAGGACATTTCTTCTGACTTCAGACTACAGAAAGCCACTAGATGGCACTTGTACATGTAAATAATACAAAATGTTCAGGTCGGTCTATATTAATTTTGGGGGGTGGGGGGAGGGGGTGTTAAACAGTGCTTTTGACTTATGAATGCAGCCAGAGAACAAAAAGTGTTGTACAGTAGAAAATCCTCAGCAGTAAGCCAGGCTTAAGAAACATTTTATGCAACTCAATAGTGCACTATACAGTAGATGCATGCTGATTTGATTGACAGCAGACTACCAATGTAGCTTCACCTCCAACAGTGTCTTTCTTCTTGTCTTTCTGTCTGCTTCAGAGTTCACCACATCACACACAAAGGGCTCCATCATGTTCAGACACTTTGGATTACCAGGCTTTTCATTATTAGTGCTATACTGCCCTCTATAGGTGCCATGTTGGCAGTGGTACCTCAGTGGTTAAGACGTTGGACTACTGATCAAAAGGTCTTGAGTTCAAACCCCAGCACCGCTAAGCTGCCACTGTGGGCCATTGAGCAAGGGCCCATAGTTAACCCTCAACTGCTCAGTTGTATAAATGACTTAAATGTAAGTCGCTCTGGATAAGGGCGTCTGCCAAATTTTTTTTTTTTTTTAAATTACAGCCTTTAGTCTGTTGAGATATGTCTCTACATCTAGACTTTGCAATATTTGCCCACACCCCCATAACAGGATATTACCACCTCCATGCTTTACTGTAGGAATGGTGTTATTTGGATGGTGAGCTGTATTGGATTTCCGCCAGACATATTTGGTGTTGAGGCCAAATAATTCAATTTTAGTCTCATCTGACCTTAACACCTTTTTCCATGTGGCCTCAGAATCTTTAAGGTGCGTTTTGGCAAAGCTCAGTCGTGGGTGGCTTTTTTCTTGCAACCCTCCCATACAAGCCACATTTGTGGAGAATTTGTGATATTGTTGTCACATGCACACAATGACCACTCTTTGTCATAAATTCCTGCAACTGCTTCAGAGTTGCTGTTGGCCTCTTCGTAGCCTCTCTGACCAGTTTCCTCCTGGCTCTTTCATCTAGTTTGGAGCGACATCCTGATCCAGGGAGGGTCTGTGTTGTACCAAATACCTTCCACTTCTTAATAATAGACTTTACTGTGCTTGTAGGCATTGATAAAGCCTTTGAATTTTTTTTTGTATCCATCTGCTGACTTGTGCCTGTCCACAACTTTATCCCAGAGATCTTTTGACAGTGCCTTGCCACCCATAGTTGATTGTTTGCTTCAGTTGCACTACAAAATTCTCCAAGAAAGCTTTTTTCATGCTGAGCTAATCAAAATGACCACAGCTGATCACAGTTGAAAGTCAAATGGCTTTGTGTGCCATTGAGAAGGTGGCTGGATGAAAGCTACACCTTATTGAGTTTACAAGTCATTTTTAGGAGGGGGGTGATCCTTTTTCCAACTCAGTGATACTGTTGTTTTTTTGTTTTGTTTTTTTATTTCTGACATGTTGGTGTTATAACTTTCACTTGGATGTTATAAGTTGCGCTGAGTAAATACAGCTGGATAAAACAAAAACTGTGTCCGTCCTCATTTCAGGCTGAAAAGCAGCAAAATGTGATTATTTTAAAGGGGGTGATGCTTTTCTATACCCAATGTAGGTGCTTTCGGTGGTGGACAGGGGTCAACATGGGCACTCTGACCGATCTGCAGCTACACAGCCCCATATGCAGCAACCGGCAAGGCACTGTGTGTTCTGACAGATTCCTACCATAGCCAGCATTAACTATTTCAGAAATTTGTGCTACAGTAGTTCTTCTGTAGCCTTCGCTCCCCACGCGCATCAGTTAGCCTTGGACACCCATTCACCAGCTGTCCTTCCTTGGAGATGCTCTTACCCTGTCATCTAGCCATCACAACTTGGTCCTTGTCAAAGTAGCTCAGATCCTGACACTTGCCCATTTTTCCAACACATCAACTTCTAGAACTGACTGTTCACTTGCTGCCTAATATATACCGCCCCTTGACAGGTGCCATTGTAACGAGATAATCAGTGTTATTCACTTCACCTGTTTCACGTCACCTGTCAGTGGTTTTAATGTTATGACTAACCAGTGTACATTACATATACTAGTTTATGAATCAGGCTCAAATACCTGTCTGAGAATGACATAGCTACTGCATGCACACATGGCTGCTTGTTTTCCGGTCTGTGTTTTTCAGCCATCTTTACAAGGAACCGATGCAGTCTTCTCATTACTGACTTCCTTAAAAGATGTAAAAGGAAACCACAGTGGGTGCACAGGCTTTTTCGTGAAATGATGTACAGACAGGAACTTGTTTTTGAAATCAAGCACCTTCGTGGACGAGACTTTTTTTTTTTTTTTTTAAACAGGAAGCAACACGTGCTGTTAAGCAGTAGGACCTGCCACAAGAGTGACAAATGTGTCTGCCACTATTTCAGATCTCAAACACTGATACACTTTTCAAATGTATATGAGAGACAGAACAAAAGGCTGGACACATTCATGGTTTTAGAAATTCTTAATTTATTCATATCTTAAATTAAAAACATTTGAATTCCATTTGATTACTCCAAAGGCACAATCATCCTCATAGTTTAGAAGATTAATAAAACACTGTCACTCTTTTTTTTTTAATCTTCTTTTTTTCCTTTTTTTTTTTTTTTTAAATAAACTGAAATGACCTTAAAAGGGAAAATTCTTGCAGTTTATGAAAATGGCTATTGTACTGAAAGGCTCTTCAGAACAGCTTGTGATATGTCTTTTTGTCTTTGTATCAGAAGATTGTGAGGGAAAGAAAAGTACATGCTGGTTTGTGTTTATCAGGATAAGTAAACACGAGTGCAGCCAATGTTACTTCGGTATCTCGCAAAATATACAGTCTAATAAATAATGCTGAACATGTAGCTGAAGAAAACTGAGATCTGAGATGAAGGATTGTAAGATCCCACAAAGAATGAGGGACAGATTCGAATTTATCTTAAAGCAGTTTTCATTACACCACAAGGACAGAATCGAAAAAGTGTTAAACGAGTTGCTGAGAGTTAGTAGGAAATCTCAGAAAGTAAAATCGAGGCATTAGGAGGAAAAGAGCAATGCTTTTCTAAAACAGCACGGCACTTCTCCATTCATCACTGCCTGCCCACTTTGCATTGAATAGACGATGTCACACCCTTTCTCTGAGTAAAACAGTGTGTAGGCAGTTTTGTTAAAAGAAAAAAAAAAAGGGGGGGGGGGGTCAGAAACCAGAGTGGGTTGAATACACACTAATATACCATTAAATGTGCACAAAACAGTGCAAATCACCAGTTTAACACAGAGAAGGGCTCCACTTTGTGACTCTAGTTAGACGACACAGATACTATCAATCCTATACCAAGTCTGGAATGGTACACCAAAACCAAACAACAAAAAAAGTGCAAAAAGACAAGTGTAAAATAAAAAAATAAAAAAGGAAAGAAAACATAAGGCAGGATTCAGAGAAAGGGACTCAAGAGAATGAAAATGAATGGGAACTCTCTTTAGGTTTTAAACTGAATCTTAACTGGGTATGTAACACACGGTAGTGTACAATAAAGGCAACAAGAATGACCAAAAAAAAATTTGAATGGATGCATGAAAATATCCACCAACAAAAACAACTATTATCATTTCTTAAGAACAACATACACACATATATACACACGCACACACTCGCACAGAAAAGCACCACGTTCACTCAAATCAGCACGGCAGGAATGCCCCAGTCCACCCACAAACACACAGACGACACACAGCGAGGCTGCCGCAGGAAATACACAGCACGCACGCACACATACATGTTTACAGTCATTCTGCTGGCACCTACTTCCGCCCGTTTTTACCCTCACGGGCTGCAAGAGTTTGTTAGACATAAGCTCATGTGGCTCTGACTCCAGTCCGTCCACAAACTAATTTCCAGTGTCTCATTGTTCACGCTTTTGTTGTTCTCTTTGACACAGCTCTGTGGGGCAGACGCAGTGCCAGCATGGAGGCGCGAAGAAAAAAATCGTCTCCACTGTGTTTGGACTGACTGACACATGTTTTCAGATTGAAGTGTGTTTGTTTACTATCAGTCTGGATTCTAATACATCCCTGTATCATGCCCCTGTGACATTAAAATCGTGCCAGCGATTGTGTCGCACTCCAGGAGGAACCCTCCAGAGTTTTTCAGTCGGATATCTACATATCAGTAGTGTACGTGTGATTCCACAGAGAATTATTTTGGCATGTTTTGCTGTACTGATAAAAGAACATCCATCCATCCATCCATCCATCCATTTTCTGTACCAGTTATCCTACACGGGGTCATGGGGAGCCTGGAGCCTATCCCACGGGACTCGGGGCACAAGGCGGACCCATCGCAGGGCACAATCGTACACATATTCACACACTACAAACTATTTTAGAGATGCCAATCAATGTCTTGTCGTGCTAACCGCTAAGCCCCTTGATAAAAGAACATGAACAACTTTAAGAACATAAAGTCAGTTATATTGGAGGTCTAAGGGTAGTTTATGGGGCAGTTAATGAATGTGTATACAACTTCATGAATGTTTTTTTCTGCCCTGAGACTTCCATTATAAGCGAGTTTCAAGTATAGAGGTTCTGTCTTCTTTTCTCAGTACAAGGAAATGTGCCAAGGACTGTGGTAATCAAACATAAACTACAGATTTAGTTGATAGAGATCGGTTTAAAAAACATTAAGTATTTCTTTAAAGGTGTGTGTGTGTGTGTGTGTGTGTGTGTGTGTGTGTGTGTGTGTGTGTGTGTGTGTGTGTGTGTCTGTGTGTCTGTGTGTGTGTGTGTGTGCGTGTGAGTAAGTATATGTGAATAGAGTTATGTGAACTGCAGCATGTTTTACTATGTGTATATAACGAATGTGTGTGTGTGTGTGTGTGTGTGTGTGTGTGTGTGTGTGTGTGTGTGTGTGTGTGTTGGAATGTGTGTTTCTCAGTTCTCTGTGTTGCTAAAGAGCACTCTCTGGTCGGTTCGGGCAAGCTTAGCAGGCGGCTCCAAAGACTCGTCGCCAAGAGTAGCTCCATCAGCAGGCAGAGCCAATTCCTGGCACTCATCATCACTCTCCTCTTCCTCCTCATCCTCCTCTTCTGACAAACACACAAGAAGGAATGGTTACAAATACAGATGTGACAGAGAAGGAGCTGGTAAGTGTTTGTGTGTGTGTGTGTGTGTGTGTGTGTGTGTGTGTGTGTGTATCTGTGTGTGTGTCTGTGTGTCTGTGCAGGATTTCAGCTTTACTCCAACGTTACAACGACTGAAACTGTAGATTCTTAACTGTAGCTAAACTTCTAAAAGAAGCAGAAAAGGTGCTGAGTTCCTAAAAGTGATTTCTTACATTTTACGTAAGTAAGTTTGTTAAAGAGAGGACATGAATGAATCAGTTTCCTAGCAAGACTTTAGAGAAAGTGTATGAGTATAAGGTCAGATGTGTCTTCTGCACACAAAAGCTGATCATTCTACAGAAAATTATTCATAATGGAGAAATATTATATGAAATCGTTCCACTCTTACTTCTCTGCTGTCTCAGAAAAGATGTTTATATGGGGAAAAAAATACACATTAAGGGAGAAATTAAGTTGTAAAACAAAAACATTATTGTTCGGAATAGTGATCTGCATTACAATTCAACTGTATTGATTTCAGTTACAAAAATAAATATATAAGTGCCAATAAAAGTTAAAAAAATAAATAAATAAATCTCTTTGGAAGAATATGATATTTTATTTGATTGCTTATACAGTAATATTATGTTTATTTATTCAGTTAGTTATTATTTAGCTTTGTTTTATTTTCACCTCTTTCACCTTATATTTTAATTAATTACTTACGTTAATTGTTTTTTTAATTATGGTTTTATTATTTTGTTTATATTTGTTATTTGTTTGTTTGTTTGTTTGTTTGTTTATTATTAGCACTAAGATTTACAACTTTTACATTTAAAAGATTAATCTCTATTCTGTGTAAAAACTGTGTGTGTCTGTGTGTGTGTGTGTGTGTGTCAGGCAGATTACCTTTATCAGGATCCAGTGTGTTAAGACTGCGACCAAGGCTGGCAAACTAATAGTGAAAAGAAGAACAGAAAAAAAGGATCACTCTCAAAACCAAACTGTGATAACCTTTTGTAACACTTGACATTTTTCCTTTACAGTAAACGTGATCACACTTTCTCATACTGTGCATGATGACACATGGATGTGTGTGCGTGTATACCTCTCCCATGACCGCGATAGGGGTCTCCCCTTTGGCCTGGGCCACTCTGTGCTCTATTAGGTAATACATGTACTCATCATACAACAGGCGGATGAGATGAAAGGAGCCAAAACTGGCTGCACTGCGCAGTGTCAGATCCCTGATTACCATAGAGCTGCCGAGAGAGAGAGAGAGAGAGAGAGAGAGAGAGAGAGAGAGAGAGAGAGAGAGAGAGAGAGAGAAATATGTTTTATCATGATATTCAACAAGTACAATATTATTGTTATAGTAATTTTTAAATATTACTGTAATTCCGGCTGTCCCAAAAGTCTCCATACTTCACGCTCTTTAGCAAAATGTCTTTGAAAATTTTTCATACTTAGTTTATATATATAAACATTTTAGATTCCCAAACATTAGTTTTCTAGCACAAAATTAAATGTTACAGAAAAATGTTTGTATGTCATTAAAGAAAGCAGCATATTACGTAAGAGACACTTTTCAGACAAAAAACACAATGAAGGCTGCTGGGTTTTGCTGCAAAAACAAGAAGCAAGTGCAAACGTCAAAGTCTCCAGAAGAACTGTGGCTGGTTCTGCAAGATGCTCAATAAATCTTACCAGCTCATTTCCTTATAAAACTGCATAAAATTATACCGGAGACTACTATTTTTATTTTATTTTTATTATTTTATCACACCAAATATTGACTTTGTTTTACACCAAATATTGACGACTGTATACTTCTCTGTACAGTATTTTTTTTAAATGTAGAAACATTTAATTTCTTTATTTTGAAGGCATCTTTGCTCTACAGCATGTGCCTAAAACCTTTGCACAGTACTGTATATATATATATATATATATATATATATATATATATATATATATATATATATATATATATTTTTTTTTTTTTTTTTTTTTTTTTTTTTTTTTTTTTTCAGATAGTCTTTAAGAATGCTTTTGACAAAAGAAGAACGTCTTGAAATCATTCTCATGGCTGGATCAGGAAGCTGTCACAAGGTTGCAATGGACTTTAGCAGGAAACATGGCAAGCACATCACACACAACACTGTTGCCAAACTTATTAACAAATTCAAAAAGACTGGTAGTGTTGTGGATCAACCAAGAAGTAGACATCCATGAACATCCACTGATGAAGGCATAACCAACGTGGTGCTGGCAAGCATGTATGGAGACTTTTGGGACACCGTCATAGTACTGTTATATTGTTACACTTTTTAACCCCTTAAACTGCCAGGAGCCAATAAACAGCCAGCATCCATTCCTTACTCTCATAAGTACATAGAGACAGGTGACTAGTTTAAGGAGAAATGATATCAGAGACAATTTACTGGCATGGTTTGAGTCCACTTGACCACTTAGAGCCATGGTTCTCAAAATGGGGTGGTCCAGAAGGTATATCCAGTGGGTCCCTGACTGTATTGCCTTTTTTTTAATCATATGTCAGTGGTGGAGATCTACGATCAACTAATATCAAGATTATTATGGTTATTATTTAGTTATAATAGTTGTAAGACTAATTGATTCGTCAATTAAGCTCCAAGGGAATCTAAAAATCAGAAGAATAAAGTATAAATATTAGCTTTAAATGGATTTTTAATAAAACCAGTAAGTGCTATTAATATATCTGAATGTGTGGAAAGTTCAGGAATAAAAAAAAAAATTATGAAAAAAGCTAATAATAAGGCTAATAAAAATTAATATGAAGATACGTAGTTACACATAGTTCTTAAAATTCTTAAAATGAAATCTGTGCTGTGATCATAATGGGCTCCTTTGGAAAGGGTCCTGGATTCCCCAACACGCATCCACAATTATCATCAAAAGTGAATATCTTTGGAAGAATGTTGCTCCATCCCTCCACTTCAGCTCAAGACAAAGAGCACTGTAGGTGTTGTGATAGATCGTGCTGACCCAGCAGCTTACTAAAACACCATATGTGAGAGCTTAATCAAATATGCAACCATCTCAAAAGCATGAAAGTACAAATACTGAGTCATTATGGAAATTAGGCAAAAACAGAATGACTTTACTTTGAACATTTAAGTCATTTTATCTTGATTATCATGATAAAATGTTAAATGAAAATGTAAAACGAAAGTTTTAACACGCCTACCAGAGACACACTAAACTCCTTCCTTTAGCTCACCTGTAGAAGCTCCATCTGAGCAGAAAGAGTTTAGCAGCTTTGGGGAAGGCCGGGCTGGCCTGGTAGGGCTTTAGGACCTGGGAGACGACGCCATCGAGCCAGGCAGCCCACTGCTCCAGTGAGTTCTGCTGCTGCAGGGTAAGTTTAAAGTCCTGCTCTAACCGCTGCACCACACGGTCCTCACACCTACACACCCAAGAGGCCTGCTCCTACAGAAAGAAAGAGACCAATACGGTGTGTGTGTGTTGGTAATGTTCAGAAATGACAAGTATGGTAAAAGAGCGTCTCAGGAAACACTCATGGGACCACACGCACCACGGCTTTAGTGCATAAAAAGCCCTATGGTTTTATCACCCTGGGGAAGGCAAAATTGTCAAGCTGTTTTCACACCTTCCCACACATGACAACACAACATCAAACTATAGCTGCATCTACAGCCGTGGCCAAAAGTTTTGAGAATGACACAAATATTAATTTTTACAAAGTCTTCTGCCTCAGTTTTTATGATGGCAATTTGCATATACTCCAGAATGTTATGAAGAGTGATCAGATGAATTGCAATTAATTTCAAAGTCCCTCTTTGCCATGAAAATGAACTTAATCCCAAAAAACATGTCCACTGCATTTCAGCCCTTCCACAAAAGGACCAGCTGACATCATGTCAGTGATTCTCTCGTTAACACAGGTGAGAGTGTTAACGAGGACAAGGCTGGAGATCACTCTGTCATGCTGATTGAGTTAGAATAACAGACTGGAAGCTTTAAAAGGAGGGTGGTGCTTGAAATTATTGTTCTTCCTCTGTTAACTATGGTTACCTGCAAGGAAACACGTGCAGCCATCATTGCTTTGCACAAAAAGGGATTCACAGGCAAGGATATTGCTGTTAGTAAGACTGCACCTAAATCAACCATTTATCGGATCATCAAGACCTTCAAGGAGAGAGGTTCAACTGTTGTGAAGAAGGCTTCAGGGCGCCCAAGAAAGTCCAGCAAGCGCCAGGACCGTCTCCTAAAGTTGATTCAGCTGCGGGATCGGGGCACCACCAGTGCAGAGTTTGCTCAGGAATGGCAGCAGGCAGGTGTGAGTGCGTCTGCACGCACAGTAAGGCGAAGACTTTTGGAGGATGGTCTGGTGTCAAGAAGGGCAGCAAAGAAGCCAATTCTCTCCAGGAAAAACATCAGGGACAGACTGCTATTCTGCAAAAAGTACAGGGATTGGACTGCTGAGGACTGGGGTAATGTCATTTTATCTGATGAATCCCTTTTCCGATTGTTTGGGGCATCTGGAAAAAAGCTTGTCCGGAGAAGAAAAGGTGAGCGCTACCATCAGTCCTGTGTCATGCCAACAGTAAAGCATCCTGAGACCACTCATGTGAGGGGTTGCTTCTCATCCAAGGGGGTGGGCTCACTCACAATTTTGCCTAAGAACACAGCCATGAATAAAGAATGGTACAAAAACATCCTCAGAGAGCAACTTCTCCCAACCATCCAAGAACAGTTTGGTGACGAACAATGCCTTTTCCAGCATGATGGGGCACCTTGCCACAAGGCAAAAGTGATAACGAAGTGGCTCGGGGAACAAAACATTGACATTTGGGTCCATGGCCAGGAAACTCCCCAGACCTTAATCCCATTGAGAATTTGTGGTCAATCCTCAAGAGGCGGGTGGACAAACAAAAACCCACAAACTCTGACAAACTCAAAGCATTGATTATGCAAGAATGGGCTGCCATCAGTCAGGATGTGGCCCAGAAGTTGATTGACAGCATGCCAGGGCGAATTGCAGAGGTCTTGAAAAAGAAGGGTCAACATCATGTAATTGTCAGTAAAAGCCATTGACACTTATGAAATGCTTGTGATTATTCTTCAGTAACAGTTAGTAACATCTGACAAAAAGATCTAAAAACACTGAAGCAGTAGACTTTGGGAAAATGAATATTTGTGTCATTCTCAAAACTTTTGGCCACGGCTGTACAGTCCTTCTTAGCTCTTGAATAGAGATAATCAAGAGATTATCATGTCTAGACATCTCACACAGACGCGGAAGTCACAAGGTGTCATCTATAGATTAAATAACGACTGGTTAGCAGCACTCTCATGGCATACAACCCATGCCAGACTTTCTATGTTCGGTTCTCATACCATTTAAAAAGGTCCCTAAACTCCTAGGACCCAGCAGCAAATTCAGATTTACAGTACATTCCTCACTCACCCCATCACTACACACCATTCCTATTAGTTTCAGTTTAGTTATGTCGGAAAACATAAACGGAGGTGAGCTGTGTTAGTGGAGACAATGTGCTGTTGTCTAAAAACATCTAATTTTACAGCATTATATTACTTTATACCACAGAGTTATTGACTGCTCGATTCTGATTGGTCAAAAGTTATTGATTAATTTTTTTTTAAATTACAGCAAAACTCAGAGTAGCACTGGCTACAAGGTTCACTGCGCTCATCCTAATATATTATCGTTTCTATATTAACAACTTGCTCAGGGACTTGTATGGAGGATGAACGGATTTAAAAACGTGTGTAATTGTAGATATGGTGAAGTTTTCTGTGAGGAGACACTTATTTAGCCTTTTGGAAGGAGTCTCCAGTGCCAACGCTTTGTAACAGTCAGGTAAAGTTTTCAGACCTTGTGGTATAAGAGGAATAAAACACTGCAGGGTGTGCTGTTATAGAGTGCTGCAGGAATGAGTCCTAAAACCCAGAAATGAGTTAGCATTTTTGCACTTTCGGTTCCGTTGTCCCAAATTCAATGGGCTTTTTGAATGGGTTTTTGGTTAAATGCTTGAAATGAGGTCTGTGGTTAACACGAGCTCAAGATATTTTCACGTTTTATTCTACAGCATAAAATCCATCAGTAACATCCCACTCGTGATTTTGTTAAGCTTTTACGTGTCTCGAAAAAAGGCGGTTGCTAACAGGTGGCCAAATGGAACTACAGACGATGTAGGGACATTAAACATCATCACACCGAACAGGAAAACTCATCTACTACAGCCTCATTGTGTTTATACTCACACTCTTGCAAACTATCCATCCATTCATCCATTTTCTATTCCGCTTATCCTTCCTGGGTTGCAGGGAACCTGGAGCCTACCCCAGGGAGCATGGGGCACAGGCTGGACAGGGTGCCGGTCCATCGCAGGGCACAATCACACACATATTCACACACTTCGGAAACTTTTGAACATGGCAATCAGCCTACAATGCATGTCTTTGGACTGGGGGAGGAAAGCAGAGTACCCGGAGGAATCTCCCGAAGCATGGGGAGAACATGCACCACACACACATGGCCACAGCGGGAATCAAACCCTCGACCCCGGAGGTGTGAGGCAAACGTGCTCTTTCCAACTCAAACTTGGAGATTTATCAATTTATAGTATTTTCCATTTTCCATACCACAAAGAAAAACTATCCAAAAGAGATGTACATATAAACAGAAACAAACAAAATAACGCCACATGGACACATTCCCAAAAAAGGTGGGGGGGCAGATTCATCAACAAAAAGTTGTGACATACAGTGGATCCTTATCAGGGAACATGTTTTTAAATAAAGATCGAAAGAGTTGTCGGAAGATTAGTGGCGGTGACGTTGAAGTCATGCGACCGTGGTGTAGTTCGTTTATAGCCTAACTTCAGCTTCTTACTTCTGGCGATTGTATTTAGGCTTCAAAATTCATAAAAGTTGTGGTCATTTGTGAGGATTATCTTGATGAACAAAATGTGTAAGAATCATATACTTATGTTGGTCATGAGCTTATTTTCTATAATAATCCAAAAGCCTGTGGAAAAATCCTACTTTTTGTCGAGGGAACCAAGGTGATGCTAAGTTCTGGGTTGGCCTACAAAAATATGTCATCCCTGCAGCACTCTATTGAAAAAAAAATCAACTTCAGGGTGGAAACAGCATTAACAGCATCACACCACCCATTTGATTATCTTCCTATAACAGCATTTGCCAAGTGTTTTACTTGACTTATACCACATCCACTCCCTGTTGTGATTTATTCCTCACTTATCAACAAAATACACATACTTTTTCTAAAGCATTTTCCGCATTTCCATATTTTCCAGGTTATTCAGAGTTTCCAGTAATATTCAGTATATACACATACAGTTAATGGAAAATATGCTGTTTCTCACATATTGTGAGTCCCACACCAAGTTTCAAATAGCCCACAGAGCCCACTGTTGCAAGTGCATCCACAGCCCACTGTGCACTCTATAGTCTCTCCTTCACAGGGGCAAGTGAAACCCACACACAGACCTGCACGTTTGCAAAGTCGACTCGGTTGAGGTCGCTGAGCATCTGGTTGATCTGCGCAGTGTTCTGCAGCACAGCACGGGCAGCCTGGGCCAGGTGGTTCAAAGAGGTGTACCTGCGCAGCGTCTGCGCAAACGCATTTGCACATGTCACCTACAAACACAGAGAAGAACTCATCAACACAGTGAACAATAATCAAACCAGAATGTCAACATCTTTCTGCTGGAGCTCAAAGAAGAGGAAAAGCAGCCATCGTCAAAAATACTTTCCCTTCAATCTTTGGGTTCTCGTCAGTTTAAGCCTCATTTAAGGTGCACACTGTAAACCCATATGCCACATGAAGTTTCTTTAAAAGTCACCTATCGATTGTACAGGATTAATTCTGTTTGTAAGTATACAGTCGTCTTACTTTGATGCGGACCATCTCCTCGGGAATGTTCATCATGGCGTTAGTCAGCCAGCTCTCCAGACTCTTGGCAAAGTTTCGGATGGCTTGAGTTAAGGCACCTGCACAGAGAAGATGCACAATGTTGAAACCATTATTCATGAGAAGTGAATAACGGTTAATGGTTAATGGTTTTGTTCGGTTTGCTCTCACAGAACCTTGAGGAAAGTGATTGGGTTGTCCGATGTCGGTCAATACAAAGATTGGGTTTTTTTTTTTTCACTTAAACAAGAAGTATTTAAATAAAGCATTTTTATCTTTTGTTTTGTAATCTATTACATCTGTAGGGTATGTGTGAGAACCACAGCCAATGAGACAATTTCCCTGTAATGAGGAAACAACAGAAAAGCATCCATCCATTTTCAATACAGCTCATCCTACGCAGGGTCACAGGGGGAACCTGGAGCCTATCCCAGGGAACTCAGGGCACAAGGTGGGGGACACCCTGGAAAGGGAGCCAACTCATCACAGGGCACAATCGCAAACACACACAATGGATAATTTGGAAATGCCAATCAGCCTACAATGCATGTCTTTGGACTGGGGGAGGAAACCGAAGAACCTGGAGGAAACCCCCGAAGCATGGGGAGAACATGCAAACTCCACGCACACAGGACAGAGGCAGGATTCAAACCCCAACCCTGGCGAAGCGAGGCAAACGTGCTAACCACTAAGCCACCGTTACACATTAATTACACATTAGAAGTCTAAGGGCGGATGTTGGGGCAATCAATGCACATTTGCCAGTCGGTGGTTGAGGCACTTTATGTTAAATGCATATTTTGTAAACACTTTGATGAATTCTTCGGTCCAAGTTGTTTGCAATTTAAACTCTAAATTTAAATGGCATCCTTTCAGAAATGGGACTACTTCTACTAAGAATTTGTGGCTATGAGTTAATGAAGCCCAAAGTGATCATGGATGTGTCTCTGGTTCCGCCTAATCACACGTGGATATTACAGAATCTCACAGAAAGCTTGTTCATTTTACTGCATTGCTGTAGTGATTGAAAATTGGATAACACTACAAATACGACTTTCTCTTATTGCTCTTTGTGGTCCATAGTAGTCGCACATTAAAGGTGCAGTACATAGAGATGAAATAACATTGAAGTATTCTTTAAAACATTTCCAGTATTGTCAATATAAACTCCAATTTTCAAAGTAGCACAGTTCTTGTGATACGCTGTGGTTGGTTTCTGTATTAGGATCCTGGCCAGGACCTTTGGAATCCAATTGGTATTCAAAATATAGTATTAGCGTTACTCAAGATTATAAAGTTGAATTATGTCTTAGTTTTTTAAATCCATTGACACATGTTATAGCTGATATTATAAAGAATAATAAAAGGTTGGACTATACTTGTGATATGACAGTGTAATGCATTGATATTGTATTTTCAGACCATGTATGAGTACTGTTTTTTTTTTTGTTTTTTGGTAATCATCCATACTAATTCTGATACTGACACCGACATGAGTAAACTACTTCAACAGCAATCAGGGGTGTCATGGAGGATTTTATATAGCTCTGTTTATGTTGGTTGCTGCCATGTGCTGCTAGCAGTGAACTCATGTTTAAACAGTGTTTAAACACGAGGATGGTTGACCAGAGCATGCAGAGCAGCATCAGTAAGTGTGGTCACTTAAAATCAGCGCAAGATGCTGCGAATTACACATTGACTCACGAGAAATGTAGGTATCATCTGTTCATTAGTTGGCAACGTGGTATCATGTGATATCAGATGTTGGTATCGAAGCATTTCTATAAATACAAGTACAATTAAATAAGTATGATATTGGACAAGTGAGAGATGAGAGTTTAAAGGCTGACTCACTGGGTATGGGTCTCAGTACGTCTGGGATGAGGATCTCCACCAGGCCCTGGTACAGCGTATTGTCGCAGTCACGGCTCCAACGTAGTGCCGGCTCATACTTGCACAGCAGCACCAAGCATGACTTGGGCAGCCGTTTCTCTGACTCATCATGACTAAAAAAAAATTTAAAAAATTTTTAAAAGATCAACCTACTTTCACCAGTTTCCACCCAAAGCCATATGTGATAGTCCTCTTCTACACATTCTCTCTTTGAGCATCTGGATTGTGTAGCTTTACTGCCCGGTAAACGTGTGTACATTTCAGCCACGTGATTCACAGCCACAGGATTGCTTGCCTACATGTTTCACTTTTGCTTTAAAACCTGAAATGATGCATCAGTGTCTGTCATACTCACACAGCCAGAGTGGCCGTATCTCCTGCCTGACTCTCGCTAAACCTCCAGAACGTTTTCCATAGTGTCTCTACCAGTGTGAATTGCAGGTTCACCATGACGTCCAGGATGGCCTAAGGGAATGCAGAAAGCAGCCCTCTTCCACATCAACATCCACACAACATCCACAGTCTGATCTGCTCATATTTCAAATACAATTAAAAAATAATGATCAAATTTTTTATATAAAGACTGCGCTATAAATGGTTTCGTCTGTGTCTCGTTCAGATACAGATGCAGACTCAAGACAGACAGATTGCTGAGTTACCTCGCAGTGCTCTCTGTAGAGTAGCTGAAAGCTCTTAATGTGTTCCAGCTCAATGCCCTCTGGCAAAGGCTTGCCCTGCAAGTCAATTTCAGGGAACTCTGGGAGTGCACGGGACGCATCTGCACACATAGGGACACGGGAAATCAATCAGAAAAACAGAGTTCATTTATATGTTTTGCCTTTAACACATGTCCTTAAATTCCACACTGTTACATATTATTTCCTGCATTCTTTACAAATGTTTCGTTCTTTCACATGGCATGCAGTGGTACAAAGTCTTCAACATTCGACTGGGCCTTTCCAAACTGTAACTGAGTGTGTATACATGCATATTAATGATCCAAACATGATCTTATTATTTGATAGTTAGCAGATTATTGTGTGGTAAATTAAGTGGTAAACATTATTAGGTGGTATTAACATAGTAACAGCATACTACTGTTTACTAATAACGCTAATTTACTAACACTGCTAATTGGACTAAAGCCAATAATCAGCTTATTCAGAACATGCACAGTATATCATTAACATATCATCTGATATATTTGGTCTTCCTCCATCTGTGCCCATGCACACACATAGAGAACAGCTGCTCCTGACACATTAAATGTTATAGACTTCATTTAACTCTACACCTGCAAAATTTCTTTTAGAAAAATGCAGCAGAAAGGTTACAATTTACATCACATCCTTTTTCGCTAGGTTTGCAATGCAACTTTAGAGGGACATGCTTGTGTTTTATATAAAAAAATCTAATTATTTATTGACCGACATACAGTATGTACACGCAAGTGCATGTAATCTCTTTGATCTCTTTTTGTATTATTTTGTAAACCTGTTCATTAATGACGGCCGGTCTAAACCGAATCTAGGTGTGTTCTTACCCAGGAACTGTTGATACTGCTGCACCTGGGCACTGATGTCAGAAAGCCCTGAAGTCTGTTGCTGCTGCTGCTGTCCCGCCCCTGACGACATCCCGTTGGTCATTCCTTCCATCTTCTGTACTGGCTTCAACCTAAAGGGGTATAACATTAATATAAAACAACCATAAGAAAACCACACACCAGCTGTGACTGAGACCCCATTCACACCATTTTTTTAGTTGAGTATCTCGACTGTATTGTGATAAGGTTTTTGCCCCACATGCAATTACGCTTGACATTTCTGCAAGTTGTATTTTTATTACATTGTTAGGTTTCCTCTGCGAGGAGTAGCGAGTGGCATACTTCCGCATTCCACTGCACGCATTCCAGAGCTATTCAAAAACTCTCCGATGGATGTTTCATTCATGGACTCACGTTTTGTTTACCTCTGCCATGTGTTCTCATGTGTTCGTTCACGTCATGTCTCCGCCTCCTCATTTCACATTGGTTCATGTTTGTTGATGTCAGGTGTTTTTGATTTGGACATGTGATTGATATGTGTTTAAATACGCCGCTCCGTTTCCGCTTCGGGGCGGAGTATTAGTTTAGTTTAGTTTAGCTTAGCTTAGATTAGATTAGATTAGATGTGTTTAACCTGGCGCGTTTTTCCCTTCACTCTTTTTCCGTGGTTTCCAGACCACCTTTCTAACCTTGCGCGTTTTTCCCTTAGCTCTTTTTCCGTGGTTTCCAGACCACCTCCTAGTCTTCAGCGTACTTATTCCTTAGCTCGTATTTCGTGGTTTCCAGACTACCTCCTAGCCTAGCATATATTTCCCTGTGTTTTCTGGATTTACTACCCGTCGTGGATTACTGTGTTTCTTATTTGGATTACTGTACCCTTTTTTGGACTACTGCCTCTACGGCCAAGTATAATATTATTTTGGATTACTGTGACCTTTCTGTTTGTGGATTTATGTTGGATGAAGTTTTTTGTGTTCACTTAATTTTGAACTGTTCCTAATAAACTGACCACTTTCCCCTGCAAGTGCATCCTGCTTCTCTCCCACACCACGTGTCCAAACATATATGCACATCTCATTATATTTTTTACTAATTTACATACATATATATATATATATATATAATTACTGCATGAAAAATCAGTAAGTTGTCGTGTTTAATTTCCTCAAAAGACACCAGTTTTAGCAGATACGGACCATGAGCCTATGATATTGTATTGGGAGGGGTTATGGTTAATAAATACAGTTTGGACCATAAGTCAGATATATTTACATTTCTATAACACATATATGTTGCTTCAGGCCTCCTGAAATCTCTTATTTAAATCTGTTTTAAATGCCTGCTTTTATGCCTGTATATTTATTTACTGGATAATCCAAGCAGGGGCATGGTTTGGCTGCTTGGGTGTAAAATCCATTCCATTATATTTGGCAAAAAGCATGTTTCAAAATAGCAGCATTATATGACAAAACTTTATTCCAGTTGGCATTTTCTATGTTTTTGTTACAGTAACTACAGTTTTGCATTGAAAAGCATTTTTTCTGTTTTTTGTCCTGGTTCTTGTTTAACAGTATAAAAGCTGATGATCTGAAATGCCATCAGCCAATAACTTCATCACTCAATCAGGTTCATACCAGCCGAGGACTCCCTGCCACCAAACGTCGCACAGCGCAGAGACACTGTTTAGATTTACTATCTCCATAGGAAATCTTCGGCACCTAACTAGTTCTGCACCGTTCGACTCACAGACACGGATCATACCTCTAATCGCTCGGAATTCTCAGAACTCATTACACTTCTGGTTCACTTCCTGACTCTAAATATGCAAAGAACATTAATTAATTGTGAAGTCTTGCCAACTATTTTTGCTGTATTATTTGGATATCCTGTTCGCACTGTGTTTTCCTGTGCTTTAACTACTGCATGGTTATCAGCTTTGATCTGAATTGTGAAAGGAGGTTTTCTTGTATGTTTGGATTTGAAGAGCCTCTGCACATGGATCTTAACTCACTCTCAAACTCTGAATCTGATATATTACACTCCAGAAATCAAAGAGTGCAACATTCAAGACCCGTATTTTCTCATGGACAATGTAGAGAATGAAAAATGTAGAGAATTGAGGATAGATTACCTCTGTTTTTGGGAGAAGGGCTGCTGCCTCATTGCAAGGTGTTGTTGGTCCTCCATTAGCCGGAGCAGAGTGGAGCTAGCTTTAATCCTCAGCCCATAGTAATGATATTTTGAGTTCCCTCTGAAAACAAAGCAGATATGTGTCTGCCTGTGCACACGTCTATGGCTGGGGGTGTGAGTATTGGCTGTTTATGTATCATCTATGTTGTTTTTTTTACCGGGTACCCAGACGCCTCGTCCTCAGGCCCATGAAGACAGAGCGGATGAGTTTTCCGAAGGAGGCGGCGTTGACGGGCTCCAGCTTCTGCTCCTGGCAGTGCAGCAGGTAGTGGCAGTAGAGAGTGGAGCGCGGCAGGCTCACACCCTCCGCCGTCTCATAATTATCCAACAACCACTGCACCTGAGGGCCAGAGGACAGCTGCAAGGATGAGACACACACACAGCCACACACACACTCAGACAGAGAGCCCAGGGTTGACCTGACGCACACACGCAAACAAGGACAGGACACACATAGAGACACATTCACATGCACTTTCCCACTCATGCATACACATGCTGACAGAGATATGTCAGATGACATGACATGTGAAACCCAAGTGACCATATATGAATTTATATGCACATTACAACCTTAATTCATACAATAGCATCATCCTGTGCTGTCTATACACACCAATACTGTTACATGACATCATGTACACACACACATGCATATCAGTCATGTCTTTCAGCGTGCCGTCGCATACAATATGGGTATGCAACAACATGTAACCAATGGGATGCCTGTGGCTTTGTGTGGTTCTCCTAACAGCCGAGTTTGAAGGCCTTTTGAGTGAATATGAATATCAAAGGTGATTCTCTTCTCTCATGCAAATTATGATATGAAACGTGATGAAGTTATGATTAAATTCTATATTTGAATTCGATGAACATGACAGCACAGTGAAAGAAGGAAATCTGTGCTAGTGCTGTGGTAGAATACATTTGAATTAATGAATATTGATGTATTCAGAGACTGTTTCTCTGTGGTAAACTTAGGTTAGGTAACTGCAGTAAATTTTATATTCCATTGCACCTATTGGCAGAGGTTCAGCGGCGACTTACTGACTCCCTCTGCTCTTTGACTGTGCTCTCTGATGCGTGAAAGGGAACGATGAGCACATCATCGTTCTGATACTGGAAAGGGTGAAGGTGGCGGAGTGAGTGACAGGTGTAGTCGAGCGGTCAGGCTCCACTCTTCTCCTTTGTGAATTTTTTCCGCGGTCATACCTTTTTGTCTGCAGACGGCACGCTATTCTCCTCTCCCTCGCTAATACTCACGGTGGCCGGGGAGACGCGAGCATTTTGTGAGTAACTCTGGCCATTTCCACTGCTGCTGCTGCTGGTGGTGGTGCCTCCACCGCTGCTGAGCATGTAGCCTCCCTGAATCACGTAGCTGCCACTGCTCCCATTAGCCCCACCCCCTCCATCCCCGGAGCCGTTAGCGGCCGTCCCTGACACTGCGATTACTGCTGTGGCTCCACCCCCTGTGCCAGGTGTAGCACTGGTCACAATTTGCCCCGTCCCCGTCACAAAGCCTGTATTCACAGGCGAGGCAGCCTGGGAGGCAGAGACACTGACACTGGTGCTTTCATAATACTGAGCACCACTGGTCTGAGTGTACAAGGGACTGTCCGTGTACACAAAACTGCCGGATCGTCTAAGAAGAGTTAAAAAAAAAAAAAAAAAGAATTATTATCCACAATGTTTTTTTTCAAAATCTGCAATATGTAAAATAAACTGCCATATATAGCTCATTCAAGCTACCTTCACTTGAACCACATAAAAGAAGCAGTTTGTGATAGAGCCTTCTACTGGCTGAGAGGAAAATTACAATTGTAAAGAAAACACTAAGCCTTGATCCCTCCATGCATCTGACCCCAAGCCCTCTGTTGTAAATAGGTATGCCTCATGAGTTGCCTTTTAATGCCTGAATGTCTGATTACTTCCACATCTTCGAAATATAATCGCATGTAACATGAGTGTGTCCAGTAGGGGGCTGTGTTATGTTAACAAACTACAGCGTGTCCCAAAAGTCTCCCTACATAGAGGAAATGAACACTTTTTAGCAAAATGTGTTCCAAAATTTTTCATGCTTTGTATTTCATGGTTTATATTATATACACCAATCAGCCATAACATTAAAAACACTGACAGGTGAAGTGAATAACATTGATTATCTTGTTACAATGGTGCAGGAAAAATGGGCAAGCATAAAGATCTGAGAGACTTTGACAGTGACCAAATTGTGACGACTGGGTCAGAGGATCTCCAAAATGGCAGGTCTGGTGTGGTGTTCCCAGTATGCAGTGGTTAGTACCTACCAAAAGTGGTCCAAGGAAGGACAACCGGTGAACTGGCGACAGGGTCATGGGCACCTAAGGCTCATTGATGCGTGTGGGGAACGAAGGCTAGCCTGTCTGGACCAATCCCACAGAAGAGCTACTTTAGCACAAATTGCAGAAAAATTTAATGCTGGCTATGACAGAACACACAGTGCATCGCAGCTTGCCGTGTATGGGCCTACGTAGCCGCAGACTGGTCGGAGTGTACATGCTGACCCCTGTCCACAGCCAAAAGCACCTACAATGGGCATGTGAGCATCAGAACTGGACCATGCAGCAATGGAAGGAGGTGGTCTGGTCTGAAGAATCAGGTTTACTTTTACATCATGTGGACTGCCGGGTGTGTGTGCGTCACTTACCTGGGGAAAAGATGGCACCAGGATGCACTATGGGAAGAAGGCAAGTGTGAAAGCCAATGATCGTGACAGAAGCATGACAGTGTGATAGTCTGGGCAATGTTCTGTTGGGAAACCTTGGGTACTGGCATTCATGTGGATGTTACTTGGCCTCCAAATTCCCCAGATCTCAATCCAATCGAGCATCTGTCGGATGTGCTGGACAAACAAGTCCGATCCATGGAGGCCTCACCTTGCAACTTACAGGACTTAAAGGATCTGCTGCTAACATCTGTGTGCCAGATACCACAGCACACCTTCAGAGGTTTTGTAGAGTCCATGCCTCAGGTCAGAGCTGTTTTCAGATAGCCCTTAAGAATGCTTTTGACAAAAGAAGGACGTATTGAAATCATTATCATGGCTAGATCGAGAAGCTGTCACAAGGTTGCGATGGACTTTAACAGGAAGCATGGCAAGCACCTCACACACGACACAGTTCCCAAACCGGGAGCCAAAGTTGGGAGAGATGACTCCGTGTGTTTACAAAGAAATGGCAATCATGTAGAGGATGTTTTGTAAATAAAATTATATTTTGCTAAAAAGTGTTAATTTCCCCTATGTATGGAGACTTTTTGGACACCCTGTAGAATGTACAGAAAAACAGAGACCAGTAAAGGTCTGGATGTAATAGACTTGAAGATATTTGGTAGCAATATGACCTAGAAATATGTTTTGTATTGCCCTGTTTTTCTATTTTTTTTATTTTTCTGTCTTGATTTTTTTTTGTCTTTGATGTGGTGACAATTCAAAAGACAGTGAGTGTACAGTCGGCCCTTAAACTTACATGGTGCTGGTAGTGTAGCTTGTGTCTCCTCCCTCCACATACTGCACCTGGTTAGTGTACACATGCTGCACGGGTACTTGCTGCAGCTGCTGCACACACATACACACACACACACAAACACACACACACACACACACACACACACACACACACACACACACACACATACATAAAAACACACACACTGACATTAGAAAATCCTGGCCAAAATAAGAGCATTCTCACTTCCTCCCTTGCTGCTTTTCTTCCTCTTTCTAAGCATTTTCAAAATCCTCAGGTTATGAAAACATTCTTACCTCGAGACTCAAACCTTTTAACACTGACAACCACATATACTAGGTTCGGAAGGTCTACAACCTATGCATCTCTTCCTGTTAAAATCACCTACTCTATGGTCAGAGGCCACCTCAAACAAGTAGGAGTGTGCAGCGGTGGCTGTGGGGACATCAGCGTAAAGCGCCTGCTTTGGCTCCCAGCCAAGAGCAAGGAAAGGAACTGAGACGGCACATGAGGGCAAAGCCACAGGCAGGTTCAGGGCTAAGAGGGGGAATGTTGTGGTGTATTCCAGCATGCAGTCTGCTCTGCTGCTGGCTGAGTGAGACTGACCATCCACATATATCCCTACATGTCTTTCCTCTATCTCTGCTACTTCTGCCCTGTTCTCCTTCCACTCTCTATCCTCTCTCTGCATCTCTGTCTCCCTCATTTGCTGTCTATGAGGACTCTGGAAGTAAACATGGCAGGATTACATATTTCTCTGCCTAAGCTCAGAGAACAGTTTAGACACCTACTGTAAGGGGTCATGTTTTACTAATAAAAATGATGCACAGTCTGTAAGCATGTAGGTTGTATAAGTTTGTGTATAAGTATAAGTAAGTGCTCGTGAGTGAGAGCCAAAAGAAAAATGAGGCTTGTGCGTGAGAGAGAGATCACCTCCTGAGTCAAGTGTACAGGCTGTAGGCTGGTGACGCTCATTTGTGTGCCCTGTTCAGTCTTGGTAGGCTGAGATGTGGCTTGGACCACAGACCTCTGCAGGCAAAATACAGAGAAACTGAACTCTCTTGAGAAACAAACAAGCCTTCACAGGGCTGTGCTGTGTAACAATATTGTCAAAAAGCATCACAGCCGAGTCAATGTGAAAAACGTTACGGCCCATTTATCAAGCTGGATACTACCGTTTGTATATAAACTCTTCAGAAACTGGTCACAAGAGGTTTTACACAAGAAATTGGGTATTCATGAAAATCCATTTAGTTCGGAAAAACGTTCATAGCTTCTAGAGACTCACTAATTGATAGGCTTCAAATCATATAATTGGCATGAGTTACTGCACTTTTATACATGGACAATCAAGTTTAAATAGATAATTGTAATTGATTTATTTCAATTACATACATAATTTTTTTATGTTAAATTAAGGACTTGGAAAAAAAGCAATCCAAAATAAATCCAGAAATTAAGACAAATAAGACTAGCCATTCCATCAGCACAAGTTTGTGTTCACACTAGCCGACACACTGCAGTGGCTGAGCTGCATTACTGGAAGATTTAGCACTCTTTTGTAGTTAATTTGTCATTCCAGCTCTTTGTGAGGTTTTTTTTTTTTTTTTTTTTTTTTTTGCCTTTTATGGACTAAATGTAAATTAGCTCTGCCACAAACACACTCAATTAGGCATTGATCAACATGTGCACAAGTACAAAGAAAAACAGCTTTTGTGAATCTGCCAGAAATCTTAATTCAGTTTGGCCCACAAAAACAATTCACTAAAATATTCATAAATATTCACAATGGTCCATTGTGTGTGTATGTGTGTGTGTACTTGTGTGTACATATTTCCATCCAAATATCAGTTTGTTCATTATTGTGTCTAAATCACATTAATTACAGGATAACGACTCAGAGATTCTATCAGCTCTGCTCATCATCTTGGACTCTGTAAATCGGGTGTTTCTATGACAACGCACATAGCAGATACACTGACCATTGTAATGCAGTCAGCTCTATAATTATTCTCACCCTTAATAAAAAAAAAAAAGAAAAAACTTAGTATATAAAATAAATGAACACATGTAATGATGTTTATTTTAGATTAAACATATGGAGGAGTTGTACAGTCTTACTAAATCATTCTTTAACATAAAATGTTTTGGTAAGTGCAACCATCCTAAACAACCATCCTAAACAACCATCCTAAACAACTTTATTGTTCTTACACAGCTTCTCTAACAGGTTGATAGAATCATTGGTTTAATAGTTGTCTAATAATAGACAACGCATACTAATAGATACTTGACAATCCTAAGAATCGTCATAAGTGTGCAATATTTTTTGCCTGACATGTGTAGGTCAACAAACCTTTGTTTATTTTGTGTTGAAAGCACTCTGGGTTTTCCAGAAACAGGAAAAGGTCAACAGAAATAAAAGGTTATATGAAACTAAGACTAAGAGTGAAATATATATTGTTTTAAATACAGTTTCAGATGCCCAGGACAATGTCTGAAAGATTTTTGTTTGAAACAACTAATAGGGAAATGTCCTGGGCAAAGCACTGATGTTTTAAATAGGGTAAAGTCTTTAGTTTCCAAATTACCAAGCCAACTTGAAAGTCGACTAGTGGGATCCCGTGACTCAATTGTGTTGCGTTTCTGATTAAGTGAGTACACCTACAGTTGCACTAATGACTATAATTTGATTAAAGATAAAGGAAAACAGAAAAAAATGTTGTTGTTTTTTAAACCAGGCAATATGATTATCTGACATTTGCTCTGTTTCAATTGAGAGAAAATAAAGAAATCCTGGACATAATAGAAGGTAGTTTCGATATAAACTAATGGGAACCAAGTGAAAGAAGTGTGTAAGTGATAATACATTCTGTAAAGAAGTGATGACTGACTGCTCTATTTTTAAGGATTAAGCAGACCAGACACTTTGTGGTTTTGCACTGTGATGAACGAAAAGCATTTTGTTTTAATTATTTTTACAGAACGATTGAATAGAAAGTTAGAGCCAGCTGTGGTTCCTATGCTTTCTTTCACTTTAACAATGTGTGTGTGTGTGTGTGTGTGTGTGTGCGTGTGTGTGTGTGTGTGTGTGTGTTTACCTGCTGGGCTGACTGCACCTGCTGCACCACCTGAGTGGGAACTCCGGTCTGTACCACTGCAGGTGGAGGGCTGGAATCTGAAACCGAGTCGCTTGAATGGATGGAGCCCTCTGGAGGAAAAGAGAAACAAAAAAGTGAGAGGTGGCAGAAAACAGAAAGCTGGATAATAAAAAATGAGAGAAAGTTGACAGGCTTCCATTCAAGACTAGTCCACAACTGAAGTACAAATATTACTATATTATTATAAAAGGTGTAACACTGTTATAACACACAGTACCTATTATTATAATATAGCTGTAATACAACAGTAAGTACATCAGTGTAAGTAGCTTATATCAGTATAGATTTAGAAGGTAACACTACACCTCACCTGTAACTGTGACCACAATATACTGCGGCGTGTTCTGGGCATTGCTGGACTGCGTGGGTGAATTCTGCATCTCAGTTGGGACATACTGAGTCTGTGTGGGCGGGGCTTGTGTGGGCGGGGTTTGTGCAGGAGGGGGAGTGACCTGGCCAGAGGTTGCTGATGCCGAGACAGAGGTCACGGTATTTTGCAGCTCCGACAGGTACTGCTGAGGCGCCGCAGTTGAGACAACAACAGGTTGGCCTGGTGTTACGGTTACAGTGCCTGCTGGAGGCTGGGAGGTCTGCTGCAGCTCCCCGACATAGGCTGGAGTCGCCATCGAGATCGCCTGGCTGAAACGCTGCAAATCAAAGAGAACATCTCAAAACATGAATCAGAAGTGAGAATCTGAGTTCGGTACAGTTTTAGATTCCTACTTGTAATTAGGTTTTTGTATATTTTTGGTTAATTTTGACTGATACAGAAATTGACGGGTGGAACGTCGGTGCAGCGGGTAGAATTGCAACCTCACAGCTCCAGGGTCCCGAGTTCGATGTCCTCCCTGTGTTCATGCGGGTTTCCTCTGGGTTCTCCAGTTTCCGTCCACTTCCCAAAACCACTGGCTATTCTAAATTGCAGTAAATGAGTTTGTGAATGAGTGTGTGCATGGTGCCGGTTGGTGTATCCATGGTGTATCCCTGCCTCGCGCACTGTATCAGAAAATCCCTGCACTCATGTCTTCCCCTAACAGCCATTATATAGAAGCCCTGCCCAAGGAGAAAGGAATATCAGGTAGAGGATTTGGTGTCCTGTTTACTAGTAATATGATCTCTTTGTGCTCGGGCTCAGGGCTTGCACTGCTGAGGAACTGAAGGACTGAGGGCGTTTCTGAAAGCTTAACGCCTCAGGAAAATGCCAGTGCCTGATAGTTCCTTATTCTGCTGTTTATAGTTTCACTGCCTCCATAGACATACTTTTAGATTCGACAGCAAACCCGTTGGCAACAACCGTTTCCCTTTATTAAGTGAAATAAATGTCTTTTATATATATTTTTATAATGGCTATTTAACAAAGAGGACTTTCCTGAGACGAAAGTGAAGTGAAACCGGTTAAGTGAAAGCGTTTATAACAAGGGGACTGAACCTCAGTATTACTAAATGAACAGGAAATCACATATTTGTGATGCATGTGCGTTACAGCGTTATATTTCCATACGAACAGCATATATTTTATATTTGTTGTAACATTTTCCCCTTTAGCCGGAAATAGTGGGTCCGGTGTAGCTATGCCAACGGCGTTTATTTGCAGCGGCTGGCTACCTAGCAACGCTCGCGAACTACTGAGAGTGAGCCGAGGTTGCTATCTCGCGCTGGATAGCTAGCCCAATGTGCAGACTCGCGTATCCTCTCTAACAACCCGCCATTTTGTACAATCAGTGTAGCGTTTGGCATCGCCATAACAACGAGCAGCTTGTACGAGGCCGACAGCAGTTTTGCGTTGTGCGCGCAGTGTTGATTCGCATCGCCGCTAGCCTGCGCTTATGCCCTGCGCCGAGCACCTCTCGAGCCAATCACTTAGCAGGGCAGGTGCAAATAATGGCTACTGACACATTATATCCAGTCTAGGTTTTAAAAAAGCAACCGTAATCGTTTCCCTTTCGTCCGTAATGTGATTTGGTATGCAAAAATTACAAAAAAAAATTATTCACCTTTTAATCCGAGTGATTTTTCCACCGCTATGTTTGATTTTTTTTAGCGTTTCAATGAATCGGGCTGTTGTTGTTGATTCTTGTTGCTGGGCTCTTGTCGCCAGGACTACCGTGGCTATGGCGCTTCGTCCTCACCCGGGCAACTGTTGCTACCCACCCGCTCACATCCCGCCCCCTTTATCATCACTGATTGGTCCAAATGGAGACACGACTCCGAAGTCGTGTCTCACCTATTGGTCTAGAGAAAGTGTCAGTCTTGTCTACAGCTCCTTATTTGTCCGAATTTGCCGTCGGTCATTGTGAGCAGCCTTAAAGGCGCACGAGCGCGTAGCCGGTCTCCGTTCTGTTGATTTAAAATGGCAGAAGGTGCGAAATATATTGTAGTGCAGAAATATTGCCGTTTTGTTCTATACAGTTCCGGGTGAATGTTTAAACACAACGTGACATTAATCAGTGGTCTTAAGAATTCTTCTTCACAACTTGCACAAATTGCATACAATGAGCAAAAAGCCAACACAACTATTAATGAAACGCTGAGAGAAAAATATATTTACTTCTCAAGAGAATAAAACTAAATTAAAAAATAATAATAATAAAATAAAATTTCATATGTGGGCCTGAAAAAGACAGATATTGTTTTGTCTTGCCCTTGCCCTCTGGTCTGTCCTCTGCAAACAATGTGAGGATGTGCATATTTTGGTGAATGTCCCTGAAAATGTCATGTTTGTATTGTTATCAACATGCTAATAACAAATTCAATTATTCCCTTGTCATTTGGGAAATTGGAGACCTTTGGCTATGTGTTTATAAAAAGATAGGCAAAATGCGTTATCGTCTTTTGAAAATGTCAAGCTCTCTGCATCTTGTGTGGCTCTCGACCTCGTCCCCTCCCGGCCTGTTACGGTCAGCCCTGCTCACCTCTCACACACACTGCTCTGGTTCAGAGAGTAAGAGTAAAGAAAAACACTTCAGTGAAGTAAAAAGCAGGTAAAACATCTGGATTAGGCCGGTAAGATTACGGTTGCAATTATTATGTTACTAATATATTAAGAGGCTTGATTTCTCCACATTTATTGTCATTATCTATTTGCTTCAGGTTGCAGGTTTTTAAGAGAAGGTCTATTTTAATATTTGATATTTAGTGGTTGACTGTCAAATACAGTGGCCTGTAAGTGCAAAACACATTGACAAACTAAAAAACACAACAGCAAACCAAAAAAAAAATAGAAGAAGAAGAAGAAGAAGATGAAAGGTCTTTTTTTTTTGCCAAGTATGCTCACACACACACACACAAGGAATTTGACTTGGTAAGTGAAGCTTCCAGTACATACACAAATATGACAGCAAGACACATAATAATAAGAATTACTAATAAAAAAACACAACAAATTAAAAACACAACCGCAAAATCAGATACACATCAACATTAAGTAAAAACTGAAATGGTAGGTCCTTACTGAAAACTGTTACTGACTGGCTACAGTACACATCAGTCTGACAGAGAGCTAGAGGATATAAGACAATAAGAGGAAATATGAATCAACTGATTGTTTTATCTGTGCTTATGTTTATCAAGGTTATTCATCTGATGAATATTTTAAACATGCTGTCAAATTTGTATAACATTAATATGAGTATGTGAATGCAGAAAAACATGAAATTATTTTTGCTGGGCTAATTAGAGTACAGAGTGAAAAAGTGCAGTTCTTTTTCCTTGTTATAGTCATATGCCGTGTCCAATCAGCAACAAGCATGTCATGAATAAGGACCAATACATGAGATTTTTGGTATGTATACACCAAAAGGCTCTATACATAGGGAAAATTAACATTTTTTAGCAAAATGTCTACCAAAATTACATATTACATAGTTTATAACATACTTAGTTTATATTATTAATATAATAATTATGTGTGTGTGTGTGTGTGTGTGTGTGTGTGTGTGTGTGTGTGTGTGTGTGTGTGTGTGCGTGCAAAAGTTTTAGGCAGTTGTGAAAAAATGTTGTAAAGATAAAAAAAATAGACATGTTAATAGTTTATATTTATCAAATCATATAGTCAGGTGTATGATTAAACAATTATCAATTATACCAAACAGGTGCTAATGATCATCAATTCAATATGTAGGTTGACACACAATGACTGAAACAGAAAAAGCTGTGTAGTAGGAATAAAACTGGGTGAGGAACACCAAACACAGCTAACAAGGTGAGGTTGCTGAAGACAAAAGTCATACACCATGGCAAGACTGAGCACAGCAACAAGACAGAAGGTAGTTATACTGCATCAGCAAGGTCTCTCCCAGGCAGAAATTTCAAGGCAGACAGGGGTTTCCAGATGTGCTGTCCAAGCTCTTTTGAAGAAGCAAAAAGAAACAGGCAATGTTGAGGACCGTAGACGCAGTGGTCGGCCAAGGAAACTTACTGCAGCAGATGAAAGACACATCAGGCTTACTTCCCTTCACAATCAGAAGATGTCCAGCAGTGCCATCAGCTCAGACCTGGCAGAAACCAGTGGGACCCTGGTACACCCATCTACTGTCTGTAGAAGTCTGGTCAGAAGTGGCCTTCATGGAAGACTGAAAAGCCATACCTCCGACATGGAAACAAGGCCAAGCGACTCAACTATGCACAAAAACACAGGAACTGGGGTGCAGAAAAATGGCAGCAGGTGCTCTTGCCTGATGAGTCAACATTTGACATATTTGGCTGTAGCAGAAGGCTTTTTGCTTGCCGAAGAGCTGGAGAGCAGTACACAAATGAGTGCATGCAAATAACAGTGAAGCATGGTGGTTTCTTGCAGGTTCGGGCTGCATTTCTGCAAAATTTTGGCGAAAGTCATTAAGAACTATCTTCAGTGTAAAGTACTGTCAGTACGGTATATGTACTGTACTGGGCAAACGTTTTAGGCACATGCAAAGAAATGCTGTAGAGCAAAGATGCCTTCAAAATAATGAAATTAAATGTTTCTGCATTTTAAAAAAAATACTGTAAAGAGCAGTAAACAGTAGTAAATGAAATAAAGTCCATATTTGGTGTGACAAAAAATTTTAATTAAAATAAAAATAGTAGTCTCCGGTACAATTTGTGCAGTTTTATAAGGAAATTAGTTTTATTGAGCATCTTGCAGAACCAGCCACAGTTCTTCTAGAGACTTTGACTTTCGCACTCACTTCTTATTTTTGCAGCAAAACCCAGCAGCCTTCATTGTGTTTTTTGTCTGAAAAGTGTCTCTTACATAATATGCTGCTTTCTTTAATGACATACAAACATTTTTCTGTAACATTTAATTTTGTGCTAGAAAACTAATGTTTGGGAATCTAAAATGTTTTTGGTACTGACTTGATAATGTAGAAGTCATCAAATAAAAAATCTATAACAGTTTGTACTAAAAAAATAGATAGACGTATATAAATATAAAGAAGTATTGTGGACCAAACGAGAAGTGGACATCCAGGAACATCCACTGACAAAGGCACAACCGATGTGGTGCTGGCAAACATAGTGCCCTATGTATGGAGACTTTTGGGACACCCTGTACATTAGGCTTTCTGTTAAATTTGTATTTCTGAAGTTGCTGTTCTGTTTGTGGTAGCACTTACATGCCACCATAATAATGTCCTGTTCCTTTTCAGACAAACAAAATGTTCCACTCCTGACTGACATGGATCAGTATATTTAGGTGCAGTTTTGAATTCCCAAAAGTTACCTTCCTAAAATACCTGATTTTTCATGATTTGAAACTTTTTCAGCCTGATAACAGTTACTGAAAGTGAGACTTTTTGTGTTAGTCAGTTCAGTTACTTAACTGGATTACTTACATATTGTAGCTATCAGATCAAGATAAACCATATTTGCTTTTCAAAAGTTACTTTATTCTATGTAACTACATATGTAATTGGTATTACTATGTTAGTATTTGTCTTTTCACATAATCTTTCCCATTGATGTTAGGGGCCAGAATGCAAATTCAGCCATATACAGTGGGGGAAAAAAGTATTTGATCCCCTGCTGATTTTGTACATTTGCCCACTGACAAAGAAATGATCAGTCTATATTTTTAATGGTAGGTGTATTTTAACAGTGAGAGACAGAATAACAACAAAAAAATCCGGAAAAATGCATTTCAAAAAAGTTATAAATTGATTTGCATTTTAATGAGTGAAATAAGTATTTGATCCCCTATCAATCAGCAAGATTTCTGGCCCCCAAGTGTCTTTTCCACAGGTAACGAGCTGAGATTAGGAGCACTCTCTTAAAGGGAGTGCTCCTAATCTCAGTTTGTTACCTGTATAAAGACACCTGTCCACAGAAGCAATCAATCAATCAGATTCCAAACTCTCCACCATGGCCAAGACCAAAGAGCTGTCCAAGGATGTCAGGGACAAGATTGTAGACCTACACAAGGCTGGAATGGACTACAAGACCATCGCCAAGCAGCTTGGTGAGAAGGTGACAACAGCTGGTGCAATTATTTGCAAATGTAAGAAACTGTCAGTCTCCCTTGGTCTGGGGCTCCATGCAAGATCTCACCTCGTGGAGTTTCACTGATCATGAGAACGGTGAGGAATCAGCCCAGAACTACACGTGAGGATCTTGTTAATGATCTCAAAGCAGCTGGGACCATAGTCACCAAGAAAACAATTGGTAACACACTACACCGTAAAGGACTGAAATCCCGCAGCGCCCGCAAGGTCCCCCTGCTCAAGAAAGCACATGTACAGGCCCGTCTGAAGTTTGCCTGAATGATTCAGAGGAGAACTGGATGAAAGTGTTGTGGTCAGGTGTGGTCAGATCTCTTTGGCATCAACTCAACTCGCCGTGTTTAGAGGAGGAGGAATGCTGCCTATGACCCCAAGTCATAACACCATCCCCACCGTCAAACATGGAGGTGGGAACATTATGCTTTGGGGGTGTTTTTCTGCTAAGGGGACAGGACAACTGCACCGCATCAAAGGGACGATGGACAGGGCCATGTACCGTCAAATCTTGGGTAAGAACCTCCTTCCCTCAGCCAGGGCATTGAAAATGACCTTAATGACTTGGAGAGGATCTGCAAAGAGGAGTGGGACAGAATCCCTCCTGAGATGTGTGCAAACCTGGTGGCCAACTGTAAGAAACGTCTGACCTCTGTGATTGCCAACAAGGGTTTTGCCACCAAGTAACTTTTTTGAAATGCGTTTTTCTGGATTTTTTTGTTGTTATTCTGTCTCTCACTGTTAAAATACACCTACCATTAAAATTATAGACTGATCATTTCTTTGTCAGCGGGCAAACGTACAAAATCAGCAGGGGATCAAATACTTTTTCCCCCACTGTATATGCAATTTAATTTACTAAGTATATTTCTTTCAAACCTATGTTGTTACATAGAATAAAGAATCTCATTGATAGTGACATTATTATTTAAAGGCACTAATGTCTGTTCATTGTATTCTAATTTGGTTGTTAATAATGAAACCTATGCCACTGACATCAAATAGTAAATTTGATGTGTTGGTTTTAAGTGTGTTGAGGAGTGAGTGAGGTAAAAAGCAACAGACAATGTTATACACGTAGAAAACAAATGCCAAAGGTGTTTACATACATAAATGACCTTGTTAATCAGTTGCAACAGACTCTCTTGTTTTTCATTTTGGGTCCTAGTTAATTATGCCTTTTCAGGTCACTGCTTTGTCTATGGAAAGGTCTCTGGTTTTGTATCATTGGGTTATCTATGACTCCAGTCAGGTGGTTCTGTGTGACGAACACTGCGTGGGTGTGTGTATGCTTGTGTACCTGTCACACTCCTTTATAAAGGAGATCTGGGATCTAGGACAATCAGAAATCTCTTCGAACCAGACAGAGCTACGACAGCCAACATTAGAAGACGAGACACTTATTGCCAACCTTCTTCAGTTCTAACATCCTCTAGTTTTTCTCCAACTGTTCAATGATGTTGAAAGCCACGGTGCTGGCTGTGTGTCTGCTACTGTCTGGAGTGAGGGCGTATGATGGACCCTCATATGGGGTGAAACTGTGTGGTCGTGAATTTATCCGCGCAGTCATCTTCACCTGCGGAGGCTCACGCTGGAGACGCTCCATCACAAGCACAGGTAAGATAACAGCCCAACACTTTACTATATGTGCATCTGCATGTACAATATTACTAGTCAGAGAAGTAAATTCAGTTCTCTGCTGTAGTTAGCACATTGGCCATGGGGAGTCCACATCCTCTTTCATAAATTTTTCACTAAGGAATGTCTATGATATACCACTTCCATTTTTCCTGTGACATTTTACTTCAGCTTGGGCTACATCCTCTTTCGTTTTGAATGACTAGGCGTAAGTACAAGTGCTTGCACACGTGCATCTGCTTGTATCCAAACTAACTTCTCTTATTAGTCACGTTATATAAACAGTCCGAAGTCCAGCGAAGTTTGTCAACTTAACCACTCTAACGCATCTACTAAACCTTAACTGGATAATTGAATCAGGAATCTTTAATCTGGGAAATCAATAGACTGTGCTTGACTGGAAGTGATGTCATCACTCCCAACACTTGAATATCAACTATAAATATCTTAGCAAAAAGTAAAACTAGTATAACTGGTGAAGCCCTTCAGAATAATGGTGAAATGAGCAAAAACCCATGTTGACCCTAACCTATGCTTTGTCTACAGATGACCTGAGTGTAGACCCGTTTGGCTCAGGCATCAGAGATGCTGCAGAAGGTTTGGTGCTGCCCTCTCGCCCAAAGTTCTCCCTCCAGCATGACATGGAGCCCGTCTCTTTTGAAATGGTGCGAGAAGGGCAGGAGGCCTCTGAGTTCAGACGGCCTGCCCGCTCTATCATCTCAGATGAAGTACTGGAAGCCCTGCGCACCTCCAGCAGGAAAGGCCGGGATGTGGTAGTAGGACTGTCCAACGCCTGCTGCAAATGGGGCTGCAGCAAGAGCGAGATCAGCTCCCTCTGCTGAGACCATCTACTCTAGCTCTTGTGTTCGTGTTCGCGTGTGTGTGTGTGTGTATGTGTGTGCGTGAGAGCGCGTCTGCTTTCCTTAATGTCTTGGGAATTTAATTGCCTGTTACAATTCATACTCAGTTGTGTTTTATTATTTTTATTAAATAAACTTAAGTCTTGAATAAAGACCATGTTGAATCATTTTCTAGAGCTATGTGAGCATTTTTCATATATGCATATATTGACTACTGATATCCTCATTGTAGAACTAAACAGACACAAACACACAGGTTCAAAAGTATCAGTAGTCTAACCAAAATAGATTATATTTCTAAATCTGAATTGCCGGAGGTTGACACGAATTCACGTCAGTTTCCGTAAGAGTACAAGGCGGGTACATTGACGGAAAGCCAGACTTTTTCTACTAAGGACTCGATTTGGTCCAAATATGGGGGGGTTTCACGTGCTAAACGTAATGTTTAATAACAGTACTTGTCGTATTTGGTTCAGTTTCTTTCACTGTACGAAGTGAAAAACTAAATGATACAACAGTCTTAAAAATGACAAAAAATTATATAGCCTAGTAGTCAAAGTTTTTTGCATATTGTTCAAATAATGCGAGTTGACCCACCCCGGAAATGAGTGCACATGGTACTGGCGGTAAAAAGCGCGTGTAAACACGCGTTAGCTGCACAGGACGGGGCGCGAGCTGAGTTTTGCTGGGAGCTCAGTGCAGATGAGCTCATTCATTTTAGATAAGAAAACTTTTTTTTGTTGTTTGTTTCTTTCTTTCTTTTCTTACCCGCGTGGCAACTGTTCACTTCGAGTACAATAAGACGCTTTTAATGTAATTTCTAGAAGGTTTTTATTTTATTTTATTTATTTATTTATTTTTTTACTAATGAGTTAAACTGTATTAAGCGTGTTGGTTGTACTTTGTTGTACCGCAGAGTCTGAACACGAATAACTGATAGTGTGTCAGTTATGTATCATGCTGTGAGTGATGATGGCAATATGGCAAACTCGAGTCCTGATTTTACCTCTCTTTACACTACACATTGTCTGGCTCTTTCCTCATGGTGAGTGATAGTACCAGTTGTTGTTTGTTTGTTTGTTTGTTTGTTTTTTTAAATGTTAAAATAGTTAAAATGCTATGAGTAGCTGCAATAGCGCGAGTGGAAACTGGGTGTTTCCCAGATTGCGTTATGCTTAAAACCTGCTAATGCTTACAAAAGTGTGTCACAGCTGTTACTAATGTTTCTTTATTTTACTACACTGTATGGGAAAAGTTCTCTTCATGACGTGTTATAATCATTTAATAACTTGACGACGGTCGAGATATCAACTCCTATAGTTGTTAATTAGTTATTAATGATCTATTACGCCTTAAAGCCCCATTAAATTGGTTGTTTATGCCTGAAAAAAAGGTTGTCTTTTGAAAAAGTTAAGGAATAAAACACAGTAATTACCGCCATAAATAACCATGAAAGTGTGTTTTAATCAGTTTTTGTACTATAATAGGCTGCACAGTGTAAGAATATAAGTAAATAAATAAATAGTGAAATATTTATTCATGAGTGAAAATGTATGCTACGAGAAAAAAGAATTAGGTGATGTATCATATATTTTCAAGCTAATTTGCAAACTGGCACTATAAAATGATAGGGGAGATTTTTTTTCCTCAAGGTTAAAACAGTATTCCATCTCAGGTCATATAGGTAAATCAATTACATCCTGAAAACTGATTGCAAATTAACCATGTGTGCAGGTGTGTTTGTGTGTTTGTTTGCATATTTTTGTGAATTGTCAAGATCAAAATGTCCTATATGACTGTATGAAGAAAAAAAAAACCCTACCTAACCTACCTAATCAGGACCAGGATGTCAGCCCTGACTATGTGTTATGCTTTTTATGAAAAACCGAAAGAAGAAATCCATCTCTTAGTGGTTGCTGAGGTTGAGGTTTGGGTTGGGTTTAGGATTGGGTTTAGTAGTAATTATTACATGCAGGTGGTGTATACATGTAATCCAATGTCCAGAGAAGTCCCAAAACAAACAGGGCATTTGTGTGTTTGTATGTAGTTTCTGCATATGTGTGTGTGTGTGTGTGTGTGTGTGTGTGTGTGTGTGTGTGTGTGTGTGTGTGTGCCCACGTGTGTGCGTGTGGTTTGTGTTGGCTCACAGCCTGCAAGTTCTTGAAGTAGCTTTATTGCAGACGTTGCTGTTCTCATCCATTTGCTTTTCATGTTTTACACATTCCAACATTTGCTGCTCTTCCAGCCTCGCTTGGAGTGACCATCAAGTGCTGGTGGCGTAGGGTTTCATCTGTCAGCCACAATGTGTCGATCGAGTGCCAGGCAGATCCTCAGGGATCCATGCTGGAGTGTGACTTGTGTCATCTGAACGTGTTTCCCCTTAAACCAGCAGCGCACGTCTCAAAGACTGGGTGCAGCCACATGAGCGTGAGCTTCAGCACACTTACAGATGTGCATGAAATGCAGAACACAGACTGCACACTGCTCTGTCCAGGACACACCCCAGGACACACACCTTTGTCCTGTATAGTACAGGAAGGCTGTGAGTATTGACACAATATTGAGTTTATGGCACAAACTGATAGAAACTCGCGATATTGTCGAGTAGATGTACAATATATGTGTTTTTTAAAGCAGCATTTAAAATGATAACTGTTAGACAATGTAATTACAATGGTGTGATTGATACAGTGTCTGTAACTATTTAAGCATATATTAAATCACGTGTATATCACATATGGCTAGGAAATTGGTAGGGGTGGTCGATAAAGATGCATCATAATCATTTTCATCCCATATAAATTTCCCCAGCCATTTAAATACTTGAAGTGTACTGCTTGAACAACCACATAGCACAATCCATATATCTTTTCATAAAGTGCTTTAACTAAAGCAGTACAGTGAGAATTTAGTTTCATTTTGTGTACATTTAAGTAACAGTATCTTAGAATTTGTGTAATATGGATAGTTAGGATGTATTTACAATGAGCTGGATAACCCATATGCTTTCATCTACTATGAGGATGATAAATATATATATATATATATATATATATATATATATATATATATATATATATATATATATATATATACAGTATCTCAGAAAAGTGAGTATACCCCTCACATTTTTGTAAATATTTTATTATATCTTTCCATGGGACAACACTGAAGAAATGACACTTTGCTACAATGTAAAGTAGTGAGTGTACAGCTTGTATAACAGTGTAAATTTGCTGTCCCCTCAAAATAACTCAACACACAGCCATTAATGTCTAAACCGCTGGCAACAAAAGTGAGTAGACCCCTAAGTGAAAATGTCCAAATTGGGCCCAATTAGCCATTTTCCCTCCCTGGTGTCATGTGACTCGTTAGTGTTACAAGGTCTCAGGTGTGAATGGGGAGCAGGTGTGTTAAGTTTGGTGTTATCGCTCTCACACTCTCTCATACTGGTCACTGGAAGTTCAACATGGCACCTCATGGCAAAGAACTCTCTGAGGATCTGAAAAAAAGAATTGTTGCTCTACATAAAGATGGCCTAGGCTATAAGAAGATTGCCAACACCCTGAAACTGAGCTGCAGCACGGTGGCCAAGACCATACAGCGGTTTAACAGGACAGGTTCCACTCAGAACAGGCCTCGCCATGGTCGACCAAAGAAGTTGAGTGCACGTGCTCAGCATCATATCCAGAGGTTGACTTTGCAGAACAGACGTATGAGTGCTGCCAGCATTGCTGCAGAGGTTGAAGGGGTGGGGGGTCAGCCTGTCAGTGCTCAGACCATACACTGCACACTGCATCAAATTGGTCTGCATGGCTGTCGTCCCTCTTCTAAAGATGATGCACAAGAAAGCCCGCAAACAGTTTGCTGAAGACAAGCAGATTAAGGACATGGATTACTGGAACCATGTCCTGTGGTCTGATGAGACCGAGATAAACTTATTTGGTTCAGATGGTGTCAATCGTGTGTGGCGGCAACCAGGTGAGGAGTACAAAGACAAGTGTGTCTTGCCTACAGTCAAGCATGGTGGTGGGAGTGTCATGGTCTGGGGCTGCCTTGCTAAAGAAGCTGAGCGTAAAGGTGATGGACTGACCAAGCATGTCTCCAGACCTAAACCCTATTGAGCATCTGTGGGGCATCATCAAACGGAAGGTGGAGGAGCACAAGGTCTCTAACATCCACCAGCTCTGTGATGTCATGGAGGAGTGGAAGAGGACTCCAGTGGCAACCTGTGAAACTCTGGTGAACTCCATGCCCAACAGGGTTAAGGCAGTGCTGGAAAATAATGGTGGCCACACAAAATATTGAAACTTTGGGCCCAATTTGGTCATTTTCACTTAGGGGTGTACTCACTTTTGTTGCCAGCGGTTTAGACATTAATGGCTGTGTGTTGAGTTATTTTGAGGGGACAGCAAATTAATACAAAAATACAAAAAAAAAAAAATACAAGCTGTACACTCACTACTTTACATTGTAGCAAAGTGTCATTTCATCAGTGTTGTCCCATGAAAAGATATAATAAAATATTTACAAAAATGTGAGTGGTGTACTCACTTTTTTGTGAGTTACTGTGTGTGTGTGTGTGTATATATATATATATATATATATATATATATATATATATATATATATATATATATATATATATATATATATAAAATAATGAGTTAGTACATAGTCTTCATGAAACCTCACTTCCTGTTACTTTTATGACGTTTTATGACATTTTATGACGTGTTTCTTTATATTTAAAAAAAATTAGCAAATACTGAAAAATTTCCAATTTCCAATACTCACCATTTATTTTTATAAGCTATAGTCACATCCAGCTTGCACACATAGATAAGTTTTAGCATGTTATATATGTCTTGTATAAAATTTTACTAGTGCCATATGTGGGCAGGTGATTTGCACAAATCTATGTAGAATAGTACATGTTTTAGTAGAGTGGCATGCTCTGACTAAGAGAGGACAGGAAGTGTATAGGTTATTGTTTGTAGTGGAAACTAGTATGTGCTGTTAAATCAGTTGGCCACAATAACCATAACACTTTCTGATTTAGCTTGCTCTTTAGATTACACACTTATTCATTTAACAGTATTGTTTATGTGTGAAGTTTGACCATGCACACACATTACCACTTCACTGCATGCCAGATCTCAGTTCTCATTCATTCTTTATCCTGGTCAGATGAAGAGAAATCTCTGGTCATCTCTGATAGATTCAGAAACCAACCAGCTATATGTAATGCATAAGGAATAAAACACTTTACGATGTGCTATACTTTGTGACATGCCATTATAGGTAATTATACAATGGTCTGTCTGAATACTCAATTCTGATTGGCTGGAAGGTGTGCGTTCAAACTGTCGAATGCACACGTAGTTCCGGTCACTTTAATCACCGTTCTAAATTATTATGCTGCATATAAACAACAGTAACCATAGTCACATACAGGTATAGTTACATACAGTATTTAAACTCAGAACTTCATTATTAGTAGAGACATTTCACAGACGCAGGTAATTCCCACACGCACAATCTCTCTCTCTCTCTCTCGCTCTCTCACACATTGAGAGTGTTTATTATTTTCCTATTTATTATAATTAATTCACATACATGTAATCTTATCACACTACTTTATCTCTGCATATTATTTAGAGCTGGCAGAATTCTACTAACCCCATTTCCATAAAAGTTGGGATTTTTTCTAAAATGCAATAAAAACAGAAATCTGTGATTTGTCAAGAATCTTGAAACTTTAATTAACTGACAAAAGTACAAAAAAAGATATTCAGTGTTTTCATTGACCAACTTAATTGTATTTTCTAAATATAAACAAATTTAGAATTTGATGCCTTCAACACACTCAAAAAAGTTGGGACAGAGGCATGTTTACCACTGTGTTACATCACCCTTCCTTTTAATTACACTTTTTAATCGTTTGGGAACTGAGTATACTAATTGTTGCAGTTTTGCTAGTGGAATTTGTGCCCATTCTTGTCTGACACAAGACTTCAGCTGCTCAACAGTCCTTGGTCACCATTGTCTGATTCTCCTCCTTATGATGCGTCATAGGAGACAGATCTGGACTGCTGGCAGGCCAGTCAAGCACACGCACTCTGCGTCTACAAAGCCACGCTGTTGTAGCATGTGCACAATGAGGCCTGGCATTGTCCTGCTGAAATAACCATGGACTTCCTGGGAAAAGACGTTGCCTTGGTGGCAGCATATATCTCTCTACAAGCCCAATATATGCCTCTGCGTCAATGGTACCTTCACACATATGCAAGTCACCCATGCCGTGGGCACTGATAACAGTCTGGTTGGTCTTTTTCATCTTTGGCACGGAGCACTTGACGTCCGTTTTTCCCGAAAACAAGCTGAAATGTGGACTCATCTGACCACAGCACACGTTTTCACTGCCTTTCAGTCCATCTGAGATGAGCTCAGGCCCAGAGAACTCGGCGGCATTTCTGCATAGAGTTGATTTGTGACTTCCTCCTTGTGTAATAGAGTTTCGGGTTGCATTTCTGGATGCAGTGGCGGACTGTGTTAAGTGACAACGGTTTTCCGGAGTACTCCCGAGCCCATGTGGTTATATTTATCACAGAAGCATGATGATTTCTCAGGCAGTGCCGCCTGAGGGCTCGAAGGTCACGCGCATTCAACAGTGGTTTCCGGCCTTGCCCTTTACGCAATGAGATTTATCCGGATTCCCTGAATCTTTTCACAGTATTATGCACTGTATATGGTGAAAGACCTCAATTCTTTGCAATCTTGCGTTGAGCAATGTTCTTTTTGAACTGACTGACAATTCTCTCACAAAGTTTGGCACAAAGTGGTGAGCCACGACCCATCCTTGCTTGCAAAGACTGAGCTTTTGGTGGATGCTCCTTTTATGCCCAATCCTGATACCCTCCCCTGTTACCAATTAACCTGATCCTCCAAAATGGTGTTACTTGAATATTCTATAAACTTTTCAGTCTTATTTCCCTCTGTCCCAACTATTTCTTGGTTGTGTTGAAGGGATCAAATTCTAAATTTACAAAATACAATTCAGTTGGTCAGTGAAAACATTGAATATCTTTTCTTTGTACTTGTGTCAGTTAATTAAAGTTTCAAGAGACTTGACAAAACACTTTTTTTTCATTGCATTTTAGAAAAAATCCCAACTTTTCTGCAAATGGGGTTAGTAGATCTAACAACCCGTATATAAAATAACTAACGAAAATTAACCATTATTTTTATCCTTTCAGTCACATTTTGCACTGCAAACATCAGGGATAGCTTTAACTTGTCAGTGCTGGCAAGTGACCATGGTATAAGTGGGATAATCCATGGCTAGGTGTGCATTACCTGATTTTAATGCACTCCGCTTCGCGTCAGGTGGTTCTTTGCCTCCACCTCATGCATTAAAATTGTGTAATGCACACCTAGCTGTGGATTATCCCTTACATAATCAACAATGGGATTTAATTACCACCCTGGTATTGTAATGTTCATCTGCCTAACAAGTTAGTTGCTGTTATCACATCACTGTTAGCAATGATTATATATCTCTGTAAAGTCTGTTTATTGTTAGACTTTATTATTATTAATTATGTGAGCCCCAAAGAATGAATGTATTGAATGACTTAGAACGAGCTCAGTAATATATAAACCTGTGATTTGAATTACCGTGAGAGCTGCTGTTATAGAAAATTAACCAACATATTCTGACCAATCAATATTCAGAATTAAGCAGTGCTGAGCCTATAAGCTTAGGGTTTAATTTTACATTCCCTCTAGTATTTTGTGTTTTTGGGATCACAGATATTAATGCAAAATCAAGCAAACACTTGAAGCAAACTTCAAGAAATGTCATGTGACGTCATCACAACACGCATTCAGTAAAAGCCCTCTTCGATTCACGTGCATTGAACATGAGTACAGCTAAAAGGTCTCATTTGCCAGCAATCACTGTGAAAACAAATTTCCTGCAATTGCAATTTCGTCAATTCAAGTAGTTTTCTGCAAAAAAATGCACAAAAAAACTCTGCAAGTTGCATCGCAAAATTCTGAAAAAAGCCACAGCAAAATCGAGCATTTTTGGCCACAACAATCACTCTGTGAACTCCTGTACGGACTGATTTTAGCACTTGTAGCAGAACGCTTTTTTTGTTTGTTTGTTTGTTTGTTTTTTTGCAAGTTAAATTACTCAGATGCTCTCACAGTTAAAAAGGCACTGGCAGTGTTCTGCCATTTAATCAACTTTTTTCTTTTAACTTTAACTTTTCAACTTTAACTTTTATTTAATCTTCCTACATGATTGTTGTAAAACATTGTATAGACCACACAGTTTGTGTAGAACAAACTATTTCTCAGGTTATCAGAATGTGTGGCATGTGGCTAGACACAAGGAAGGAAACACTCTTATCAATGTTGCACAAAATGTAGCACTGTAATTAAATGAAGCTAGAAAAAGCAGGAAATGCTCAGGTACAGAGCAAATGACTTACAGAGGAAAACAGAGAGAGAAGAATATAAAATAGCATTACAAAACCTGTCGGCTGAAGCTATATTCTCTAATGCATTAGAAAACAGTGGGGCGTCAGAGATGGCTCTGAAGTGTAACAGATGTTTGGATGTACTGAGAGCATGTGCATTGTGGTGGGCCTGTAGTTTGCACACATACCAAAACTTCCTGTTTGACAGTGTTATGTGACTGTTATGTTATTTAACTTTCATGTGAGGTGGGACATTTCTTTCTTTCATTTTTTCTTCCACAATTATGGGAACCCACCTGTTACTTACATAGTGTTCCCACCATTTGTGATCTTTTTTTTTTTTTTTTTTTTTTTTTTGCAGATCCTCCTCCCATCTGCTTAATTCCATTTTATGATGAACAGAGAAATATCCATTGCCACTGGACAGGGTCACTTAATCCCTTGATCCCAACCAACTTCACCCTACACTGGAGAGTTGATAGTTATGGGTAAACATCTATCAGATTATCATGTTATTACTTTTTATGCCATTGTTTTAAATTGATATTACAAGATAATACAAGCCAACACGGATATATTAAAAATATTAAATATAAAATGGTATTAAGAAGCTGTTAATATTAGTAATACAAACCCCTTCCAACAGATGAAAATTCTGACATTAATGAAACACGAGTTATATTAAGAAAAAAAAAGAATCTTGTGCATGTATTGTATTGTTTTGACCCATGGGCTTAGTGGTTAGCACGTTTGCCTTGTTTTCGGTGGTTTGATACCCGCTTCTGCCCTGTGTGTGTGGAGTTTGCATGTTCTGCGCTTCGGGGGTTTCCTCCCCTAGTCCAAAGACATGCCTTGTAGGCTGATTGGCATCTCTAAATTGTCCGTAGTGTCTGAATGGGTGTTTGTGTGTGATTGCGCCCTGCGATGTCCAGGGTGCCTTATGCCCGCCCTGCCTTGTGCCCCGAGTTCCCTGGGATAGGCTCCAGGTTTCCTGTGTAGGATAAGCGGTACAGAAAATGGATGGATGGATATTATTTTCCTTCATTTTTGACAGCAGCAGTATGTCAAAATTTTGTTTTATCAACTCAAAGATATGACTTATATTCTCAAAATATTGACTTATTGCAAAATATTTGTTCTTAACATTTTAACTTATTATCTGAATCTAAAATGTTTTGACTTATCTAAAATGTCTGACCTATTATCTCACAATTTTGATTTCTTCAACTTTTTCTTTCAAAGTGTTGACTTATATCTCAAAATTCCAACTTTATATCTCAAAATTTTGATTTGTTATTTTGTCAATTTGTCCATTTTTTTAGTTATACCAAAATTATTTATCTTGTATTTTAGACTATCCAAAATGCCAGTAATGTATAAAGTTATAAATTATTTTAATTGATAAAATCCAAATAATTTATAAAGAAAATTTTGTGATTGGTTACTTACTTGATTACATTAATCACTTAGCTGAACCTTTCATTCACATGAGGAATGGGAGTGATGTAGCTACTAGCTGGATAGTGTGTAGAAAACATGTATGCTTAACAGGAATAGCAGGTCTTGTATACTAAAAGGATGAGTTTACCAAATGATACATAATTTGAACACCTGTGAACAGCTGTTGAACTAGTGAGCTAGTTGCTCACTACCTACAAAACTAGCTACTTTGTTAATCTAAGCTAGGAAGCTAAACATTTTAAACAAAAATGAAACAAGTCAAAATTATGAAATAATAAGCAGAAAATTTTATATTACAGTCATGGGAAAAAGAAACCCTCAATTTTATGATTTTAGTTATCAGGGCCTAAATAACAATTGTGTGGTCCTAATCAAACTCTATAAACAAACAAATGACCTCAGATGACAACAAAAAACACAACAGATTTCAATATGTAGTCATTTTTTCCCCAAAATGTAAACCAACATTCAGAAACCAGATGGAAAAATAAATATAATAATAATAATAATAATTAGGGCTGCAACAACTAATCGATAAAACCGATAATAATCAATAATTAGAATAATCGCCAATTTCATTATGATTAGTTGGGTCTGTGACGTCACTGTGATTAACCCTCGTTAGTGACATCACTTCACAATGGTGAAAAACGCATTTCTATGAATAAAACACATCTGAAAAACAGCGGAGGTCACAGAGTGAGCTACTGCTGCAGGAAAAGTGAACGATCCAGTTGTCCAAAGCATGAGCTTCAAACAAACTCGTACATTTATTAACGTGGCTTGTCGTGTCAGATGCTGCAACAGATGCGTGTGCTGTTTCATGTGTTCCAGACATGTTTTCTTCAGTGCAGAAATGACATTTTTTCATTTATATCCTTATCTGTAAATGTTAGAAATTCATGCCAGTATTTCCAGTTTTGAGATAAGTCAAACGTTTGTGATAATAAGTTGAAATTTTGAGATAGTAAGTCAGAATTTTGAGATAAGGCCAAATATTCAGATATTAAGTTGAACTTGACAGATAATAAGTCAGAAATTTGAGATAATAAGTAAAACAAATTTGAGATACTAAGTCAAATACAATTTTTGACATAAGAATTCAAAAGTCTGAGATAATAAGTCAAATCAGATTTTTTTTAGTTTGATGTATATGATCTAAAAGTTAAACGTGGATTTGTCATTTAATGCCCAGGGTACTCAGAGGGAACCAAATCACTGTAGCAGGTTGATCTTTCCATAGTGTGTGAGGATGTGTGTGTCTTAACAGTGTGTATTTTAAATGCAGGTCCAGTGGCTCTGTAGACGTAGGGGAGAGCGACAGTGGCATTATTGTACGTGCTGAATACTCAGCTCATGAATACATTAAAATGTGGGTTTCTGCAGCAAACACATTGGGCAAAATTGATTCAGAAACCCTCATAACCAACACACACAGTATCAGTGAGTTCCTTATATACACACTCACATCTCACACTCTGCTTTCACTTTCAAAACATTTTGCTGTAATTTGCTTGGTTTTATGTATTTTACTTTTCTCTATATATATTTTCAGTCCAGCCAGACCCTCCTTCCATCACCATCGAAAGTTCTAAACCCTTGGAGATATCTTGGCATGTGTCTGACAAAGCAGAACACTCCGAATGGCAGTGCAAGGTCCAATATAAGATGCAGTGTGACCAGGATTGGACAGAGGTGAGACTAATGGGGGGCAGATAATAAAAGAGGAGGAGCCTGTTTTTAAATTGATGTGACACCTGTAAGCTTCATCCACTTAAAAAAACATTTTTAATCTGAAAATTTTGGCTTACGCAGGTCATGCTGCATGTTTTATTGTAATACATGTGTGTGTGTGGGTGTGGTGGGGGTATAGGTTGAAGACACTTATGAGGTGAGCTTCATATTAGAAGACGCTGTGCCATTCACCACATACAAGTTCCGTGTTCGCTGCAGGCATGCTTCTGACGAGAGAGCAGTGATGAGTGACTGGAGCTCAGAGTACACTGCTGAAACTCCTGTTGCAGGTCAGTTATTAAAAACAAACAGCACCTAAAGAGAGAAAAGTTCTTCTGTAATATTCTTGCACATGTTCATTTTTTTTCTGAGAATGGGCAGGATGAAATATCATGGACTTCAGTCACCAATTCTTGTATTATGTCGAAAGTTCTGGGTTGTGTTTATTGGTAGATTTAAGCCGGTTTTACACTGTAAGATATTCACAGGCACAATCGCACATCATAAAGGATGATCTTTGGTGGTCTTAGGATGCGTAATGTAACATGCTCACCAGTGGCTGATCTTGTGCCAATGATATCAAAGACAGTTGACGACAAGGTTCTGACAGTGTCAGAAAATTTCGCTGCTCCAACACTTGCATATGATTACACTAAACTCTGATCTTAAAATTGCTGCTGTTACACCAGTCCTTAAAGGTCCCAACTTAGATCCATCTTCCCTCTGCAGCTAACGTCCTATTTCTAACCTGCGTTTCATATCTAAACTTCTGGAAAAAATTGTAGCCTCCCAGTTTCAATTACATCTTGCAGCTAATAATCTCTATGACCCTTTCCAATCTGGTTTTGAAGGTTATTAATGATCTCCTCCTCTCTGCTACTGGATTTGTCAGTATTCTGATTTTGCTTGACCTGAGCTCTGCTTTTGACACTGTATGCCACAAAACACTCCTTTCCCGACTTTCAGATATTGGTATTACTGGCATTGATCATGATTACTGGGCCACAATCACAAACATAAGAAATATTGACATTTATATTGTAATGTTGATGGAAATCTGACCAAACCAAAGAATCTGGGACTCGCTTTCAATCCATCTCTTACTTTTGAAGCCCACGTTAGAACCATCATTAAAACTGCTTTCTTTCATCTATGTCATATTGCATTGCTCCGCCCCATTCTCAATTTAAAGGATTCAGAATCACTAGTTCATGCTTTCATATCATCACGTCTTGACTACTGTAACTCGCTCTTTACTGGCCTACCGGCTAAAACTATTGCCCGATTACAATACATCCAAAACTCTGCAGCTAGAGTTCTCACTAACACCAAGCGTTCTGTGTTAGATCTTATTTAGTCTTCACTGGCTACCTGTCTCATGCCATATTAAGTTTAAAATTCTTCTCCTGACATACCAAGCTCTCAATGATCTCGTTATATATGCGATCTGCTACATCCATACACACCAGTACACACTCTTCGTTCTTTTCATTCCAAATTATTGTCTGTCCCTAGTTTTCGTCTATCCACTTTTGGTGGGAGATCCTTCAGTGTAGTTGCACCTGAACTGTGGAACTCTACCTCAGAGCCTCCGTGACATCTCGTCTATTTCTATCTTTAAAACTCAGCTTAAAACACATCTTTTCTCAGAGCATTATTTGACTAATACTGAGTGATGTCTTATTTTCTGTTTTGTAATTGAGACTAAAAAAAAACTTCTGTTGAAATGTATACTAATGTACTTTGTCCTGTTAAATGTATATGAAGTTTAAAGTGTCCTTGAGCTTGTGGAAAGGCACTATATAAATAAAACTTATTATTATTATTATTATTATTAAAACTCACGGGACAGCTACAAACACTGTAGTGGCAATGGCGAAACATAAACAAAACATATGGGAAAGAAGAGCAGGTTTTTTTTATTGCAGCAGCAGACAGAATGTCTCTATAATGTCCCATCACAGTTATATCATCACAGGACAAAATGGGACGTGGCATGGAAAGAAATAGGGGATGAATTACAGCTTCCAGGTGTAAAGCTAGCTAATTAGCACGCAAATGCTCTGTTCATAACATTTATTTACTATTATGACAAGGTGAAACCATTTTTATTCTTTCCAGTTGAAGAGCTACAAAAGCTATCATCATCATTTAATCTGACATGAAGAGCACACATTACTGTCTGTTACAGAATTCTTATTGGGATCATCTTATACAGTGCTGTGAAAAAGTATTTGCCACATCCTGATTTCTTCTGTTTTTGTGTATATCTCATACTAAATAGCTTTAGATCTCCAAACGAAATACAACATGCGCAAAGGCAACCCGAGTAAACACACAATACAGATTTATTTATTCATTATTTTTATTGAAGCAAAAAATGTCCAAGGTTCGAGATTCTCATTCGCATGATATCTCAAGATTGAGTGGTTGAATGTTTGTAGGATTTATATAGAATCATCATAACCAACAGATTGTACCAACATTGTGAAGCGCTTTGTAGAACCGCTAAGGTTAAAAGGCGCTATATAAGTGCAGACCGTTTACTATTCATGGTCAGCAGCTCAAGACCCATTTGGATCTTTATTCTCTTGGATCGCTGTTCATAATTTTTGCCATCAGTCCATCCATTTGTCAATCCATCAGTGTATCTGTGTGTCTGTCCGAGACTCTCGTTAGCGTGATATCTCATGAACGAGTGGTTCAAAATTTGTAGGCTTTATATGGAATTATCATTGTAACCAGCAGATGAACCGATTAGATTTTGAAATTGATCCAAACAGTGTCAAATTCACAGCAAGGTCAAATGTCTGAAATTGTTTTTCTTCAACAGCTTCCTTCAGGTTTGAAGTATATTTTCAAGGTAGTTTGGGCATACAAATTTGCAGCAAGAAGAACTAGACTTGTCGGTGGCGGAGGCGACGATTTGATGTCAACTTGTTTTCCACATGAAGTACTGTACAAATGTTGTTATAGATGTTTATGACTTCTGCATTGTTGCAGCACGTTTTATATTTCCAAACATAACTTTTTCAACAACAAACATGTGTTACAGAAAAATGTTTGTGTTTCAGTAAAGAAAGCAGCATATTATGTAAAAGACCACTTTTCAGACGAAAACACATAATGAAGGCTGCTGGGTTTTACATGCAAAAAAAGAAGCAAATGTGATAAAGTCTCCAGACAAACCATGGCAGATTCTCCCAGATGCTCTGAAATGTACCCACTGGTTTCCTTATAAAACTGCATAAATTTTCTCTCAGTCTACAGGTTTTTTTTTTTTAAATCACACAAAATATTGACTTTGTTTAGTTTATTACTGTTTAGCACTCTTTATAGTATTTTGTGTTTACGTAGAAATTATTAATTTCATCATATGTGAGGGCATCTTTACATAAACCCAAGACTTTTGCACAATGCTATATATGGATATTTGGATTACTAAACAAATACAAAGTCAAAGTTAACCTTACTGTTAATCCTTCTCATCACAGACGCACTGAGTGTGTAAGAAAATATAGTTTCTCCGTGACACAGTACAACATTTAACATGAGACAGTGTCAGCGGGACTACAGCACCCCTCAGCCACTGCACTCCAAGCAACACCTGAACCATGTTTATGCACCATGAGCACCACTATTTAAGTCACGTTTGTATGGCACTCCTTTGCGAGTAGCGTTGTTGTATGTTGTCGAAGCCATGCCATGTTTATGTATATTCCACGCTTATCTAGTTTTTGTTCACGTGCATTTCACTATTAATAAAATACTCTGTATTTGCATCTGTCTCCGACCACACAGTGACCAACAGAAGCAGACAACAGTGCAAACAGTTAGACAATAGACTATACACAACACTACACAACAGACTATATAACCATTAAGCAAATTATTAAGTGAAAAGCAAAAACTTCTTTTTACAAAACCTGCAGTTTAATGAATCTATCTAGCTAATGTTAATGATTAACATAATCATGGTTATGATAGTATATTCTGACATAAGACAACACAAATCAAGACATACAGCCTCCAGGGGGGGCACAGTGGCGTAGTGGTTAGCACGTTTGATTCACATGTCAGGGGTTGGGGATTCAAATCCCACCTCTGTCCTGTGTGCATGGAGTTTGCACGTTCTCTCTGTGCTTCGGGGGTGTCCTCTGGATACTCTGGTTTCCTCCCCAGTCCAAAGACATGCGTTGTAGGCTGATTGGCGTTTACAAATTGTCTGTAGTGTGTGAATGTGTGTACGATTGTGCCCTGTGATCAGTTGGCACCCTGTCCAGGGTGTCCCCCGAGTTCCCTGGGAAAGACTCCAGGCTTCCATATGATCCTGTGTAGGATAAGCCATATGGAAAAACAGACGGATGGATGGACATACTGTACATGCTCCAACTTGATACTCCTGTTCTAACCTGTGTTGAACTGTTACCAACAGGCAAAGAACCTGGGAGAACACATTTTTAATACTCACGGGAGCGTTTCCTAGGAGTATATCGCCATTAAAATAATTAATTATTCATCATATTTATTTAAAGTAATATGCTCAAGAATAATTTGAACATGAACACGAGTTTTCTTTTGTAACCACTTCCTTAGAGCCTGTGGGAACGCTTGATGTTTGGAGTGACTGTGATTCTGCTTCAGATGAATCCAGCTGCACCATCCTATGGAAGGTATACTTCTACACCGAGCATGATCAGAGCCACGCAGCAGCATATTAATGCTCAATAACTTGTCAGCACATAATCATTTGGCTTTAAAATCTTTTTTTTGGTAACTCGTCAGTTTATCGGGTCTTTTCTGTTTGCCTTGTCTAGGAGATGCCCAAGGAGCAGGCAAGAGGGGACATCAACAACTATGTGGTGACCATGACACTGAGCAATGGCTCTGTGGTGGACATAAACGGATCAGTGTACACGTCTGCAGAGACATGTGTGCAATGTGGGCTGGACATGATTAGAAAAGAGCCATCAAACTTGGTTTCACACGCTCAACAGAGCTATCCGAGATGTCCTCAGGAGCAGGAGCAAAGCTGTTTTCATTACTGCCCTCTCAGTGTTCGAGTTAAGGAGGTGATGGGCATTGGAGTGACGGCTAACGCAGCAGGGGGCAAGTCAAGTCCAGCATTTGTAGCATTACCCCAAACTGGTGAGTCACTGAGAATGGAGGAAGTATGAGGATAATAGTGCTGTATGCTTAGCTGCTTTTGTTTATGGGACGTAAGAGAGATTTTCAGTCAGTCAGTAATCACTCTGTTAGCTCTGCAGTGCATTTAAGATCATCCAAAACTTGTTTTGTTTGAAGACTATTTTTTTTCAGTATTTATTAATGAATATTAATGAATCAAAACCACAGCAGTGTGGGTTTTTTTTTTTTTTCTTTAGTTTTTTTCATCTGTGACCAAATACTTGAATACATTCCCTAAAGTTTTAGGGTGATTCAACAGTTTGTCCTACACTTCTTTAAATATCTTCTATGTTGGGATTGGGTGTGCTGAGAAAAACAATTGCACGAATTACATCATATAGGAATGTGTATGTGTGCAGGAAAAACAATAATCGGTGCCATATATAATCTGGAGAGAGTAATGCACTGGAAATATTTCAAGCATATCTATTGTTTTGGTAGGTGTGCAGCAACCAGCCATGTTGGAGGTCAGAGGGAAGTGCCAGGAGCTCAGTGTATCGTGGTCAGTGCACCCTCCGATCTCTGACAGTGTAGAGAAATATGTGGTGCAGCATAAACCAGTGGGACTACCTCACTCTTCATGCCTGAACTGGATCAAGGTTCACAAAAACCAGACGTTTGTTACACTCAGAGGTAGGTAGGTGTTTGTGTGTGGGTGGTCTGCCATAATTCATAACTGTTAATTCATAACCACGCCCTTCACTTTTCCCAATGCCAGGAAATTGCGGCCTTTACACAATGTCATGTCTTTTTAAGTGCACAGATATGATGCATCGGACACTGCGACACTACCCAAAATCAGTGTTTACCAGATTCGAATTACACTTCACACCACTGACAACTGAAATTGTAGATACAAGATAATACAAGTGTGTGAAAATTGAGAAGTGTTCAATATAGGACTCACAAAAATTCCTCAAACAACCAGAACCCATTACATAACTCACCCTTGCATGTACATTACATTCCTATTCCTGTAGTTACTAAATAATGCATAGTAGAGTAAACTGCTTTCCCATGAATAACTGAGTGATACTGTACAGACTGTAGTGTTGCCACCTCGGGTCCCTGCTTTGGTCCTGAACTTGGCTTACTGTCATGTTTGCATGTTTTTTCTGTGCACCTACTGCTTTCCTCCCACTTCTCAAAAACATGCCAATAAGTGAATTGGCTACACTAAATTGCCCCTAGGTATGAATGAGAGCATGGTGCTTTTGGATAGACTGAGATAGATAGTCCCTTTCTCATACCCTAGGTCACTTTACAATTCAAATAAAATCAACAGCTAGAAAAAGATGTGAAATGAGGTAGGTTTTGTTGACTTTGGACTTGTTGATGTTTGTATTGCACATTATGCTTCATGATCCATCACACAGATCTTTTTTCAGATGACCCACTCACATGTCACAGTGATGATATAGCTCATGATATAGCTGATGCCTCACATTAACTTTTGTCTCCATCTTCAGGTCAATTGTCAAACTACACAGCCTACAACATATCTCTGTTTGCTATTGTCAACAACCACAGCTGTTTACTCAAGTCTGCCATTGGCTTCACTGTTGAAGGAGGTATAATTTACTTAATAACAATACATCACTCATATTTTGCAAAATAATGTATGGTAAATTTGTTGATTTGATTAGACTTTATTCACTGACTTGTGAGCCCACAAAATTGAGCTTATAATTGCAATCCATTTTGGAGTTATATTTATAGTGTTAAATAGTAATTAAACATGATTTCAGAATTGTATCATCACTGTAGTTCTGTACTCTGAAATTAGTCTGAAATTTTGCTAATCACTCTTCTTCTTCTTTTTCCTGCAGTGCCTCCAAAAGTCACAGTCTTCCAAGCAATACCTACCTCTCCGTTTAGTGTAAACTTGACATGGGCACCTATTCCACTTAATGAGAGCCGAGGACATATCCAGGAATATGTCGTGGGCATCTGTAATGATGGAGTTGGTGAGTACATAACTGTGCAAGACCCAGTGACCCACAACAGGGGTGGACAAATCAAAGTACTTTCACACATACAGAGATTTTATCTCTGCAAGTCACCAGTCACTGTCCTATGACGTCACTAATAGCCATTCCTACTACTGGTTGCCATAGTAACATTTATCAGCGAGTGGCGCAACTAACATTCCACTGTTGACAACAAAGCAGTTTTCTTGCTGCTAAAATTAAACATTCTGTAGGGGGAGCGTTTGTATATAAAGTTCACCAGTGTATATATGCATCATCTCCTAGGAGATGAAGGAGAAGCAGTGTGTGCTCTTTTCCATTGCGGCCATCTATCTGCGGCGAAAGCACAAGTGCCAGACTGTCCGGGTCCACGAAACAATTCGGACTCACAGGCAGCATGGCAGATCGCTCATCACATGCACTCTACTGTCTTCACTCCTGTTGGTAGTTGCTGCATCAAGTCGCTCCAAATTTGCATAAAGTTAAACTTTCCCCAACTTTGTCACTCATGTCGCCAGAAGTCTCCAGTTTCCCATAGAGACATTGCTTATCTAGTTGTGAAGACATCCATGAAATATCCGTGTAACCGGTAGTCATGTTTACATTGTGGCACATTGCTGATCTGCTTCTGACAACAACTCATTAGTGTTTTCAAGTCTGGTAGGATTGTAACGAGAAATGGTGGGCTCAATCAGTTTGAGTCAGTGGTTGAAGGTTTCTGTCTTTTACACAGTGTACAACGTGAGCAGCAATCAGAGCAGTTACCAACTCTCCGATCTGAATCCTGGTCAGCAGTATGAAGTGTGCATCAGCGCTAAGACTATTGCTGGAGAGGGAGAGAGGGCAATAGCCCTTTTCACCACAGCTTCCGATGGTATCTCTTCCCCCTTAACAGTCTCACTTCCCTCACTTCCTTTCCTACAAATTTCAATTCTGCAGCTTCACTTTAATTAGTCTTTCCCCCAGCACATAGATTTTGGTTATGTTCAAATAATGTGACTTTGACTAATCTTCTTTATACTGCTGTAAATTCTGTGTAGTGGATAGGGAATAATGTGTAATCCCCTTATGTGTTTTGTTCTTCAGGTAACATTACCAAAATAGTGGTGTTTATAGTTTTGGGGGTTTTTGTCATCCCTCTGGTCATAATCATTTCAATTTTGCAGTAAGTATAAAATCCATTTATTATATATTTTAATCTATAATGTGATGAATCACCTTTTTAAAGATACATGGATTGTATTCATTCAGATTTTATTGTTCCCCCACTTGTGTTATTTTTTGACAATGATGTGTAATGAGGTCCTGTGATACCGTTGCAATGTCTGAACAAATGTCCACTTCCAATTTTTCAGTTGGTGTTCAAAGACCAAAGTAACTGAACGGTTCAACAAATTTCCGGACCCCATCAACAGCAGTTCATTTAAACAGATGAGCAATCAGGTCAGAAGGAATATGAGTTTGTTAAGTGTACATTTACATTTATGGCATTTGGCAGACTCCCTTATCCAGAGCGACTTATAGAAGTGCTTGAAGTCTCTATCAATAAATGCATCCCGATACAGGTTCACTAGGGCACGGACTAAGAATACCATCATTCTAAAAACTCTGTTGGGAGGTAATATAGTAAGAAAAGATTTTTTTTTTCCATCACACAGTGTACTGTGTATACTGTATTGAAATGGGATGTACTGCTTGTATAACTACTCTAACTCACCTGGATCAGCTCACAAAGAGCTTGGTAATTATCTGATGAATCAAATACACTGTATGGCCAACAGTTTGTGGACAAACTTCTAAAACATGCAAAGGATTGACAAATGATAAAATCATTAGCTAGTTAATTATTTTAAAGCTCCAGTCGTATATTTTGGTTGCCCAGAAAACTACAGGCTAACATTTAACCCCAAAATATATGCATTAATGCTGACTAGTGAAAATACTCAAACTTCCAGGGAGGGGAAGCTTCTGTAGCCATCGTCTTTGATGGCTGTGTCTTTATTTTCTCTACTGTCAGAATTGTATGAGGCTTCTTCTGATCTGTATTTTATTCAGGTTAGTCGATGATTCAAACGTGTTGCAGATACTACAAAAACAAAGTTAGCCTTTCCCCTGTACAAGTTAATTTGTTATTAAACATACAGAGCAACTGGAAGATGTTATGTTTAAGCGTACATGTAAAGTAAAAATTTGTAATTTTCTTTACTGTTGTTTTTCTTTCTTTCTCCACTTGGTGGACTGGAGAGTAACCACTTTCTCCGAAGCCTAATATCTAACCATTACACCCCCTAAACCTACTTGTCCACCAGTAAACTATTAATAAATAACTTACAGCCCAGACATGCAACCTTCTTGTCCTCGATTCCCAAGCTAATGATTTGTCCACCCCTCATATTATTGGAAATGTCTCTGGAAAGACAAGAATAATACATTATTGCTGGTGCAGTCTTTCTGAACAGCACTTGTACATTCTTCAAATTAAATACGTAATAGATTTAGTAAATTAGCTGTAAACATATTGCTTCTTTAATAAGCATATTCACCATACTGCAAAAAAGACATCTTAGCAGGTGAAAATATCTTGAATATATCGTGGTGTTATAATACTTCCTATTATAAAAGTATAGTCAACCAAATATATGATTATTAAACCCATTTCTAGACATCGTTACTAATTTCAAGCTGGAGTAGTCCTGTTTGATTGGCAGATAATTTTTAAGCATTTAAGCATGTAATTTAAGCATCTATTTCTAGAAAGAAGCAAAAATTATTTGCGAATAGAATAAGGAAATCTAAAGCTTGAAATGTGTAAAAGCATCTAAAATAGACTGAATAATATTATATTTGATTTATAATAGTTTCATAATAAGAAATATTAGAATGTGCCCATATTTGAGATATTTTTACTTTCTAAGATGTCATTTAGTTGCAGTGTGGTGAATAAGCTTAGTAAGAGTTAGAGCTGAATGTGTTTACAGCCGATTTACCTAGACCATGAAGTTAAATCCATTTACTTTTTACAGTGTAAACATATATCTTATATTATTTTGTCATAATAAGGTCATCAATGAAAAAGTCTTGCTTTTCAGTTGGTTATTCATAATGTTTAATTTGCTTACCTCAAAACTGTAACCAACATTTACTCACTAGCAAACATTACTTCACTACATTTCTCTATAATCATGTGTTTGTAGTCATAACATGAATTTTTAGCATCCGACAGCTTCAGGGAGTTCTATGTTTCTGACAAACCTAAAGTTTTTTTTGTTTGTTTGTTTGTTTTTTTAATGGAACAGATATGACTTTAAGAATGAAACCTAACACCTTTCACTGTAATTTATTTGTTGCTACATATACTGTATTTATCAAGGCAATTTGTATGACTACAGCTGTCTATTAGGATTCAGCTAGTTTGTATCATCAGAGTTGTCATATTAGTTTTCGTTTTATGAGAAATAAGCAATAAATTGTTTTTCCATGTAACTAAAGTAATTACATTCGGTGTGTGATGTGAGACCGATGTCTTTTTTATTAATCTTTACTAATCTTTCTTGTACAGTTACTTTCATACCTTAGTTTATACCTTAGCTTGAGTGAATAATTTGAAACTGTACTTCAACTTTTGCCAGAATATTTATTTAGAAGAGGAATTTGGGTCCTTTTTCTAACTCTGCTTTTAAATAAAGTTCCTAACTTTGTTTATCAATAGTTTACAGTTCGTCCCAACTAACATTGTGTGTGTGTGTGCGTGTGCGTGTGCGTGTGTGTGTGTGTGTGTTACAGTTTTGGCACTCATGGCCTGTTCCTTCAGCCTCCATGGAGCATGATCTAAACATCTCTCAGGTGGAGGTCGTTCTTAAGCCAGAAGTTGATCACGAACCTGAGGTGGAGCAGCCAGAGGAGCACAAAGGACACAGAGAGATCAGAGAAAAAGAGTTGAAAGAACATGGGAGGTTGCAGCAGGACAATTCCGTGCTGTGTCATCAGAAAGAATACAGCCAAATGATTGACAGCAGTGATGAAGGGAGCAGAGAATATGAAGCTGAGGAGTGGAACGAGCAGCCGTCTCCTTCTGACTATGAGAAACATTTTTTGCCCTGCATTGTGGACGCATGATCCTTCTTTTGTGCCTGGAACAGAGATTATTATGGCCTGTCATAGCTTTTTTGCTGTATATTTAAAATGTGTTATGGATGCACATTTGGATTGTCTTGAACTTTAATTCAATGCAAAATGTTTGTGACAAGCATCAGGATGATCAGCCGTCATCATGGCGGCAGCTGACTCAGGTATCATTATTGTGCCATTTAGGTTTTACAGGATTGAACACAATCTCGTCCACGTCGATCGACTATATTTATTGGAAGTAAATGTGCATAGACACAGCTTTCAATATGGCAATTTACCAGAAATAACCACGTGTGGATAAAACCTCATGTGGTTTTACATCACTTTGTACTGTAGGTGAAAAATCCAGGCAAGAATATTGGAATACGAGACCTTCATGGACCACTCTGTTACAAACCAGCAATGCACAAGTAACTTTTCAGCTTAGATTCTTCTATTGCTTCTACAGAGAGAAGCAACTGACACACTGAATCTTACTGACTGTCAAAATAATAACTTGAGCTTTTTCCATGTGCAATTTGTGATTAAATGTTTTGCTAAATGTATGCAGTAATGTAATTTAATTACTGCATGACAGTGTCATAATTTGTATTTTAATTGTTTTTTTTGTTTGTTGTTGTTTTTTTTTACAAATGAATGCATCTTTTTCTCAATGCACAAATCTTTTTATTTTTCTAAAAAAAAAAAAAAAATTATGCACAATTTTACTTGATAAGTGGTTCTATAAGTCACTCTGGATAAGGGTGTCTGCGAAATGCCTTAAATGTAAATTAAATGAAAGTCATTAGGAACTTCCAATAAAAAATAATGGGAAAACGTCAGAGGCTTTCTAAGACTGTGTGGAAAGAGTACATTTTTTCAACATTGTTTAAATGTTCTTTTCTAATGATTTACAGCCTTTAATCTGGTAGGCTACATCACACCAGGAACATAAAAGTTTTTTTTTTATGGTTTTTTTTCCCATTCGTATTTTAAGCAAATTTAAGTGAGAAACTTCTATCAACTAGCTTATGAATGTTCCACAGAGGAAGCCACAAGATTATGTGATCGAAACAGCGCCTGCTAAACACAGACAGAATAGAACACATATTGTAACACTAGGAAAGAGGAGGAGGCAGGAGAATACACCGTGAGCAACACACACACACACACACTCACACACACCGCCTACCTGCATGCTTGTGGACAGTGGGAGGAAACACACAAACACAGGGACAGTAACTTCAGCTCAGGATTGAACCCAGGACCCTGGAGCAGTGACACAGCAACGTTGCCTGCTGTGCCACCCAGATCAAAACATTACATTTTATTACATTTCTAGAATGTCGTTCTGCCTTTCTTATGCTCAAATTCAGATTGCACAAATACACGTGCAGATGAAAATAGAATTTATTTAGACATGACTTTGAAATTAAGATGAATGGTTTTGAGAACTAAAGGCTCAGCAACGATTACTATAGCGTAATTCATTTATAACGACTTTATATCAAGATCCTGTTCAGTATAAACATAAAAAAATACACCAAAACATTAAAAACCCATTACATTATATGTTTTTGATGTTTCAAAATAAATATTCTTTAGTAGGTTCTGGTATATGACGCGCCCATCCCCCATCCCCCCATACCCTTCCCCCTTCCCCCCATACCCTTCCCCCCATCCCCCCATACCCTATCCCCCTCCCCCCATACCCTATCCCCCATCCCCCCATTCCCTTCCCCCATTCCCCATCCCTCCATACCCTTCCCCCCCCTCGCGCAGCTTGCATTCCTGTCTGCAACGCAGCTCCCAGTGCGCATGTGCTGTGTCTTTCCGCTCGTTGGTGGGGGAAGGGGGCGCTAGTGAAGCGCAATGGCGGCTTCAGGCTGTGCCTAACCATACAATCACACGAGAGCGGCGTGGGGGGAGGGAGAGAGAGAGAGAGGGGAAAACGGAACAGGCTGAGCAGGTCTTTGTTTCTAGCTAAGATAGCTAGCTGAAGAAACCTGGGGGAGATACCGGCGAAACCTGATTTCACACAATGTAAGTTGTTTACGGCATCTTCATAACTTCAGCACATACAGCAACATAGGAGTGTTTGAAATGTATTCAAGGAAATGTGGAAAGTTGGTGTATTAAAATGCTCTCGTTTTCTTTTCGGAGCTACGACGAGACCGACATTATGTCCTAACCGACAGAGCGGCGGAGACCGAAAGGAATGAATGAATGTAGTTTTGGAAATGTAGTTTGAACGCAGGACTGAGTTGAGAGTGTTGGAGCAGTGCTGGACAAACCGCTTAAAAAGTAACATTTGCTCCCGCTTTAAGCTCCGTCTCTCTTTAAAGCGTTTAACACGGCGGATGGGAGGAGGACGGCATGGCCGGCTGTGTAGTGCAAACCAGCTGCATTTACTTTAATATAGTGTTTAATTGATACGCGCTTGTTAAAAGTGTATTAGTAACCATCGAACATATTATATATCTATTATAGTACGGCGGAACAAAATTCCTAGAGACTAAACACGAAAGTAACCATCTGGTTTGTTTCGTGTCTTGTTTTCCGTACCTATTGACTTTTTTTTCTCTCCCACAGCTAGCTGAGCTAACTGGCTACAGAACTTGCTATATGGCTTCCTAGCTGATGGAGCCTATTTTGCATAGCCAGCATTAGCTATTTCACTCTCATTGCAGCTTTACATGTTGGTAAACATGCTATTTATTAATAAGCTCGGTTATTTTGTCATTATATTGACATACAAATGAGGCTTGGCGGAAGTGGCACTGTGTACAGAATTATGAAAAACTTGCCGGCTCTTTAGCGTTAGCTAACAGCGCTGTAGCTGGACGCTGAAGAGTTTCCTTCAATGTGATTATTTCTGTTTTAATCGTTTAAACGTATTTTAAGAGGTAGTGCTAAAGTTAAAGTTACAAGCGTTAAGTGTTGGTTCTTTAGAAAACGTAAACAAGGCAGCTTTTTGTTTTTCTATAAAGCTTAAACACTTGTTAGCAGTTATGCTTGCTAGGCACATACAATACTGACCCGACTTATCTCAGGAAATTTTGAATAATACTTCTAATAGTTATCTGACTAAATAACATATCTTTTATGGCTTTTAAACGCCAAAGCTATATTTGATATTAAATGTTCATTATATTATTTCAGGCATAGCTAGCTCATATACCGAGTCAACATCAACTGACTCTTTGTACATTCATCAGCCGTCTGTGCGGATCAACACACTTTGACAGAGGTTAGATGTTTATCTTCCGCTGCATCTACTTTCATTACTTGAAACAACTTTTAAAAGAGTCTTGATTAAAGTCACTGCTCTTCAGTGCGCATATGTTACAGCTGACAGGACAAACTACTAGAATAAATCTTGTAAATCTGATGTTTGTGATCAATAACATAAGCTATACCCCAGGTCTGTTGAATGCCCTATTCTGATTGGTCAGAAAGTCTTGATTCATTTTCTATAACAGCACGCCTCTGGCAGTAGTGCCTGTTCAAGCGAACTGTCCTAACTGAATACACATTTAAAGGTCTTTTTTAAAAACAATACCACAAATATTTTGAGCTATTTTATCTGCTTTATTACTCTGACCTTATAAGAATGATTCAATATTTATGGACAGTCTCAAGTGGCAGCAGTTTGTAACATCCATTAAGTTTTCCGCCACAGGGAAGTCTTCAGGACAGAGGACTTTGGGTGCGTTTCAGTCAGCTCCCTACTTCAGTAGATCAGGGAGTCGGCCATTTTAAGGGCTGTCTCGGTCACAAAATCCTTGAAGTGCACTGGAACATTTGCGCCCTAAAAAAATCACGCAATGCACCGCAAAAATCGGGCAGCGTTGATACTCATTATGTTCCCCTATTCAGCGTATTCTCTGAAGCTTCTCAGCGCGAAAATAAATGGCAGACAAGCTCAGCGAACTTCATCTACAAATATAAGTAGCTTGTTATTGTTGTTGTTGTAGCTCTCTAATTATTATTTACGTTAGTCGATTTTTAACTGACATTCTATATGTGGTTTGTTTGAGTTTAACGACTTTTAAGAGTTTAATGATTTTAAAAAATCCACTAGCTAGCCTACGATCCTGGCTTAGTGTTTAGCATGTTTGCCTCGCACATCCGGGGTTAGGGGTTCGATTCCCACTTCCGACCTGTGTGCCTGGAGTTTGCATATTCTCCTCGTGCTTCAGGGGTTTCCTCCAGGTACTCCAGTTTCCTCCCCCAGTCCAGAGACATGCGTTGTAGGCTGATTGGCATTTCCAGATTGTCCGTAATGTGTAAATGTGTGTATGATTATGCCCTGCGATGGGTTGGCACCCCGTCCAGGGTGTCCCCCGCCTTGTGCCCTGAGCTCCCTGGAATAGGCTCCAGGCCCCCTGTGACCCTGTGTAGGATAAGCAGTATAGAGGACAGATGGATACATTTATATCACATATAATGTCGGAAAGATATCGGTCCTGCCTGTTGCTGATAAATGCCACTGGTGATGTTTTACGTGAGTACGTAGTTGTGTCGCTGGAAATTGAGTCATCAGTGTCCCAATGTGTTGTGAGCCAGGGTCCTTACCAGTGCCTGAACTCAGGTACACAATGTACTGATTTATGACCTAGGGAGCTGATTGAGCTTTGTAGTTGTTAATATGGTGACGTTTTTTTGTGAAGAGTCCGAGATAAAGCTGTAACATCACGAACTAACTTTCCACAGTCTTTCCACAATATTAAACGTAACAATAAATAAATAAAAAGTATGACGCGTCCTGTCATTATTTAAAAAAGAATTGGCAAATTGCTGTGGTATCAGAGGAATAAAATATTTTGGCATGTGCTGTTGATTATTGCCCCATTGTGTTTTATACCGTACATTTCTAGGTCATGATACTATCTTATTTGGTTTTTGTAATCTGAGCTTTTCTGTACTATCACTAGCTGGGCTAGACTCTGTTTTGAGTGTTATGTTGAGCTGGCAATGCTAAAATTCTGAAAAATTCTAAGCACATTTTATGTACATTTATTTTGCTTCTCAAACTTCTACAAATAATCACACTTTTTTGTTGTTGATTTTAGCCTGGGTTTGCTGGCTGGGTTAAACCAGGGAAACAAAATAGCTTTTTTCCATTTAGTCATTAACAGTTTGATTTAAACCTGAGCAAATTAATATTTTCATAGTCATGATGTAGCAGAACGTGACCACGTGTTGAGCCCAGAAAGTGTAACATCAAAGCCAAAATCATATTAATTTATGTTTGGTTTTTATGATCTAATTTGCTGTTTGCTTGTTTTCTATTTTTAAAAAAAATAAAAGCAATATGTGAGCTTTTTGGGCGGCAGAAAGAAAGAGTTCACAGAAGGGTCAGCGCACCTCTAACTCTATCAACCCTATCTACTGGTATCTGTATACCATGGACAAGAATTTCAGCATGTTTCAGCATACTGAGGGGAGAAAAACATTGAATTGAAGCTCTTATAATGGACACCCAAAGACAGTTAATTTCCGCCAATAGACATTTAAAATCTGAATTTATAACAAATTGTAGATTCATTTATAAAGGTTATGCTCTAACCGTAGAAAATAGACATCAAAGTAACGTGTTGCTGACACGTCTTTTGCAGCAGTACAGTAAAAAGTTATTCAGCTTCTCACAAACAACACAACCACAAAGTATATTGTCCAAAAAAGGCTACGTCTCAGAAAGAGCCAATTATATCGGTTTAAAGCTTAGTTTACTTGAACAAAAAAAAAACCTTGACAGAAGAATTCATGAAGCACACAAAAATTCATGGTTTAATGTAAACTTTTAGTGACTGCTTTAACATCTGCCCTTGGACCGCCATTATAAGTACGATTGCTACAAATGCACTACAAAGATTTGTTTTTATCAAAAATTTTGGACTCTTAAGTTTTAGAGTTTATGTACATTTTGCCTTTTCAACAAAGTACTTTGCTTCAGGTGTAGTCTTTATACTTTTACCATTTTCTGTGCAGAACAGTGCATTTTTCTCTCTTGTTCCTCCCGGCTCTGCTGAGAGATGTCCACTCCGGACCCCCCCATGGGAGGGACCCCTCGGCCCGGCCCTTCTCCAGGCCCTGGTCCGTCTCCAGGAGCCATGCTGGGTCCAAGTCCAGGACCTTCACCTGGCTCTGCTCATGGTATGATGGGCCCCAGCCCGGGACCCCCACCTACAGGACACAACCTACCTCCACAGGGACCCTCAGGATACCCACAGGAAAATATGCATCAGATGCACAAGGTGATTTTATACGAAGATGATAGCAAAGAAGGTCGCTTTCTGTCTAGGTTACTGTGAGTGGGTGGGAGGGAGTGGAATTAATTACTATTATTAATTTTTCTTTTACATAACTGTCAACTAAAGTAATTATTTACACTTTAGACTGAGACACATCTATTCCCCAAGTGATTTATTCTTTCAGATTTTCTCATTTTGCCAATTATGTGTTAATAAATAAACTCAAACTGCTGTTTCTGCTTCCTATCTACAGCCTATGGAGGGCATGCATGAGAAGGGCATGCCAGATGACCCTCGCTATGGCCAGATGAAGAGCATGGGCATGAGACAGGGTGCCCACAGTGGTATGGGACCACCACCCAGCCCCATGGACCAACATTCTCAAGGTACATAATTGGCATGGCATAGGTTTAATATTGTAATATTATCAACTCTCCACTGGTGGTGTGAAGATTTCTGCCTAAGAAGGAAGTAATAGCATGTATGCATGTAGTGGTTGTAAAATTCCAGTTCCAGTGTTAGCTAGTGCTTGGTGGAATTTCTCTAACCCAAGTTTTTTTTTCCCTTTGCTATTACAGTTCATAAATAAATCACATATGAAAAAGAAGCAGCAAAATTGCATGCAAAGGTTGCAATTCAATGTTGTAGCCACTAGAATCCACAAGAACATGATTTCCAGTGTATTTAAAGCAGAGATGCCCAACTCCAAGCCTGCAGGATCAAAGTCCTGCACAGTTTGATATCATTGCTTAGGGACAATTTGCCTGGTTCGTTCTCAGGTTTAGTAGGTGTGTTAAGGGAGGAATATATCCAATTTTTTTCCCTGACTTTGGAGTTCCAGGACTGAATTTATATATTCTAAGCCTGAAGTTGTGTATTCAAAGCCTTTTTTCCTCTACTTTCTCTCTACTAACCACCTGTGTTTAATCTTTTTTCAGGTTATCCCTCTCCTCTTGGTGGCTCTGAACATGCTCCCAGTCCTGTGCCTGCTAATGGCCCTCCCTCTGGCCCGATGATGCCCTCTGGCCCTGGTGGTGTGCCCATGGAGGGCGGTGACCCTCAGGCTATGGGCCAGCAAAATCGAGGTGGCAGTGCTGCACCGGGTCCAGGCACAGGGCCTAACGGCGGACCTGCAGGTCCTGGTGGCCCAGGCGGCACTGGAGGACCCACACCATTCAACCAGAACCAGCTCCACCAGCTCCGTGCACAGATCATGGCATACAAGATGCTGGCTCGTGGGCAGCCTCTGCCTGACCACCTGCAGATGGCCGTGCAGGGCAAACGGCCAATGCCAGGAATGCAGCCAGGGATGCCTAATATGCCCCCTGCTTCAGGACCTGGGGCTGGCCCTCCTGGACCTGGAGGCCCTGGCCCAGCTGGCCCCAATTACAACAGACCACATGGTAATGTTGCTGTCCTTTTTTCTCCCCTTCTCTCCCGCTTTCCTTTTTCTCCCTCTTCCCTTTACTATACAGATATATGGAGACAATGTTTATACTGTTTGCAGTTTTAAAATAAATAAATAAATAAATAAAAATAAAAATTCTAGTGGGTTTTTCATGTAATAATGAGAGTAAAGCTTGAGATCTTTGAGACTGAACCAATTAGACAAGTAAAAAGACAAACCTACATGTTTCTACCGTCATTTGGATCTATTACGTGGATCTTGGATAACCTCTTGTGTAATGCATTGTATGTAATGGATTACACCCATAAAACCAGGTGAATTTATTGTGTCATTTTGCAGGAATGGTAGGACCGAATATGCCTCCTCCAGGACCATCTGGAGTTCCCCCAGGTATGCAGGGACAGCCCCCCAATGGACCACCCAAATCATGGCCTGAAGGTGAGACGTGAAAAGTAGTTCACCTTATTTTTCAGTGGATTCCTGTAGACTTTATTTCCAGGTGCAATTTATCTACAAAATAATAAAGTAAGCAGTGTGTGTAATTTTTATTGTTATGCTAAACTTTGGGTGTGTTTGTGTTGTAGGGCCCATGGTGAACGCTGCTGCTCCAGCCAGTGCTCCTCAGAAGTTAATCCCACCCCAGCCTACTGGTCGCCCCTCTCCTGCCCCGCCCTCTGTACCTCCAGCCGCTTCGCCTGTCATGCCCCCTCAGACCCAGTCTCCAGGCCAGCCAGCTCAGCCGCCTCCCATGATGCTCCATCCGAAACAGAACCGCATCACACCTATCCAGAAACCACGTGGCCTTGATCCTGTGGAGATTCTACAGGAGAGAGAGTACAGGTGAGGGAGAGTCATGGAGGAAATGGCTGTTTGTGCAATATAACAGTTTATTCATTTAACACTTCTTCTTTGTCAGACTGCAAGCTCGTATAGCCCATCGTATCCAAGAGCTGGAGAATATTCCTGGTTCACTAGCAGGAGACCTGAGGACCAAAGCCACCATTGAGCTGAAGGCCTTGAGACTTCTTAACTTTCAGAGACACGTAGGTTGTTACATTTGTCACAATGAGCTTAGAAGTATGTAGATAGTTTTGCTGTATTGCCTGCTTCTAATCTTGATCATATCAAATACTTGATATTCTTGCTAACAACGTGTCAGCAATGCCAGGGCCATAGAAACAGGGTTATACAAATAGATAGCTACATGCTAAAAAAAGAGAAATACAGCATTTGCTTAGCAGTGTGAAGATTAAGTAGATCTTTGTAAACCCTCATGATTGTGTGTCTAACAGCTGCGGCAGGAGGTGGTAGTGTGTATGCGGCGTGACACAGCCCTAGAGACGGCACTCAATGCCAAAGCCTACAAACGCAGCAAGAGACAGTCCCTGCGTGAGGCTCGTATCACAGAGAAACTGGAGAAGCAGCAGAAGATCGAGCAAGAGCGCAAACGTCGTCAAAAGCACCAGGTACTGGGGTACATTCTCTTAGGCTTATGCTGCAGCTGAACATAGGAGTCAATTGGCATATTTAGCCTAGAGCTTTTTGAACTGGTAACAATCATATGTTGTATGGGTTGTGGTTTTTATGAACAGATTTTCGTTTTCATTAAGTTTTGTTCAACTGATTTTCAGATCTAAATTCTCTAGAAAATATAACACGATCTTTCGTTCCTTTTTCCTCCAGGAATATCTCAACAGTATCCTCCAGCATGCAAAAGATTTTAAGGAGTACCATCGCTCCATCACAGGAAAGCTCCAGAAGCTTACCAAAGCTGTGGCCACCTACCATGCCAACACAGAGCGTGAACAGAAAAAAGAGAATGAACGTATTGAGAAGGAGAGAATGCGGAGGCTGATGGTGAGGAAACGTTTACACAGCCAAACTAAAACATGGTCCAGATTAATATCCACCTCTAAGCATATTTCCTATGTATCCCCTAGGCAGAAGATGAGGAGGGTTACAGGAAGCTGATTGATCAGAAGAAAGACAAGCGTCTGGCCTACCTGCTACAGCAGACAGATGAGTATGTGGCCAACCTCACAGAGCTTGTGCGTGCTCATAAGGCTGTTCAGGCCCTCAAGGAGAAAAAGAAGAAGAAGAAAAAGAAGGTAGGGCATTTTAATGCTATAGCATGGTTATACTCCTGATAGTAATGTCTTGTTGCATAAAAAATATAATTATTATTTGTTATAGAAGACAGACAATGGTGAGGGTGGAGTTCCAACAATGGGCCCAGATGGAGAGGTAAACAGCATTCATTTAATATTTCTTATTGGTGTATATAGACAGGTCCAACTGAATTAACTTGACTGTGAAAGAACGTAGGGAGAAACATGACATCATTGGTTCATATAAAATTTTCCGCTGACTGCTCCACTTCTGCAACAAATATAGTGAGGCAATAGTCCAGTGACCACTACTTACAGCATTTAATAATGAATGTCCTGGGGTTTCTTTTGTTCTAATTAAGGTTTTTAGATCTACTGTGCTTTCAGTGCTCACTAGTGTAGCCACTGCCTTTTATTTGCATGACATGATATACTGCCTATAACATTTTAAACATTTCCTTGTGCTGTAGCCTCTGGATGAGACCAGTCAGATGAGTGACCTCCCAGTGAAAGTCATTCATGTGGACAGTGGCAAGATTCTGACTGGTGTGGATGCTCCCAAAGCAAACCAGCTGGAGGCCTGGCTGGAGATGAACCCTGGGTAAGCATGCGTGTTTGCGAGATGGCAGTTTACTGTCACCATGAACGCTGTGCAGATTTTGTTAAGTAAATAATGTCTCAATATATTAATTGACTTTATATGGTATAGTGGTTCTGTACTGCAGCATTCTCAATGTTAATTTTACAGTAAAATGTGAAAATGAACTTGTCTTTTATTTGTAGGTATGAAGTGGCACCCCGGTCTGATAGTGAAGACAGTGGCTCAGATGAAGAAGAGGTAAACATATTCTCCCTCTATATTCCTGTGTGTATGTGTGTGCAAGTATACGTGTTAAATAGTGTCTGTGCCTGTACTCTTAGTTGTGTGTCTGACCGTATCTGTTCTGCCTCACTTTCTACAGTTTAGCCTTGAGTTGTCTCTAGCAAAAGCAACTAATTGTGCTATGTATTAACAGATGATATGACATAAGCTTTTACTGAGGAATTGTTATATGGTTATATGTGTGCTTTATTATTCACACCTCCCTGTTCTCCCCTGCAGGAAGAGGACGAAGAGCAGCCGCAAGCATCCCAGCCCCCAGCAGAAGAGAAGAAGAAAATTCCAGATCCCGACTGTGATGATGTGTCTGAGGTTGATGCCCGTCACATTATTGAGTGAGTATGCACAATTTACGAACTTTACTCTTTTTATACTTTATTCAAAGGAATTCAGTAGTGAAAATGAATAAAACGTATCACATTGGTTTTGCACAAGAGTGACAACATTACTTGTTAGTTACATTAGCCTGGCAGCTACAGTGCAAAATAAATGAAGATATATGACATTTTGGACACTAAACATGTCCTGACAAAGACATTTGAGATAAGGTAGAAGTTCCTTTAAGGGTTTTTTTCCCCTTAGAATTATGATGCTCATGTACTGGCATGACCTAATCTCTGAAGTTGGACTGAAATGCTAAGCATTTCTATCACGTTGTCTTGCAGTCATGCTAAGCAGGATGTGGACGATGAGTATGGCCATGCTCAGTTTGCTGTGGGCCTGCAGTCCTACTATGCTGTGGCACATGCTGTCACTGAGAAAGTGGAGAGACAGTCCTCTCTCCTGATTAATGGGACACTCAAACAGTACCAGGTACAGGCATGCAGAGTAAATAGATGCTAAAATATCGAGAATAACTATGATAGTATGTTAAGCAGGATATTCTTTTCTTGCTCTCTTTGTGTGACAGATTAAAGGTCTGGAGTGGCTTGTATCTCTGTTCAATAATAATCTAAATGGCATTCTTGCGGATGAGATGGGCTTGGGAAAGACTATCCAGACCATCGCACTCATTACCTACCTCATGGAGTACAAACGTCTTAATGGACCCTTCCTCATAATCGTACCCCTCTCGTAAGTTTGCCTCAGTTTTTAATCTTGTCTTGTAATTATTTTCAGAATATTTTTTAACATGCATTTGAATATACATGTTGGTTCTAGCACAGTCCTTTCAGTTTCCTAGTTTATATTAACCCAGGGGTTCCCAAACATATTGGGCAAATGACCCTGTGTCAAATTTCAGCTGTCAGCGGATGAACTGTGAACTCGGGTAGCTGCTGTATGTGTGCTTTTTATTATTAAAACAAAAAATAATACGGAACAAAAAGAACTGAGGCATGGCTGCTTTCCAGTGGCTCTCTGTGGCTTTGTCATCACCACACACGCACACAAAGCACTCAGGCTCAGCACACTAAGTGAAAAGGAAAGAAAACAGCTTGTTAATATAGCCCACACAGATAAGCAACAGGTGTTCTACGTTAATTCCCCACTCCCCCATGCTCCTGCTACAGACTAACACTAAACCACACCCCCAACTTCTACAGACCCCAAATGGACATTTTATTATGGTAGTAATGTACATATGTGTAATGTAAGTGAATAAAAACAAAACCAAAGGATTTTTTTTTTTTTTTTTTTTTTTTTTTTTTTTTTTTTTTTTTTAAATCAACACCAGGGTAATGTGATATGACCCGACACAAAGCAGAGGAGCCTGGTTTATATGTGATGCATGGCATGTGCCTGTGCAGACTCGGCTGCAACGCAAGCAGCATTGTTTGCACACTCGCTGTGTATCTTATGCACATCTAGAGGATTAAATGCAACATTCACCAGTTGGCATGTCGGAGCCAAAACATCCCTGTCCATCAGGTTTCCAAGTCGAACTGTAAAACGTTTAGCAATTTCATGCACAGCGACAATAAACAGACGGACCAGCTCTGTTTCTCTTTAAAACCTTCTGCTTGTCATGAGCTGCATCTCAAATCATTAACTCTAATCTTACAGTCAAAAGTATTTACTAATCTAGAAAATCCAGAAGACTGGCACACAAAACACATTTTGGTAGGTTTGAAGGTGACCTGAGGGGTTTATATGTTCAAACAGCAAGTGTAATAGGAAAACCAGTTAGTGTTAGTACTTGTTAACAGTCTAGAATAGTTTGTGAGTTAGATGGAAAATTGTCAGTTTCTATTGCAGAACACTTGGGCTTAGTGCAGCGTGTCAGGAGAGTGAAAAATATATTTTTTTTAAAAACATGTGAACTCTTAGTTTAAATGTAGCTTGTTTGACTGTGAGTAAATAAACAAAACAAAAGAGGAGATTGAGTTTCTTTTGCGACCCCCAGTTGTAAATCATAAGACCCCACATGAGGTCGAGACCCCTAGTTTGGAAACCCGTGTATTAACCAAATATTACAGTAGGAAGGGCTCCTATGTAAATTAAATGTTTAACATTTTCTGTTTTTCTAACATCTGTGTTGTCTTTTCACAGGACTCTGTCCAACTGGGTGTATGAGTTTGATAAATGGGCCCCATCTGTGGTCAAAGTCTCCTATAAGGTGATTGAGACTGTTTATTGTTTCTCCAAAATAAAGAGAGCCTTGTCTCCCACCTGTCCTCTCTTGTGGTTCAGTGATTCACTGTTTCTTCTTGTCTTCTCAGGGCTCTCCTGCTGCTCGCCGGGCCTTTCTTCCCATTCTACGCAGTGGCAAGTTCAACGTGCTTCTTACCACCTATGAGTACATCATCAAAGATAAGCAAGTGCTGGCCAAGGTAGATCAGTCATACCTAGTTCATATATGTACTATTATGTAGTCCTTTCTGTTTGGATCAAACTATAATGCAGGATATGTGGTGTTTATAGCATTCTCGAAAGCAAATGATTTGTTAGCCGTTCGATTCAAGCTTCTTTTTCCTTATGCAACCAACCGAAAGCTTGTATCTCTCCCCCCCCCCCCCCCCAGATCCGCTGGAAGTACATGATTGTAGATGAGGGTCACCGTATGAAGAATCACCACTGTAAGCTGACTCAGGTTCTAAACACACACTACCTGGCCCCCAGGCGCCTGCTACTCACGGGTACACCTCTGCAGAACAAACTGCCTGAGCTCTGGGCTCTGCTCAACTTCCTGCTGCCCACAATCTTCAAAAGCTGCAGCACCTTTGAGCAGTGGTTCAATGCACCATTTGCCATGACTGGTGAAAAGGTAACGTTAGGCAGTGCACATGAGAAATATAGTTATGACTAATATTTAAGTGTTTTTTCTCGATGTTAGTTATTAATCAGTTATTAATTAATCGTTAATCATACCTGTGCTCCCATTCTGCAGGTCGACCTCAATGAGGAAGAGACCATTCTGATCATTCGGCGTCTGCACAAAGTGCTCCGCCCCTTCTTGCTCAGGAGACTCAAGAAAGAAGTAGAGGCCCAGCTTCCTGAGAAGGTCTGTTACTTTTTTTCATGCAGCTGTGTGTGTGCATTTTCCTAATGCGTATTCAACAGGAACCAATAGAACCTGCATCTTGTGGGTTTTGGGCTTTAAAGATACATAAAGTGGTCAGAATTATGACATTTTAAGCAACTACATTATGAAATGCAGTGGCTCCATGGTTAGTCCAATATGGAAAAAATGTTTGTGTTACCAATTTTTATCAGTCTTGAAGTGTTTTGTCAGCAACGACAAAAAAATCTCTACTGTTGCATTACCACCAGCACCAAAGTGCTGCACTCAGATTATTCAGTATGGTCTATGTTTGTAGACACATCAGCACTTAACCTCTTCTTTAAATCTAAGATTATTGGTAGTAACCACACAGCCTCTAATTTTGGTATTGCATTTTTTTTGTGTCTGAAACATAGCACTATGTTGTGCATTTATAGAAATACCATTTTCCCGTCGTGTGTATTCAGTCCTGCTCTTCAGATACAACACTGTACTTTGTAGACATCACGTATACATTCACACTGGCCAAGTGACCTGTTCTCCATTGTGTACATGTGGAATTGCAGCCAGTCAATATCTGTGCTGATGCAGGTTTTTTATTTATTTATAAATAAATAATAAAATTATCCCCTCTGTGTAGGTTGAGTATGTGATCAAGTGTGACATGTCAGCACTGCAGAGAGTACTGTACAGGCACATGCAGGCTAAGGGAGTCCTGCTTACTGATGGCTCTGAGAAAGACAAGAAGGTAATGATGATAAGATCCACCCACTTGTTCTACAGACTAACGAAGTGTATATGTGAGGGTGAATCAGTAATATCTGTGTAATGTCTTACAGGGTAAAGGTGGAACTAAGACACTGATGAATACAATCATGCAGCTGCGGAAGATTTGTAACCACCCATACATGTTTCAGCATATTGAGGTATGCTTAAAAACATAAGCCTCTTTTTTTTTTTTTTTTTTAATTTATTTTTTATGTATTTCACCATATAAGCCAGCTTTTTGTGCTGTATAATGGTGGTGAGTTGAGATCTGTAGAAAGGAAATTATAAACAATCACAGCGACTGTGTCCCCTTCTGTATTTACATTTGACATTTTCTTGTAGTGTCTCATTTGTAGCTGTATACAGCCAACCACTAAATCCTTTCTATATAGCAGTATGTTATAGCTATGTGTAAAGTTTAATATGCTTGTTGATGTCATGATTGGATTTTTAGGAGTCCTTTTCTGAGCACCTGGGCTTTACCGGAGGCATCGTTCAAGGGTAAGTGACTGACAGATATAAAGGTACACTTCTCATGTTCTTCCTTCTGCCATTATATTTGACTTCCTTTGTATCTTTTGCATCACCTTCTCTCCAGGCCAGATTTGTATCGAGCCTCTGGAAAGTTTGAGCTTCTGGACCGCATTCTTCCCAAGCTGCGTGCAACCAACCACAAAGTGCTGCTCTTCTGTCAGATGACTTCGCTTATGACCATCATGGAGGACTATTTTGCCTACCGTAATTTTAAATACTTGCGCCTGGATGGTGAGTTTCCCTTTACTTGTATTATTATTTGGATAAGTTGCTGTTTATGCTGTAATAATTGAAATAATAAAATAATTTTTAAATCTGTGTATGTAGGAACCACTAAGGCTGAGGACCGTGGCATGCTGCTTAAGAACTTTAATGACCCTTCGTTTCAGTATTTTGTGTTCCTGCTGAGTACCAGAGCTGGTGGCCTGGGGCTCAACCTGCAATCTGCTGACACTGTCATCATTTTTGATAGTGACTGGAATCCTCATCAGGTATGAGGGCAGCCAGGAGAGAGATTAATGGTTTCCAATTTCGTTCAGCAAAATCCTCTTTCTGTACTGGTTTTATCCTGCCTACATCTTCCCACAATTCACAGCACCACTCAACCCCATTTTATTTTATTTACTTTTTTCCTGCAGGACTTGCAAGCTCAGGATCGTGCTCATCGCATTGGGCAGCAGAACGAGGTGCGTGTTCTGCGTCTCTGCACTGTCAACAGCGTGGAAGAGAAGATCCTCGCTGCTGCCAAGTACAAATTAAACGTGGACCAGAAGGTGATCCAGGCTGGTATGTTTGACCAGAAGTCCTCCAGCCATGAGCGCAGAGCCTTCTTGCAAGCCATCCTGGAGCATGAGGAACAGGATGAGGTAGAGCATCTATACTGATTCTGTACTTTTTGAATCAACGGTTATGTGACTCCTTCTCCAGAACGTAATCTAACTACTATGCCGAAAACCTGTGCATGCTTAATTAAGAGAAGTTTTAGTGGTGCCTCCCCTAATCCAAATTAAAGCAAGAATGTTAAATCTCTTTATTTGCTGATTTGATTTCTCTCTTGTCCTATTTCAGGAGGAGGATGAGGTACCTGACGACGAGACTGTCAATCAAATGATTGCCAGGAGTGAGGAGGAGTTTGATCACTTTATGGTAAGTACTGCAACTTATTAATGCTGAGATCTGTGAATACAGACTGCACCCATATGTTGTAATTTTATTTAACCACATTCTCTCCATTTACCCTTCCCTGTTTCATTCTATTTTTCAATGTCCCTTTCTGTCCGTGTCCTGCTTCTCTTCAGCGCATGGATCTAGACCGGCGTCGTGAAGAGGCCCGGAACCCCAAGCGGAGGCCTCGTCTGATGGAGGAAGATGAGCTCCCCACCTGGATTATGAAGGATGATGCAGAGGTGGAAAGACTCACCTGTGAGGAAGAAGAGGAAAAGATGTTCGGCCGTGGATCACGGCAGAGAAAAGAGGTGGACTACAGTGACTCGCTTACCGAGAAACAGTGGCTCAAGGTGAGACAAAAGGAGAGAAACCTGTTTGGTTTCCTATCTTGTAGCAAGCATATCTTTATCCTTAGTTAGTTTTATTTATCCTTACTTGTTTTAATTCTTTGAGGCTTTTAGCTATGGCTTTTTTAATACATTTTTTTAGCATTTGCATGTTTTTGACCGCTTATATTTTAGTTTGTCAAATGCTTGGTAAATTCATGGAATATATCAATCACTCCTCAGGCTATAGAGGAGGGCACACTGGAGGAGATTGAAGAGGAAGTACGGCATAAGAAGACGACCCGAAAGAGGAAGCGAGACCGTGACCTGGACCTCCCAGGCCCAGCCACACCCAGCTCCAGTGGGCGAAGTAGAGATAAGGATGATGACAGTAAGAAGCAAAAGAAGCGGGGTCGTCCCCCTGCTGAGAAACTCTCTCCCAACCCACCATCCCTCACCAAGAAGATGAAGAAAATTGTTGATGCTGTTATCAAGTATAAGGACAAGTAAGCTATAACATTTAAATCATTAGTGCCATCTATTTTAAACCATTAACCTCTGATGGTTAAATTTGTGGGAAAGGCATGATGAAATTCCAGCTGAATAATTAATTCTGTCTGAGATTTTTATAATTGCATGTCTGACAATATGTTAGGGTTTAGATTAAATATGGGGAAATCAAAAATTGTAGTTGGATAATTTGTCTTTCATGTTTGCATTATATTTGGTCTTGCGTTTCTTCCTTGTTTCATGTTAGCAGTGGCAGGCAGCTGAGCGAGGTCTTTATCCAGCTTCCCTCTCGCAAGGAGCTGCCTGAGTATTATGAGCTTATCCGCAAACCTGTGGACTTCCGCAAGATCAAGGTACCTTACTAAAAATAATAACTCTTGGGAAATATTCTTCCGTTTTTTGTGTGCGTCCATTAAAATGGGATTGCACACGTATCTAAATTTGAAATGATGTAATTTTTTTTTAAATAATTTTGATGAGGTTAATGAGGTAATGTACAATTGAGAAATGAGGTACAATTCAGGTGGCTTGATAGCAGTGTGAAATTATCAGTCATTCTCAGTGTGATAATTTTCAGTAATGTGTGAACTTGATTCCTATCAAGGCAGTGTTATTAAATGTGGATTGTCTGTTGGTGTGCAGGAACGCATAAGGATCCATAAATACCGCAGTCTGAATGACTTGGAGAAAGATGTCATGCTGCTCTGCCAGAACGCTCAGACCTTCAACCTGGAGGGTTCACTGGTAAGATCATTCACTGCTATGTGAAATCTGTGAAGCAAATGTCGTGGTTTAGATCGTAAAATGCCTGAGATTACCACAAAAAAAATAGTTTGTCAGCCAGGTCACTTTTCTCCATCTGTGTGTATCAGATCTATGAGGACTCCATCGTGCTCCAGTCTGTGTTCACAAGTGTGCGGCAGAAGATTGAAAAGGAGGAGGACAGTGACGGAGAGGAGAGTGAGGAGGAAGAAGAGGAGGTGGATGAGGGCTCTGAGTCTGAATGTGAGTATTCAGTTGACTGTTGGTGTAAACAGGATTCTGTGTAGAAGAGCAGGAAAGTAATGTGTGTATTTGTGTTCTAGCACGCTCTGTAAAGGTGAAGATCAAGCTGAGCCGTAAGGAGAAAGCCCGTGAGAGCGGGAAAGGCAGGCGGCGCACTGGACGAGGCTCACGACCTAAACCGGTAGTAAGTGATGATGACAGCGAGGAGGAGCAGGAAGAGGTAATACACACTCCTTTTCTGAGTAGTTATGCAGTGCTGAAATTTACACATACTCCCAGAGTATATGAACTGCTTATTAAGAAGGGATGCACTCATTGTATTTATACATTGTTGCTATGATACCATATCCAATCCAGCCTTTATTTAACCCAGTGTTGTGCCAGATAACAAGAGGGTCAGTGCATCAGTAATATTAAATGATGTATTGAAGATGAATCTACTGTTCTATTGATCAGTAATTGGAATATCAAAAGTGTTAGAATTTGCATAGCATCATAATTTCCTGTCTAAATCTTTACTGATCCACTTTTTTCTTTTTATTCCTTTCTTTTTCTCTCCCTTGCTTTCATTTTGACAGGAGCACTCTGCCAGCGGAAGTGAGGAAGATTAAGCCTTCAACCGGACTAAACCATCCTTTCTGATCTGATCTGGACATAATTTTTCACTTTAGCGTTACAGGACCAACTCCATGTGAAGGGCCTAGTTACACCTTAGATTAATTTTCAGTGACACATCAAATCCAAACGGATTAACTGAAACTTTCTGTGGATTTCTACTGTTTAACCCTAGAATGAAGTGTTTTTAAATGGAGGGTCCATGTAAACAAAGTAATGTAGTGCAGCTTTGATGGTGCTGGCGATTTAAATTTAAATCCGATTTAAAGACAATTTAAATCCAAGGGGGAAAAAAACACTTTAATATTTAAACAGGCATTCCCAGTTTATATATAGTAGGAATGTATTTGTCTCTTTCCTTTATATTGTTTTTTTTTTCCCTTTTTTTTTCTTTATGAAAGTGATGTGAACAGTAGCACAGATAGCTGACTGATTGTGGACTATCAGGAAAATTTACTTGACTTTTAGGTGAAATGATTGTTTTCCTGTAATTTCATGTCTTTGTGAGCAGTGTACAGTAGTCACTGGCTTTTGTGGGGGTTTTTTTTCCTTTTTTTTTTTTTTTTTTTTTTTTTTTTTTTTTTTTTAAGCCTCTGCAGAGGTAATGTTGTGAGTCTTTTAAGGAATAAGTTGTATGGGCTGTTCTGCTATCATTCTCTTTTACTTTGACTTTCCCCATCTTTCAATTTTGTTCCTAAGGTTAATTTAAAAATATTAGCAGAATTATGGTACTTCCTCCCTTGTTGAGCTCCAGTTGGCTAAAAGGAGGAGTAGTGCTTAGGACTCAGTACTGTGTCAGTGTCACTGGATTCCCAAGACTATAATAAAGGCATCTTACAACTAGTCTCTCTGGCCACATGAGGGTTTCTTTTGTCTGGTACAGTCCATAGAGTAAGTCTGTTTTGAAGCACTTAGTCTTGCCTGTGGGGTTCTGATTTTCTTAGAAATGTCCTGCCATAGGTAATGTAAACTAAAGTTTAAATGACAATTCATGAAATTCACTTAATTTTTAGGAAAATCTAGACAGCAAAACCAAAATTTTTAATAGACCCCAGAGACTCTGGCCTGGATAAAGCCGATGCTGTAGAGGAACGAATGGACACTGTAAATGTGTTGCTCCCAGTATAGTCCCCAATGTGAGCTTTCTTTGAACAGTGAACTTCATATCTGATCACCCACGCCTCTGAGAATAAAAATCAACTTTTTGCTGGGTCTTGTGGGATCCCAGTCTACAATTGTATAAATTGTTTAAAAAATAAGAATAATTGTACTGAGTTGAATGATTTCAATTAGTGTTCACAATTCCCACATAACATCATGCATGTTTGCTTCTTTAATCAAGTGCAAGTTCACCCATATAGTCAGTGAGGTCCCTACATTTTCACTGAAACCAAAAGGAGTTGTGTTACAACTGTACTGGCAAAGCAGCACAATAATAACTGTAACACTACACAAAAATGCTGTCAACTTATGTGTTTCAGGATAAATCCATGTTACATTGTCATGCATTCATTACTCTGTGTGTGTGTAGGTCTGAGGGTATCTTGGAAAATAATAAGTAATTACACCAGCTCACTGGATGGCCATATAGCACATCCAGAGAGCCAACAAACCCACAAGGTTAACATTTGGTTTCCTTCATTTGGGGAACCGTTTCATAGCGTTCTGGGAATGTACTGTTTTGTTTAACAAAGTCAGTGCTGTTCTCTAAACCTTCTGAGAACTTTAACACTGTGTTCACTTATGGTTTATATGACAACCAACAAGGAACTTTTTAGTACTGGTTCTTTGGTACCTTTTAAGTTTGCTTTTAGGTATGGTTTTGTAACTCCAAACTAGCCATTCCCATAACGTTCTCTTATGCCCTGCCGGGGAAAAAAACAATAGAAACCATCACAGAAATTCTAATATTTCTACTACAAATACCATTACAAACCATCAGCTAACCATTAAAACCATTACCATTATTGGTCCTTAATGGTGTCCACTAGACATAACAGCAACAATAGAAGGAAACAAATTACCAGTAGAGACCCACAGAGACCATCACAATTCCCATTAAAACCAATCCAATTCCCATTAAAACCATTACAAGTTCTATGAGGGTTTCTTTTGTTTTTTCCAGCAGGGTGATATGTTCTCGAAGTATGACAAAAGTTTATTTAGTTTTTAGGTTCAGTAATTTTCAGGTTCATCAACTATTCTGTATTTCAGACGTGACTTTATTCTGCAAAACCAACAATGAATAATTAGGCTAGAGATTTCAGTGTTTCTATTTCAATATGAAATAAAATCTCAGTGATGCCATGTGGGCGCGCGCGCCGGTCGTTTCGCGACTATAGCTTTCTTGGCGTTTGTGAATAAAAGCGACAACTTTTTGTATTTTACTGCGCCTTATCTTAGCTGTATTTGTTGATAGTGGTTTAATAGTATTTAGAGTTGAGTTGTTCATAATTTATATTAGTGTAAATAGTATTTTAATTGAATTTAGTTTCTGTTATTAGTGAGTTAATTGTTGATTTAAAAGTATACGGTTGTCTGGACCATCCCCTTTTGGCCAGAACGATAAGGCAAATGCTAACAGTAGCCTATAAATGCGTTTACTTTTACTGTTACAGTTGTGCTGGCTCCTCTTTAATCTAATTTTGAAGTAAACAGTTTTAGAAAATGGCTGAAATTGTTTATGATTACAGATTTTGGTTTAATGTGTAACTATATTATCATCCAAATTATCAGCCAAAACAAAATTGTACTTCCTAAGAACTGGATGTGGTTTGAAGCAGATATTTATGCAAAAGATTTTTGAGTTATTACCTGGAGATACGTTATCCTCGTAGTTTTTCCCGATGTGTTATGCCTTACTTTTTTAAATGATTGTTCTCCCATTTGACACTAGATGGTGCTCTGAGCCAAAGGGAATTGAGGAAGCAGCTGTGTAAAGCAGGGCGTCTTAAACGTTTGCCAGTCGGAGGCCCCTTTACCTGTAAAATAAACTCCACAGAGCTTGGCAGATTTATAGCATGGACATAATTAATCCATCTAAATCTTAGGCTCCTTAGTCAAATTTGTACAATGATGTTATATGGATCTTTATTGGATCCATATAACTATTTATTCCTGAACCTTCCACCAACAGAACACATTATGTCCAGGTTGAGGTACACTTATTGTTGAGTAACTGAGATCTGGATTAAACCCATTACTGCAAGTGACCAGTAGTAGTAATTGGAGGGGGTGGCCGCTGGGGGACATAGAGGATGGTAGCAGTGCAACCTGAGTGAGCCTCATTATTTTTTGCACAGCCATGTAGAACTGACACTAATTTTATCTAAGGTCCTCTAAAGTAACCTTATCCTTATCCCAGCTGTTCTGATTTCACATGAAGGTGAAGGTCAATACTCATTTTCATCTCTCAAATGTACACATACTGAAAGCTTGTATTGTACCTGAATCTTCATTAATCAAGCTCACTCTGTAGAATTTATTATGGTGCTCACAGAAACACTCCATCAGTCAAATATTATGATCTGTAATGGTATTAGATGCAGCCTGGATTTGTTTAACAATGCAGGGAAATGGGAAAAGCAAAAGTTTCCCTTGCAGCAGTAAAAGATTATCTGATTACATATCACACAAAATATCACTGTAAAAGCTTTATGTTGTTTGCCATCTGAGTATTGAATGACAAACTGCGTTGCGTATGATGCTGTAATTGCACTCAAATTTATTAATAAGTGAAATTGATATACTGGACACAATCACTTTAAGCTAATCCATATTAACCTCCTAACCTACAATTACGAGCCTTCAAGAGTGGAATAAAACTGGCTCTATCTCTGAACTGTTTTCATTGGAGGACATAAAGATATACATGTCCTATAAATTGTGCTAAAGCAATACAACTCTGTGATCATCAGCGAGGAATCCTGATAAAAGAATGCCATGCTTCTGTTTTTGCTCTTCAGAGGAGGAAGGTGACAGTTTAATCTGTTTCAAACTACATCAAATAGGAATCACTCATAGGTGCATCTTCTAGAAGTTCATCAATCAGGCAAGCTTTCACAGTGGAAAGGATCTTCTGTACATATGATCCGTTTGATTTCTGTGTTCTGAGACAACAGGAATTGCTAAAAATTTATTTTTTACTTGTTTTGCCTATCCCAGGGAACTTGGGGCACAAGGCGGGGGACATCCTGGACAGGGTGCCAACTCATCGCAGGACACAATCACACGCACATTAACGCACGCAAATGAAAATATGAGACTGAATTTGTTATTCCTTTATTAAGCTCCAATCATTGCTTTGTATGGTAAATGTTACAAAAATGTACGAAATACGAAACGAATACAGAAAAATGCTGAAATGAGCCATGTGTGCAAGTAATAAATCCTCACATCTAAGTCTAAGGCCTTTCTAAACCTTTTTTTTTTTAAGAGAGATTTTGAAGGCTGCACACTGGTTCCAATTTTTCCTTCTCCATTTCAAAACTTCTTAAGCCATGACCAATGAACCACTGAGCTCTAGGAGAAAAAAGAAATAAAAATGACAACAACAAAAAAAATGTTTGTACACTAAGTCATTGTGAGCAGTCCCTTCCTGTGTTAAGGGAAAAGTGTTAGTTTTATTGTATTTTTTTTTACTGTGCCAGCTCATGTAGGTAATTTTGTAAGCACTGATCAGCTCAGACCCTTCTGATCCTAAAAAATTCAGTCTGCAGACAACTGCAATAGGTAGCATGACGCAATATGTGATGATGGTGTCTTATTATGTTTGTGACTTTGCACTTCCGGTTACCTTTGCTCATCTGATTTGCACACACCTTACTAGTCAAGGCCACATGGCTTTTATGCCACTAAGTGCCTTATCTCAGTGTTTATGAATAGAAGACACTGCAGTGCTACAGCAGAGGGGAAAAATCTTTATTGTATGGAAATGTGGTATATACTAATCATTCCTGATTCATGCATTATGTGAGGCACAGATACAAATGAAAATAGTTACAGATACTTTGCAGGCAATGAATAAATCAGTGTTTAATTTTGTTTTCTAAATATCTAAACTTTATAATGTATTTATATTTAATTTAGTTTTCTCAATTTTATTGAGCATAGTTTAAAACATGCAGATGTGTGTAGTCACTCTGTTTTTCCCTCATATATTATATATTATATTATATTATATTATATTATATTATCAGTAGTATTAATATAATTCTTCACTAACATCCGTCTACTACGCTAAACTGGGTGGACCTACATTGTTGGTGTGGTCGCTCAGGACACGCCCCCTCCAAACGAAAACACTGCACCTCAAAAATCACACCACCCAGCCCCGCCTCTCCGTGGTTAAGCCCCGCCCACTCTACAACCCCATTCAAATTTAACTGATTTCACCTTGACACAAAATCTAGTACCGGCACTGGCGAGTAAAAGTACACTCTATTTTTTCGTACTAATAATTGCGATTAGTATTTTGTTTTATTAAAATACACAGAACATAGGTCTACGGAACGACAGAAAACTGTATTAATAATTACTGTAAACATAACGTGGAGCAACGTGGAGACGCAGCTGACACCTCATTAGGAAACTATGGAAAAGGCTTTATTTTTGTTCTTCGTGATATATTTAACCTGCCCAGTTCAAACAGGTAAGACCTTTAGTTTACTGTTAGAGTAAGTTACATTTATAATGTAAGAAGATGTGCTTTTTAGTAAACAACAAATCATTTCCAGGTTTTGGTTGTTGGCCTTTGTTTCCCTGAAATGTAAACTATATTTGTAATTCTAACACAATGGCAAGTGGCAAACATCTTTGGCGAAATCTTATGTATCGGCTAATATCTTGTATCTTGTCTAACAGGTTCAATGTTGCATCACTATGTAGAGCCACACACACACAAAACGCGCGTGCGCCAATTTTTTATTTTTTATTTTTTATTTATTTATTTTTTTTTTAAGCATACAGATTAATGTATGCTGTGACCGCACATGTGTCTGTTCAATAAACAGTTATTCTGTGGCAAATTGCTAATGATAGATAGTATCAAATAAAAGTGGGCAGTATCAGAGTATCTGCCCACTTATTCAGCCCAGTCCCACATCCCTTTGTTCAGTTCCAGGAGCTGGAGTTCTGTGTTTTTGGGCTGTGCCTTTAGAGGCTGCCTGAAGAGCAGCACTCCATAGTATGTTCGCCCCCTACCACTTTTCCAGGAATTCCCTCTTTATTATGTTTCTGAAAATGCATGGAAAAGGCCATGAACATTTTAGGAATGTCTCACGACTGGCCTACTGTTTTCCAGATTTACTGCTCCGCATATTGCTGGGCAGTATATGTTGTGTTATTCCAATGTTGACTCATGTTTCAGTGTAAAACTCAGACCCTTTTTTCTTGTGGCATCAAGTACAGTACTGTAGCCATTTGTTGGTTTTGAGCCTTTCTAAGGATTTGGATTACCTTTGATTTAAATATCTGGTTTCTCAAAGCTTGCCTGTATATAAACCACCAGTTTTCAGTAATTAGATTTTTTTTTTCCTCCCCGAACTGTCATACTGATGTGCATTAAATCATATTTTTTATTTTAACAGTGCTCAGTTGTGATCCATGAGCTCCATTTATTGTACCAAAAAGCAGTCTTTGTTGGCACAGATGAAAGATTTTGTGTGGTGCCATTATAAATATTCTCAAATACTTACAAATACTTACTGCATAAAAATGGCGGCAACATATTTAATTGTGTCCTACCTCCATAACACTACTGCATTTCTCCATGAGAATGTAGACGTGTCTCTACACTGCTGACTCCAGTACAGATGGAGCAATTAAACAAAATATACACTAAAAGGAACATTTCCCATTTACTTTCTGAATTAATTGTTCAGCGACGTGAGACTGGCTGTGGCTCTCATCCACAGCATGTTATCAAATGGATAAGTTCCAGAATAACAGCAATTTAACAAGTTATTACAAAGAATATATTGTCAGAAAATCTATACTGAAACAGTGTGGCAGGTGTGAAGCTTTCCCCTGTGTCATGAGGTGAAATGCAAAAGGTGGATTTTAGTCTGTTCTAAATACACAGGGATTCCTCTTTACATGACAAAAAGAGTTAAATAGATGCACACAGAATCCCCTTAGCCCATTCTGTCTTTGGTGTGCAAGAGATTAGAGGAATTAATGATCAGATTGGTTTGCCATTGATTGTATATGAGGCTTAATGAGATACTCTGTATAATACTTGAATTTTGTTTGTCAGTAGGCAAATTGTCATTGTTATACAGGCAGAATAAATTATGCATGGCTATTTTTACTCTCTTTTTCCATTTATGTCCATAACATAATGTTGTGTGCTCCCAGTCGGCCAACAGTGGCGTGATCTGTTATGTCCCTCCCCTTTGGGTCATGTCACAAACAGGTGACCCTGCTGCCAAATGTGCAGTGGCACTAGAAGGAACTTCCCAAAGCGTCTTCCATCCACTGACAGCCTATTGGATGCAGGGCTGTGCATAATTAACTCGGCTTTATTGATTGAACAAGCAGGCTGAGATCATTAGAATAGATCTGAGAGTAATGACAGTGTCATTCAGCTTCATCACTTTGTTGGCAATGGTTCTAACTGTCCCTATTGCCCAAGAAGAGCTTTGTATCAGTACAATTTAAGAGCATTTCCTATCACAAATGAAAGTATGGAGTGCAAAAATACAAAGATAATACAAAATCAGCTTGTGAACAGTCTATCATGCATGAAAAAATATTATTTTCTGTTATTGGTAAAATGATAACTAGGCAACACTGGGCATGAAGCAGGAGTACACCCTGAATGGAATGCTAGTAGAGCACCATGCACACACACATTCACACACTCATTTACACCCAGGGGCAATTTAACATAACCAAACTTATTTTGGGACAGTTGGAGGAAACCGGAGAATATGGACAAAAGTCACAGGGACAAAATGGGAAGTTGTTAACATAAACTTTAATTAACATAACTTTAAATAAACTTTCCTGGTTGCCCTGACGGTACTGACACCCAGGAAACAGGATCTAGCCAACACATCAAACCAGTTGTATTTAAACTAGTTTAACCAGCTCTTGGCTCTAAATCTTAATTACAACTGGTTTGATCACACCAGTTGTAAAGACAAGTATGAAATACAAGTTTGTCATAATCATGCAACAATGGTTTTATAAAGGCATCGATTTAACAGTTGCTTGTGACAGTTCAATTTTAATCTATTGGCTGTTGGCATACAAAAAAGTTTTCTTTTTGTTTGTTTCTTTGCTTGTTTATGACCAAATGCTTGCTAGATGTGTGCTAAAATCTAATGAAATCTGTCTTTCTCCTGACCTTAGGTAATGCTAATAGTATTGTTTTCATCAAGGAGCTGCGTCAAAAGATGATTTTAAAAATGTTTTGCCAGACAGTACAGTTCAAACTGTAACCATTGCATTTGTGAATTACTGTGGATGGTCCCACATAGATATCTTCAAGTTTGCAAAGACAGTTCCCAAAAACAGTTTATGCCCATATCTCACCCTTGCTTCAGTGAAAACCTAACCTGGATGCTGCTGCTGTAATCATAAAGACTGTCCTGTACTCATTTCATTATTCCTATTCACAATATTCTCATACTGACCATCCTTTGAACACACTTAGTACTATTTGACGTTATAGTATACACTCTATACTATATAGTGTCCACTTTATTAGGAACACATGTAAACCTGCACATTCAAGCAGTTATCTAATCAACCAATCTAATCAGCCAAACCTTTCTGTGTAAACTCTAGAGACTGTTGTGTGTGAAAATCCCAGGAGATCAGCAGTTTCTGAAATACTCAAGCCAGCCCATCTGGTACCAACATCCATGCCACAGTTACAGAGATCACACATTTTCTTCATTCTGATATTTGATGTGAACATTAACTGAAATTCTTGACCTGTATCTGCGTTATTGTTTTGCATTACGCTGCTTCCACATGATTGGCTGATTAGATAACTGCATGAATCTGCAGTTGTACAGGTGTTCCCAATAAAGTGGATGGTGAGTGCATAATTGTGGAAGAGTAATGATTTTACCACTATTTGGCATCACTCGAAGAGGATGGGTTCCCTTCTGATTCTGATTCCCCTCAAGGTTTCTCCCTCATGTTGTCTCAGTGAGATTTTCCTTGCCACTGTCACCTCTTGCTTACTCATTAGAGATCAAAACCTTCATCTGGATTTCTGTAAACCTGCTTTGTGACAATGTCTGTTGTTAAAAAATAAAAATATCATCTTGTTTTGCAGACGTTGGATCCTGTGGCTCCAGGAATTTCCAGTGTGGCAATGGGAAGTGTATTACAATGAGATGGATATGTGATGGTACGGATGACTGCGGTGATGGCACTGATGAGCTTCCTGCTTCCTGCAGTGAGTAACTTAACATGCAGATACTCGTGAATTTGTGGTTTGGTGGTTGTAGGATACAACAGACATTTGTGTTAACACTAATCTTACATTCTATTCATTGCTCTCAGTGGCAAAGACATGCAAACCCAGTGAGTTCCACTGTGGTGGACGGCTAAACCAGTGCGTGCCGAACAGCTGGAAATGTGATGGCAAGGCAGACTGTGAGAATGGAGCTGATGAAGCCGGCTGCAGTGAGCAATGCATTATGTTAACCTATAATAATAACATTGTGATTGACTAAAAAGTCTAACACATCTTTATTTTGTTCTTCACTTCTTTTACAGGTCCTAGACAGTGTCTGAATGCTGAATTCCGCTGCAGCAATGGTCAGTGTGTATCTCAGGCTTTCGTCTGTGATGAAGATGCTGACTGTGACGACGGCAGTGATGAAGCACAGTGTCAGCCCACTACCTGTAGCTTGACTGCTTTTCGCTGCAACAACTCGGCATGCCTGCCAGGCCTGTGGGCCTGTGACGGAGATCTCGATTGTTCAGACGGTTCAGATGAGTGGCCTCAGAACTGCGGCCACCGACCTTCTCCATCTCCCAGCAGGCCCTGCTCCACTATAGAGTTTCACTGTGGCATTGGAGAATGTATTCCAAAGGTCTGGAGATGTGATGGAGATCCCGACTGCCCGGATCGATCAGATGAGAAAGACTGCTGTAAGTCAAAAACCTTTTCTTTTGTCCTGCCAAATAACAGTTGGAAAAGCCATATGATTAACTTTAATGTTGTGGATGTTCATATGTGGAAGGATTTTTTAAGTAGAGTAACTTGAATGTTTTGTATTTGAACAGCCGTATCCACATGCCAGCCAGATGAGTTCCGCTGTGGTGATGGATCATGTATCCACGGGAGCCGCCAGTGTAACCAGGTGTATGACTGTCATGATATGAGTGATGAACTGGGCTGTGTCAATGGTGAGTCTTTAATCTCAGAAAAAAATAATCTACTTCAGGAAAAAAATCTCTAACGCTATAGCTACAATATGAGTACAGCATGTTTAGATTGATGTATCATGATGACTTTTTTTCAGCAACCCATTGTGAAGCACCATCCAGGTTTCAGTGTCGCAGCGGTGAATGCATCAGCATGGACAAAGTATGTGACAAGCAGCGTGATTGTAGGGATTGGTCTGATGAGCCTCTGCGTGAGTGTGGTGAGTAATAAACCTCTATTAAATCCACACATGAAGTTGTTGTGTAGGTTTTGGTAACAATGTCTTTCATCCTGACAGATTCTAACGAGTGTCTGTACAACAACGGTGGCTGTTCTCATATCTGTAATGACCTAAAGATTGGCTATGAGTGCTTGTGCCCCAGTGGATTTCAATTGGTAGACAAGAAACGCTGTGAAGGTAAGACAATGATGATTTAGGAATTGCTCCGTTCAAACCACCCACACATGAATAATAGGATTTAACCTTTGTCGCATTTTTTCATCACACAGATATTGATGAGTGCGCCAATGGGGACACGTGCAGTCAAATCTGTGTGAATCAGGTGGGCAGCTACAAGTGTGAGTGTGCTGAAGGTTACCAAGTAGATCCAGCGACCAAAGCCTGCAAAGCTATTGGTGGGTGTTTGAACTTTAGGCTGCACTGTGTATCATTTATTTCAGCTGTTTAATTGTATTCTAAGTTGGCTTTCTCTATCTTGTTCAGGAACTGTAGCCTATCTATTCTTCACTAACCGCCACGAGGTGAGGAAGATGACTCTGGATAAGAGTGAGTACACGCAAGTCATCTCCCGTCAGAAAAGCATAGTTGCCTTGGACATGAACATCGCCAACAAGGAGATCTTCTGGTCTGATCTGTCCCTCAAGAAAATTTATAGGTAATAATCTAATAAATCTAATAAATTCACATAAAATGATGTTCTATTGACTGATCCAGTTTGACAAAATGTTCTTTTTTTTTAAGAAAGCAAAAGTTTGCACACCCATCGACAGAATGAAGACCAATGTGAATAAAAAATGACAAGACAGAATGATGACCAATTTTTTGTTTAGCTGTTAAGCATGTTATGTTTTGCAGATGATTTCTCATTATGATACGTAACAATAATAATAATAGGCAAGTAACAAATAGATCACATAGTGTATGTAATATATATATAATGGAAAAAATAAAGTGATGATAGTTAAATATTTGCATTTCCCTTTTTTCAGAATGATATACTAAATATTATCTAATGATTTGAATACTCACCCTTGGCTTCAACCTTCTTTGTATTATCTCATGTGCAGATTTGGAATCTTCTTATTTGTAATATCTGTGGTCAATTCTTTCTTATATTTTTGTTCTAAGTCTACCAAATTGATTGGTCACTGTTTGCCTTCACTCCTTGTCATACACTGCCTTCTTCAGAGACACAGAGGGGTGATGGCAAAACCTGATATCTTGCTTTGGTTATTTTCAAACCAAATTTTCTGTTTATTTTTTCATATATATTAGATTGTTGTCTTGTTGCAGGATGTATACACATCTATTTGTAGATAGTCTTTTCCCTATTCAAAAACATGAGATATACAAAGTATAATTATAAACTATTATAATATGCAAATTATTATGGTACAAATCAAATGTGCTGGAGTTACAGAGAGACAAAGCAACACAAGATTATGCCCCATTATATACAGACTGCTCTGTATTTTCTAGAGCTCCCATGGATGCAGCGTTAGACACATCTCAACATAGCACTGTGATTGACTCTGGCTTGGATGCACCTGAGGGGATTGCAGTGGACTGGATCCATGGTAATATCTACTGGACAGATAGTGTACGTCGTGCTGTCTCTGTAGCTACAGCAGATGGAAAGAAGCGCAAGACACTCTTCAGAAAAGACCTGACCAAGCCAAGAGCTATTGTGGTTGACCCAATTAAGAAGTGAGTCACAAACATGAAGCTTAAAGTACATGTTTCACTTTACTAACTATATGCTGGCTTAGCCTAATGTTTTATGTGGACATTTGTTATAATGTCTAGTTTTGTATACTGGACTGACTGGGGCACGCCTGCTAAAATTGAGAGGGGCGGCCTGAATGGAGTCGATCGCAGCACTTTGGTGTCTGATAACATTATCTGGCCCAATGGGATAACTCTTGGTAAGAACCTTTTCCTCACATACTCCTGTGTACCTTGATATGATGGGCATGGATGTATTTGATGAATGTGTTTTGACCTGTTTCTTTTCCTTCCCCTGTGTTCAGATCTGTTGAACCAGCGTCTGTACTGGGTGGACTCTAAACTGCATACGCTCGCCAGTATTGACTTGCAGGGAGGTGGCCGTCGTACACTCATTATAGACCATGGCAGACTGGCACATCCACTAAGTGTCACAGTGTTTGAGGTGAGTTTGCCTTTTAGAAGATCTAGTTTAAGAATATTTAGTTAAATTGAGTTTTAGATTACATTAACAATGGCATAGCCTCAAACAAGATTAAGTTGAGAGGCTTTCAAACTTGACTTGCACTATAGGCTACCCAACAGTAGACAGCTGAAAGTTGACAACATACAGTCATCCAGCATACAGTCTAGAAGCTCACTTTTAGTGGATTTAGACACGCCTGTTCAACTGTGTTTGGTACAGCAGGTGTGTTTCCAATGGGCAAGACAAACATAGTAGGGTTAACGTCCTTAACCAGGGTTGCCAGGTTTCAGCTAAATCTCCAACACAACTACATCTCAAAATCCACACAAAAGACCTGAAAAAATTCAACATTGGAAAAGGGAGACACGTTAGACACACTGAAGGGACTTACCCTTACACTGAGGGAATGTATTAATTTTAATTCTGATTATTTGCTATTAAAAATAAGATCTTGTCACATGGAATATTTTTAAACTGGTTCAACCTGGCAACCCTATTAACTCCCCTGTCTGATACTCACGTGGGACAGCATGATTCCTGCTCCAATGGGCCTCTATTAGCACTTGTTTCAGTTTCCATTTTGACCACTAGAGATAATAATTCCATGGAGCTAAGTAGGGGAATGACCATGCTTCCCCACAAGTTAGAAAGGTGAGCAGATCAATGGAACATCAGCTTATGTCCATCAAATAGCATTTTATTTTTAATTGTTGGTCACTCAAAAGAGGTAATTAGCATTTCTATATAATTTAAAATGAGAAGACTTTTAATATTTGTTGAATGGCTGATATGCAGTACATGGTGGGGCACTGGCTACCTGGTTACCTACGTATATACTAACCACATCCACCAAAAGCTCAGTCTTTGCAAGCAAGGATGGGTCATGGCTCACCACTTTGTGACAAACTTTGTGAGAGAATTGTCAGACAATTCAAAAAGAACATTGCTCAATGCAAGATTGCAAAGAATTTAGGTCTTTCACCATCTACAGTGCATAATATTGTGAAAAGATTCAGGGAATCTGGAGAAATCTCATTGCGTAAAGGGTAAGGCCGGAAACCACTGTTGAATGTGTGTGACCTTCGAGCTCTCAGGCAGCATTGCCTGAGAAATCATCATGCTTTACTTCATTTGCTGTCTTCAGGAACGAGTATTCTGGACTGATGTTAGCAACAACGCTATCCTGAGTGCTAACCGTGTGACAGGGGAAGACATCACAAAAGTGGCAGAACATCTTACATCTCCAGAAGACATTGTGCTGTATCACAACCTGAAGCAGCCCAGTGGTGCGTCAGATCATTTATACGACATGACCAAAACCTTCACCTCTGCATCATCCAGTGCAGGGTTACAGTACTATACAAAAGTAGTAGAAAATAGTCCACCTTTTTGCAGTTTTCTCAGCATTCATATTGGATAATGTTGTCTTTTTCCAGCTGTGAATTGGTGCAAGATCAACAATGGGGGATGCGAGTTCCTGTGCTTGGCTGCACCACAGGTCAGCGTCTTCTCACCCAAGTACACATGTGCTTGTCCTGACAACATGATGCTGGACAAAGATATGAGGAAATGTGTCCCTGGTAAGATCACTGTTTTGAAGAAAAGTCTTAAGAGAGTATTTAAGATACAAAAAGGGTAAACAATCATTTAGTGTAAACATAAAGTACATTAAATGTTATTTTCAGTGTAGTACCTATCATGACTCAATGAATGGAATTTTTCTTTTGGACAGCTGTTCCAACAACAGCACCATCAGTCCAACCCAAAGTTCCTACCACAAGCCGCCCTCATATAACCCCACGCACTATACCACAAACGTCTGCCCCAAGAACCACCAAGAGGTCAGTTCCTATCGTCACCACTGCGGTGAAGACACAAACCACAGAAGCTTCCAGAGCCAAACCCCTCCCAGGCAACACTCATTATGAAGTGACCACACAGACAAGTAAGAGATGATTTCTTAAAATAATTTTTTCACTTTTTGGGTGAATGACAGACATGTTGATGAAACACAAAAGAGATGAACTTCACATTGTGAGTCACATTGCTAATATTAGTATCATTTAATACAAAAAATGCATTCTGTCATTACCTGTACTGCTTGAATGATGGGAGACTCATCGTTAGACACTGGTTTGCATTTAAATGTCAGCAGCATAAGAGTGAAAGCTATGACCATGACTATGGATAGTTTGTCCAACAGGTAGCGTGTATATGGTAAAAAGGATGGTACTAAGAACTGAGCCTTGCGGTACACCTTGAGTGGCAAGGAAAGGGGATTATATATGTTTTTCTAAAGTAACAAACTGTATTCTGTTGGACAGGCATAGTCTAAAGGAGTAATATATTCAGATTCAGTACTATGATACTCACCAAAGCCAGACTGAAAGGGCTCATGAAGGTCATTTTCCATGAGCAATGCTTTAAATTGTATAATCACCACTTTTTCTATTCCTTTAGTTAAAAAGGGAGGCCTGTAATTGGCAAGAGAAGTGGACAGAACAAATGCTGTTGGATGTCCAATTGTTTAATTGAACCTATCTATTCTTTTAGGGAAACAAGGGTTCATCAAGGAGTGATTGCTTTAAACCTTCATTGAATAATTAAGTGTTCTTAGACTGATGAATGGTTTCTACATGGAATGATTTCTGATAGGTAAACACAGGTTGACACAGAGTTTTTATGGATTCCTGAAAAGGGATCCCCAATGAACCTTTAAGGGTTTAGAGTTTAACTATGGTGAGATTGTTTAGGCAGTACCTGTTTGATAGAATATAATAGAAGACATTTGTCCACTTGATGGATAAACACCTTGTTATAGTAACCATATATGGGTAGATATATGGGTCAACATGGGATGTTATTTGATTGTTACTGATTGTATGCGGATGGCGTTTTACAATATAACATGACTAGTTCCAAAAAAAAAAAAAAAGCTATTGCACGGGCATGGTGGCTTAGTGGTTAGCACTTTTGCCTCGCACCTCCAAGGTTGGGGGTTCGGTTCCTGTCTCTGCCCTGTTTGCATGTTCTTCCTGTGCTCTGGGTGTTTCCTCCCCCAGTTCAAAGACATAGTAGGCTGACTGGCATTTCCAAATTATCTGTAGTGTGTGTGTGATTGTGCCCTGCGATGGTTTGGTAGCCTACCTAGGGTGTCCCCCTCCTTGTACCCCGAGTCCCCTTGGATAGGCTCCGGGCTCCCCCATGAACCTGTGCAGGATAAGTGGGACAGAAAATGGATGGACGGTAATCATAATCCTTGTTGGACATATTTTAGTAGTTCACATGGTTTTAAGATGCATATAGATCAAGTTTGCATTGTCAAATCTGAACTCTGAACAACAGAGTAAACCATGGCACCTTTAGTAAGATGGGGAAAGAGAGGTTTTATGAATTGAGTATTGATTCTGCATATTTCTTGTTCATTTCATGAATAGGTGAACTTCTCTCATGTTACTTTTGATATTTTTTATAGACAGTCACAGTGCTGCTGTCAGAGAAGAATCATCAACATTGCTGGCTCTTTACATTGCATTGCCCTTGGGTCTGTATGACTAAATACATCATAATACTGTATATTAAAGATTATAAAGAGGCTGAATTGTATGTGCAGTATTCTTGTATGCAATTTAATATTTGTAATATTGTCCTTCTAAAGTGGTGTTATGCCTCCTGGGATTTGGTGGCATGTTGCTGTGGAGGAACTGGAAGCTGAAAAACACCAACACCATTCATTTTGAAAATCCAGTCTACCAGAAGACCACAGAGGATAAAGTTCATATCTGCAAGAACTACAGCTCTGATGGCTACTCCTACCCACCGGTACAGCCCAAAATCTTTTTATTGTGATTTATCAGTATAACATTAGCATTAGCATCTCTAGTGTCTTTCTTTTAAAAAGTCTAATATTTTAATTTTTTTTTCCAGAGGCAAATTGTCAGTCTTGAAGATGAATTATGAGCTCTACCATATATACTAAGACTTGACTACACAATTTGATGGTGCTACAGTAACAAGCTGTAACAAGCTCCATGAATGGACATTTGGAGATTGTGTCCATGGACACCAAATGACTTTTTTTTAGAGGAAATTCCTGGGGCAGGTTCATCCAGGCTCATCCACTGCAGGCTTCTAGGAAACACAGGGAAACAAAGCAACCTCAAAAATCTTATGTAATTGTAACTTTTCAAAGAGAAAGCGAGAGAGTGAGTGTGTATGTAAGACAAGACTGCAGTATTGTTAAATAGAGTATTCTCATTGAAGAAGTATTGTAAATATTGTATATGTGGAGTTTTACATTTTGGAATGAATTGTAAATACTAGTTCACACACCACTATATGGTATACACTATATGGCCATATGACCTTAATGTGCTTTTTGAACATCCCATTCCAGATTTCGTCCCCCTTTAATGTTATAATTCCAGTAGATTTTGGGGTGTGGCTGTGGGGTTTGTCCATTCAGCCACAAGAGCATTAGTGAGGTTGGGCACTGATGTTAGGCGAGGAGGCCTGGTGCACATTCGTCATTCCAGTTAATCCCAAAGGTGTTCAGGGGGTTGAGATCACAGGTCCACTCCAACCTTGGCAAATCATGTCTTCATAGACCTCACTTTGAGACCTCCCTTAGTTCCAGTGAAGGGAAATTGTAATACTACAGCATACAGTGACATTCTATACAATTGTGTGCTTCCAACTTTGTGGCAACAGTTTGGGGAAGACCCACATATGGGTGTGATGGTCAGGTGTTCACAAACCTGTGGTCATATAGTGTAAGTACCAAAACCTCAGGTCATACACATATATTTATGGCTAATGGTTAATAGGCTTTTGTCAGTAGTGAATGAAGTAGCAACACCTCCTGCTCCATGTAAAACATCAGTTCATGCTGAGCACCTCAAAATGGTGCTCTTGTAACCTCAGATGATCTGTACAACAGCAGTGGTTTGGTAAACCAAAGTCTATGGAAAATGTTTGATGAGGCCTTGTAGTTGATTACGTTTTCTTTTTTAAATAGATAAACACTGTTGAATACAAATCAGTAACCCAGCAGTATCTCATGGCTTAAAGGGAATTATGGGAGTGGTTAAGATGTTGGTCTTCTGATTGGAAGGTCATGAGTTCAAATCCCAGCACCACCAAGCTGTCACTGCTGGGCCCTCGTGCAAGGCCCTTGACCCTCGCTCAGTTGTATAAATGAGATAAATTTAAGTTGGTCTGGATAAGGGCGTCTGCCAAATGCCATAAATGTAATTAAAGGATACTGGTAGATGTAAAATACAACAGACAATGCTACCAAACAAAGTGGCCATAGTGGAGGCTAGTCCATGTGCCTATTCTGTTCTGGATTATTTTTATGGTTGTGTTTTTTTGTTTGTTTTTTTTATGTGGTTGTTCTGTTTGTTTGCCTCTGCAGATTATTCAGAGTTTTGTTGTTTTTTTTCAGTGATCCCTGTGTTTAAGATGTGAGACCTGTGCATGTATGTCATTCATCCACGAGGATGTGTAAATATTTTACTTGCGTATGTAAATACAATTTTTTGTCACCCTAGTTTGGACATTTTAAAGCCCTCAGATGTACATAAACAAATTCCTTTATTTATTGTAGAATTCACATGCCTTAATTGACATTTAGAATGACCTTTTCTGCACTATCGCCTCTTTCTAAATCTAAAGATTTTGTTGTACCATTACGTATGATGCTATATGTTCTGATCAGCTGACGTAGTTGTACACAGAATGATCTGATTGCATTTCCCATTTTTTAAAAAGGTATGAACTGTGACTTGTATTTTTTATGAAGAAGTTCTGAATATTTCTTGGGCTTATTTGGTATTTTAAAAATGAAATAAACATATACAATACTTTTTTTGTTGCTGTTGTGGAAAATCTTTTTTCTGCAAAGTTTGAGGGTAAATTATCTAAGCAGCATTGTCCTGAGATATAATCAAATAATTGTGCTTTTTCATTTGTTTTGTATCAGTGAAATGACTGTAAAAAAAAAAACAAAAAAACACAAAAACGCATACCACTGACTGTACAAATACTCATCGATATATATATTAAAAAAAATTATTCATGTTTTTGCTGAGGTTTCTGAATGTAAACGGTTCAAGCTAAACAAAAATAGCCTAATACGGTTATTTCTGTCTTGAAGTAGGTTTATGTTTCTTATTGTTATATGAATAGAGAATATGTATGCAATAGAATAGGAAGAAATGTTCAATATACAGCTGTATATGCCATTATCTTCCCTTCATAATCCACGTGTGGTGGCCTGGGAAAACACGTATCCTGGTGATAATTTCTACATTTTCTACTATATCAAGTTCGTAATGCCCTACTGGGTTCATGCCATGTCAACAACTACTATATATGGTAAACAGAAAAGCTGTAACTCTGTTGTTCAAAACAAAAACACCAAACTTGGTTGGTCTGTCCTGTAATTTGTATTTCGATTGGACAGTGTGTGCTTAGTCTATCTACTTTTAGTTTCTCCTCCAAATACATTTTGGGGGGAAGGATCAAATCACTGCTGATGACGTGTTACAGATGTGTCAGCAATGAACACGACTGACACTGACAGGTTGCGCATGGCTAAAAAGAAATTAGTCCCAGCTTCACTTCTTCATACCATTCTGTGTATATTTATTAAGACCAGTGATGGTGCTGTTGTGCTTGGTTCCACATAAATAAAAAATAATCAACCTTAAGACATTTGTTAACAGCAATATCTAATGCGGATGCCAAAATGAAACATTATACTAATGTCTTTTTTTTATCTTAAATTCTAAAAAGTCCTGCTAACCAATTTATACCAGCTGTCCCTGAGTTCTACAAATCTTTCTATTCACTCGTCTAATGTTAGCGTAATCATTTTGCACTGTTGTCTGTTTACATCCTGGATAATAAATCTTTGGGTGTAGAAATATAAAAGACCATGAGCGGTGGATGCCATTCTGTTTAGTTATCTGGGAGACATTATATGTTTGAATTTAGTCATGTCATGTGGGCCATGTACTGTATATAATCCACATTGATTCAGCAAACAGGTAACTAACACTAGAAAAACAAAACATCAAAGGTAAATGAACAGACCAAACAGCAGTGGTTTTCACTCATTTACCTTAGCTGTCCTTCAAATACCTTGAGTACATACGTGTAGTGCAGAGGTATTTACACTTTAAGACATGATTATAACAATCTATAACACTAAACACTTAGTGTACTAACAGTATTCCAAGTTTTCTGAATATTCAAGCAGAATACCAGGACAGACCGTTAACATGTAATAGATATTACAGGACTCACCTTCAGAGTTCAGAGTAATTATATCATTGCTTTAATTGATAAAAATACTGTAACTGCAGTCAATATATTCCATCCATCCATCCATTTTCCATACCACTTATCCTATACAGGGTCACTGTGGAGCCTGGAGCCAATCCCAGGGAACTCGGGGCACAAGGCGGTGGACACCCTGGATGGGGTGCCAATTTTTATAGTATTACTGTGCTTGTGTTGTGTGTCAGTAAATTAGTCAACTCATTCTCATGTGTGTTCCTTTCTTTATTTATTACAATACATGTTTGTAATAATATGAGCCCATTTCAAGACACTGAAGAACTGTTTAGGATTTACATCCGGTTTACTATTAATTCAATAAAATGTATGCTTTGGTGTTACTTTGTAAATATTACAATATATTTGGCAATGGTAGTCATGCTTTTGGTATTAGGTTTTAGACTGGTTTTATCAATGTGTAGTAAATACATAGTTTTGATTGACCACTGGGCTGGTTTTGTCACATAGACCTGGCATTATGTTTGTAGGTTTGCTATCCAGTTTGAATGCACTGAAGAGTCTATATGGGTCTGTAATACTAATTCGTCTTGAGCGGTTGCTGGACCAATCATTTGCTAGGCCCCCATCAGCTGTAATGTTTAAAACTAGAGCTTACCAAGAATTTTTATGGCCTCTTTACCGCAATCCATGAATGAACTTATACTGGCCTCTATCAATTCCTATACTACTCTTTTATGCTCTTTACTGTCTCCTTGCATATATATTACATTCACAAACAAGCCCAGGAGGTCAGTCGATGACACAGCAGGATATCTCACATCCATGTGTGTTTTTCTCCAGTCTGATTGGACAGGCAGCTCCGCCTCCTATGGCTCAGTTATCTCTGACTCACGTTTCTGTCACACATACTGTATTGCTGGGAGCTCCTTGAAATTCATTAAAAAAATATCTCCTTTATAGTAAGAGTTAATGACAGCATGGGAGTATACTGTAGCTGCTTCTGACAATCAGTGAGACCTTAGGAGAAATATCAGAGACAGTAAAAAGACATATTTAGACTACAAAATCTACATATAAATATATTAACCTAAATTGGGTTTTTCTTGTTGCCACAGCCATATTCAAGTGTATTGATATCCTATATAATGCCTTAAGATTGATTTTTTTTTTTAACCCCAAAACTGTGAATTTTCGCTTGTCACGTTCAATGACGTCAATGTTATTCTCTTCAAAAGATACTCAGTGTACTTGTTTTAGTTTAATTACGCCGTGTAAACTGATGCTGGTACAATTTGTTATTCCTAACTAAGAGAAGCTTCTTTTCCAGAAAGTCAAAGTTAATAATTAACTAAAACCAAAAGTTGAAAAGATATCCCCCAACCCCCACCCTCACACACACACACACACACACACACACACACACACACACACACACACACACACACACACACACACACACACACACACACACACACACAATTATTCCCCCTCAACAGAGATTTTGGTGGAATAATTTAGACACTTATAACACCTAAACTGTCTAAAATTTCAATGTTCAACAAAATAATAGATTTAGAACATTTCGTGATTTTGAACTCTACTTAGTGTTTATTCTTCATTCTGGAACAAGCCTTTAAACTGAGCCAAAAGCAAGCATTAGGCAACAGAGTTCCAGTAACTGATGAGATGTCTGTATTCCTATAAGTGCCAAGTGGACAATAGTGTGAGATGACGTCTTTCATAGCCCTGATTTTGTATATTCAAATGCAAATATGGCATCATCGAATTCCTTTATATTTTTGAACTTGTCACTTGTTGAGTTCATGTTAACACAACTGATCTATCAAAGTAGTGAATCACAACTGTTTCCAGGAATAAAAGGGAATCGTTATGGAGAAAAAGGAATACAGATAGAAACACAGGTCTGGATTGACTTTGGAGTCTTGACATGTCTTTTTAAATTACTGAAGGCATATGGAGACAAAACTAAATCTGTGACAAATCCAACTGATCCAACATTCTTAGCCTAATTGCCAACAGATAAAAGATTTCCACAATTTATACATATAATGACACAAATGTGCTACTAAACTAGTTACAGCCTATTTAACCTCTGTGTGTAAAGCAGGATGCATGCTCCCACATTCCTAGCCTTCTTCTTCTTCTTCTTCTTCTTCTTCTTCTTCTTCTTCTTTTGTAGTCACTTCACTTTATAGTAAAACCTCAGAGCATTATCAACTCCAAACGTTGTTGGTAAGCCATGAGCAGGACTTTGCACTCTGAACAGATCCTTATGTTTTATATGTACCTTGGCTCGCTGCCAGGCTTATAAATCAAGAATGGAAACATTTACATTTCCAAGAGTCGAGGATCAGTTCAGAATAAAGCGAATCCAGGGATAGGGAAAACTCCTCCAGATGTTTGTGAACTTTCATAGGCGTGTCTTCAAGAGTAAAGAGCATTTTCACAGAGGTTTAATACTACTCTGTTCACCATGTTCATGATCTCTAGGTCAACATTCTTTGTATTTTCTATTAATAGAATATATAAAATAAAAAATATTGGTTGTGTGCACCACTGTGGTTTTCTCCACTGAAGTTCGGCATTCATCCCAACAATGGTCTAGCTATGCAAAAGCAGGAATCTGGTATTTTTCAGTTATACACATGCATCTATATTCTCTCCTAGCTAACTAGAGCTAAAGGTCTACATGTGTAAACATGCATGTGCTATAAGGTGAGTGTTTACATGAGTGGTTTCACCCTCAATCTCAAATAATGTGCAAGTCCCTGTAGCAGAGCCCCTAACTTTCCACCCACCTGTCTGTACACAAAATGTTACAATTCTTCTTAGAATAAAGAAGGAGGAGGGAAAAAGCATTAAGTTCTTCAAAGTCCCTCCTCCTTCACTTGGGCCAGAAACAGGGGCACAGAGAGAGAAAGAGATAAAATATCTTAGCTTTGAATGGCACTAATACACAACAAAGAAGAAGATTGGGAAGATTTTTCACTTCTGAGAAAAAAATATGACATCCAAACATGACCTTGTAAATAAAGATGGTATCTGATTTTGGTCAAATATGTTAGCAATATAGATAGGGGGATACTTGGGGTTATAAAAAAAAAAATGATGAGATGAGGCTCTTCAAGGATTTGTGTGTCTCTGTGTGTGTCTTTATCTCTGTCAGATAACACAGAACAGATCCTGACTTTCAAGCAAGTCATGGACACTAAAGATCCGCTGAGACAATGTTAAAATCAATTAGAAATAGTAAAAGCAATTAATGAGGTGACAACTAATACACACCAGCCACTTTAATAGGTACATCTGCCCATCTTTGCAATTATCTAATTAGCCAATTATGCAGATATGTGCCAAGATCTTCAGTTACTGTTCACATCAAACATCACAATGAGGAGAAAAAAATCATATCATAGCATTGTTGTTGGTGCCAAATGTATAGGTATATGTAAAAGTATGTAAAATGTAAAAGTATAGGAAACCAAAAAAACATCCAGTGAGCTGCAGTTCTGTGGTCGATACTGGTTGTACTGGTTCAAACTGACAGTTTCAAAACAATAGGAAGGTGGAAAAAGGCAACATCTGTGCCCACTGTAGCCTCAGATCCCTGTTCATCCCTTCTGCTGTTGTAGCCCATCTGCCTTAAGGTTTGATATGTTGTGTGTTCTGAGATGCTTTTCTGCTCACCATGATTGTGAAGAGTGCTTATTTGAGTTACTTTAGCCTTCTGGTCAGCTTGAAGCAACCTAACCATTTTCATCGGACCTCTCTCAACCACAGAACTACAGCTCACTGGATTTTTTTTTTTTTTTTTTTTTTTTTTTTTTTTTTTTTTTTTTTTTTTAAATTCTAAACTGAACTGAAATTCTCAAACCAGTCTATCTGGCATCAACAACCATGCTACTGTCAAAGTCACTGAGATCACATCCACCCCCCACCCCGTTCTGATGTGAATGTGCTGCTGTTGCATGACTGGTTTCCTGGATAACTGCATGAATGACAGTGTACAGATTTTCCTATTTAAGTAGACAGTGAGTGTATAGACATACGTCATGCATGCTGTACAATAAATCTTATTCTAATGATGCATGAAGGAGTAAACAGTAGGATGAACACAGAATGTGGAAAAAAACAGAATGAGAGAAAAATTATCATAATGCATAACTTCGTACTGAACTTAAAATGGTTGCAGGTTGATATAAAGGGATGGAAATCAACTGGTGAAAATAAAACTGAAGCAAAAGAAACAAAGTACAGATGAAGGTAATGCTGTGTTGCACCGCCACCTGGTGGGGCTTTAATGTGTGTCACCTATAAGGCATGAGCTCAAGTAAAGCTGCAGGACCTGCAGTTTGTGGAGGAAGAGATTGGTATTTATCATGTTAGTCCCATGTAATCAAACAACTTCCATCCCAAGTGATGCCACAAATGGGTCAGAAATCTAAATATATGAGTTTCTCACGATTCTGTGATGAGCCATTTGACCTGTATATAGGCAGCTGTATGGATTTTGTTGTAGGTGAGCACACACACACACACACACACACACACACACACACACACACACACAAATTTAGAAGTAGAAGAAGAAGAAGAAGCCTTTATTTGTCACATATACATTACAGCACAGTGAAATCCTTTTCTTCGCATATCCAAGTTGGGGTCAGAGCATCAGCCATAAGGCGCCCCTGGAGCAGATAGGGTTAAGGGCCTTGCTCAAGGGCCCAACAGTGGCAGTTTGGCACTGTTATTCATGAGCCAATAAAAGGAAAGAATTCAGCCGGTTAACGAGATCCAAGGGGGAAAAGAGTCGTCTAAATACACTATATGGCCAAAAGTTTGTGGACACCTGACCATCACACCCATATGTGGGTCTTCTCCAAATGTTCTAGGCCAAACTGTTCTGAGAACTTCAAACAACTAGGTTGTATATAACTTATGGTTATATGACAAGTTGTCACAGCTGCCACTGTAGCCATACGGTTGCATTTGTAACTACAAATTAACATTACGGGAACGTTCCCATAGCATTCTTTTATGGGACGTTTTAGAAATTTTCAATAGATTACTTTTATTTTTGGTAAACTTGTTACGGGTACAGACTGTCCATTTAGATAAACATTTACATTACACTGGCACCTGATTCATTACATGTTACATTAAGGATTTGTGATGTGTGAACAACTGTGAGACGGTATAATTAACTTAATCTTCAGTAACAAACAAACAAAAACAAATAAATAAATAACCCCAAAAGTCTTCATTTGAAAAATACTTCACAGACCGCAGTGTGTGGTGGCATTTGTTTCTAAAAATAGATTATGTTAAATTTCAGCCCAATCGAAAATAACAAAAATATCGTTATCATGAACTTAATCATTAAACTGGTACGTTGTTATATAGGTCTAAATAAAATGTAAAAATAAATAAAAAATGTCTGGGAATTCTATGTTTGAACAGGTCAATATCTGTAGACTATTCAGAATATAATGTAATAAAATGTAAACACTTGAAAGCTCTGTGGTCTTCATCTTTAGTTCATTTTTCATGTTTTCCATCATTTGCTTTAATTTTGTATTATGTAACCCTGACGCTATTGAAGTGACATGTACTCTTGTTCGTATTATGTTCGTTGTTGTTCATATTCAAATTTTAAAAAATTAAAAAATAATAATAATAAAACACCTTGACCAGTCCACGTGCGTTTACAGCGCAGCACATCCCTAGTCGCTGATTGGTTGACTCTTTTGCCCCTTGACTTGTGTGACGCAGATGTCACGTGGTGGTTGTTCAGTCTAGTCTGACCATGCTGTGACTGAACAGTACAATTTGATAAAGTTAGTAGTGTAAAATCTACCGGAATAACATTTACACCAAGTGAAATGTCGGAACTAAAGATTAACAAAAAATTCGCAGACAAATACGACAAGTATAGACAAAAGGAAGAGCTGCAGAAATGTAAGTGTTGCTGCTCGGGCTAGCTTTGCTAATGAGCTAGCTTGTTGCTAGTCAGGGGCTTTTACACGCTTAAGCTAACGTTCAAGCTTAACGCGGCTGGTGTTATCTGGATTAGTTTAATTAGAAAACGTTCATTTAACATGGAATGATGCTGTGGGCATCTTTCCAATGAAATCTGTCATATTTGTGCAGTAATTGTTTATTTTCTTGTTGAGTTCATCGTGTAGTTAAATAATGGCTTCCTAACTTTTAAAGTTTTGGGGCAGTGGTTATGGAAATGAAAAAAAAAATAACTCGCTGCTACATTTGTGTGCAATTTACATTCATTCGGCTTCACATTTCTAGCCCCACCTCTACAGTTCTGTCCAGTTTGCTCATTATCACTTAAAAAGTGATTCAGTGTAAATGTACAACTTGCAACACTGTGTGAACTCCGCATGTCATTGCAGTAAAGGACCGCTTTGGAGATCAGGATGATGAAGGCTCCTCAGGCTCCTCAGATTCAGAGTCTGATGAAAGTGAAGTGGTAAGAACGTCTGATGACAAATACAGATCTGTATTTATCGTCTAGCAGTATGTGGAATTGCTCAATGACATCCAGCCTCAAACTCTACTCAAGTGTTTGTAAATGACTTTTCAGGAGTTTGATCCCAAACTTGAGAGAGATTTTTACAGGACACTGTCTCTGTTGAAGAAGAAAGACCCCAAGATTTATCAGAAGGATGCACAGTTCTACACAGAGGAGGGTATGCAAAGTAGCGAATCAAAAGCTATGTTTCCATCCAAGTTTTAAATTTAACTTATGCAAAAAATTGGAATGTTATATAGACATGTTATATAATGATATATATTGGAATAAAGCACCGTTTCCATCCCGTGAGAGCCGGCACATTTCGCTCTCCGCCATTTTTACTTTTCTGAGCCAATTATCCGATCACATGATTGGTTGAGGCAAAGTCACATGACTTTTTTGATGCACATTGAGGAATTTATTTGGTAAATGTGTTTCTATCGTAGTTTATGCGCATGTTTTCTTATTGAACAAAAAAATAAATAAATGATCAGCCTCAATTGAGCGCATAAGTATTTTATGCGTTTTTGGAGATTTTAGTTGCATCTGGTATTTCCATCCAGTGTGTTTTTTGTTTTATTTTTTAAATGCGATACCCCAAACTTCACAAAAAAAATATGTGGATGGAAACATAGCTTATAACTAATAAAATGCGAAACAGAACTATTGTGATTTTCAGCATCTGTTTCGGTGTCTGTCGTCTTGCTCCTTACTAACAGCGTCCAACTCGGGCAGCGATGAGAAACCCTCCACTTCTAAAAAGTCTGTAAAGCCAATGTTCCTAAAGGACTATGAGCGCAAAGTCATCTTGGAGAGAGGAGGGTAAGTTAACTTTTGTTTATAAGACCAACAACTGAGTGTTGCATGTAAGACAGGTTGCACTTATACAGAGTTCGTGTCCCAATAAGATCTTAATTTGCCCTATCATCTGGAGATCGTGAGTTTGAATCTTTGATACAGTAAGTGCTGATCAGTATAAGTCTGCAGAATGAATACAATCCGGACGTACTACATCCGCCATGTTGGCATCGTCATGTGTCCTACAACTTAAAAAGATCCGACGCGCTGCCTTCTGCCGTTTTTGATTCTGACAGCTCTTCTGCACCAGTCCTATTGCCTTATGGGATAGCGCAGTGACCATAGGTTCCATACTGCAGAAGCTGCGTCCGAACATCCCTTCTACCCTATTGTACTGCTTCCGCCGAGATTCTGCAGTATGGAAGAAATGGATGCTGCGCTATCCCATAATGCAACGGGACTGGTATGGAAGAGCTGTCAGAATCGAAAATGGCAATGCTGACATGGTGGATGTAGTACGTCCAGATTTTATTCATACTACACACATATTATTAGTACGCACTGTATCAACGGCTGAGCAGTAGGTACTGAATCATATGCAGTAAGTACTGTCACAGTACACGATTTCAGATGCACAGCGAATCTCGGTGGAAGCGGTAGGTCATCCGGGTATTTCTCACCTACTGTTTTATGAATACTGGGAATTCGGACATACTGTTAATTCAGACATACACGTACTGCTTTTTGCCTACCGTACAGTAGGGTAGTAGGGATGTTTGGATGCAGCTCAAGAGAGTAAAACTGGCCATGCTCTCAGGGTGAGAGGGGTTTCATACGCTCTCTCCCCTATCAATCACAGTGACACTAGCCAATCATAGGCGTCTGTGAACTCATAGCAGCAGAAGGGGGGGCTGATCGCACTTTCCTCCGAGTGTGTTACGCCACCCCACAGTGCAGCATGAACAGCAGTTCAAAAAGATGCATTTGGCTGGCTACATGTCTATCAGAGGAAGCTTTTGATAGCCTTCACCCTCCCTGATTTGTATCTGCCATATGATAAAGGAGACCTAACTGGTGGGTGGGAATTAAAAATAAAGTGAGGAAAAATTGATTTTTGCTGCTTTAAATTTTAGATTACAAGCCGGTTGTTGCTTGCTCGCTGAGTTTGCTTTTTACAGCAACTTTCGCTTCTTTTAGAAAATATGATGATGACGATGATAGCGCTGATGAAGAGGCTGCCAGGAAGATGCAGGAGGTACAGGACAATATCAGAAAATCCATACGTTCTGACGCTGCTGTAAACAATTCCTGCTGACACTAATGCTTTTCCCCCTCACAGAGAGCTGCATCTCCCAGCTACATCCAAGAGCAAAAGGAACTAAAAGAGAGGTAGGAATACGAGTATAGACTCTGCTAGTTGAGTATTATTAATGCACCTTGTTTATGTATTTATTGTATTTATTTGATTATAATACGGCTCGCATCTTTCTTATTTTATTATTTAAATGGTTAGGCTGTTTGATTTAATCTGTACTTGTTGTTGCCCTGTTTTTAGCTTTCGGCAGTTTGTTCAGGACAGCTGCGACGAGGCCAGTGATGATGAAGAAGGGCTGCTGAAACGCAGGAACAAAACACAAGAGGAGAAGGTAGCTCAGCCACAACCGGCTTTATCTTTCACATCTTTCCACTGATGGGTGAGATTAGAATCCATGAACCAATTTTTGTTTGTTTGAAATGAGTTTAATTCTTCTCCTCGTCCCAGGACAAAGAGGAGGCAGACTATGTGGAGTGGCTGAAAGGGCAGGCAGAGCTGGAGGGAAAGGATGAGGTTCAGGACATGGTAAGTAAAGTGCAGGTCTCCTCTGATTGTGACAAGTCTCCGTGGGGAATTGAATAATGCTGGAATTAAGGATACACTATGTTGATCGTTTTGGTCGTCACCTCACCAAACAGGATAGCTTATTCCATAGTATGGCTGAGCGATGTGCTGATATTATATCAATAGATTGTGATCAACTATATCACAATACACTTTTCTAAGATATTGTGATCTTTTTATTAGCTTATTTTGACTGGAAGTCATTTTTTTAAATGCAACACTACTGTATTGTTGGGAAATTGTGATCAGACCTATACCTATACACTACATCACTATATGGTCAAAAGTTTCTGGACACCTGACCATCACACCCATATGTGTTTTGTTTTTTTTTGTTTTTATTTAACATCCCGTTCCCGTTTCATTATTATAATTATAATTATTATTATTAATATTGCCCATTCAGCCACAAGAGCATTAGTGAGGTCAGGCACTGATATCGGGTGTGGAGGCCCGGGGTGCAGTCGGCATTACAGTTCAGTGCAGGCCATTCGAGGTCTTCCACTCCAACCTTGGCAAACCATGTCTTCATAGAGCTCACTTTGTGCACAGGGACATTGTCATGCTGGAACAGGTTTGGGCCCCTTAGCTCCAGTGAAGGGAAATCTTCCCAATGTTGTGTGCGTTAAAGTTTGTGGTAACAGTTTTGGTCCATTTTTTTTGCACCATTCTGTGTGTGAAAATCCCAGGAGATGAGCAGATTATTAAATACTCAAACCAGCACATCTGGTACCAATCACAATGCCACGATCAAAGTCAAAGAGATCACACTTTTTCTTCATTCTGATGTTTGATGTGAACATTACCTGAAGCTCTTGACCTCTATCGGCATGATTTTTTGCATTGTGCTGCAGCCACATGATTGGCTGATTGGATAACTGTGTAAATGTACAGGTGTTCCTAATAAAGTGGATAGTGAGTGTACATGCTATAACTGTGATATAAATTCTGACTACATTGTTGCAGAAATACCTGCGAGATTACTGGAACGACCCGCAGCTGGATGATAAGGAGACTTTTTTACGAGACTACATCCTCAACAAAGGATATCTGGAGGAAGATGAGGAGGACAGGTGAGTCTTGGAGATTTCCTGTTTAAATCTTCGTCTGTTTAAAATGATGTCGAGTTGAATGTTCTGGTTTTAATTAGACGTTCAAACTAAGAGTAATGCTGGCATTACTAAGACATAGTGCTACAGAAAAACCTCTTACAATGGACCTGATTTATAAAAGCGGGTTTTCTTCGTACTCGTGTGCGTATGTTGATAAATGCACACACGTAACATACTCCAGCAGATTTGCATGCAGTTACACCCACAATACTCCATAAAAGGAAAACCTCACAGAGAGCTGAAGAAAATGAGAACAAAACAGCGAGAGGAGAGGAATTGTCTCTGAGGCAGAATTGGAAGTTATATTGGCTAAGTATTATTTAGCAGCACGATTTAGAAATAAACTGGTTTGTGTCCAACCTGACAATTGAGGACTATTGAGCTGCTTTCTGTTGGCATTGGAGGATTATTGGAGGTGTGTGTGTGTGTTTGTGAGCAGAATTCCTACCTACAATGAGCTCCTGCAGGACGATGTAGAAGACTCTGAGGAGGAAGGAGAATCGTTCCTGCAGAAGCAAGAGGACTTTGAGAGGCACTACAATTTCCGCTTTGAGGAGCCCGGCGCTCATCAGGCATGCAATTCTCTTGATAGTTCATGAAAACTAATTAACAGCCCTTTCTGCTGTGAATAACAACAGAAGAAAAATTTTGGCTTTACCATGCTCAGTTAGTACTCAGTAATCCTTAAATCCATCCACCTTTGATGTGTTCATGTTTCATTCACGGTGTTTTAAATGAAAGTAAAGAATGGTCTTATTAAAAATGATTCAAGACAGAGTAGCAGTCTTGATAATTAAATTCAGTTGTTGCATACACTATTAATCCACAGGTCAAGACGTACCCCCGCAACATCGCCACCTCTGTCCGAAGCAAAGACGAAAGTAGAAAGAAAAAGAGGGAGGAGGTGAAGGAGAGAAAGAAGAAAGTAAGTATCCCTCTCCCCCGTTTCCTGAATCAAAGGTTGAATCAGACTGATGTACTGTTGAAGCACCGCTTGATAGTCTTACGCCTGAGTTCACGTCAGACTGGCTTAATGCCATCAAAACCCTTTTGGGTATTTAAAAGACCTTCGAAGCCCTGAATCAGCAGAATTAGCTATATTTTTCTCCACCAGCTACAGAAAGATTATTGTGTCAGCTATTTGTCTCACAGAGTGACTTATGTGTTGGATTGAGTAGGAGAAAGAGCAGAAGCAGCAGCAACTAAAGGAGCTGAAGAACCTGAAGCGAGCAGAGATCATGGACAAGCTGAAAAAATTGCAGGAGCTGACGGGAAACGAGCAGCTGGCCTTCAGCAAGGTGGACCTGGAAGGTGACTTTGACCCTCAGCACCATGACCAGCTCATGCAGGTGAGACTGCTAAAGGATGAGGCATGTCATGGTACAAATGATTTTTTTTTTGCAAATTCTGGAACTGAAAAATCAAAAAGGCAACATAAAGTAAAAAATATATATAATTAAAAATAAAGCCAAATCCGAACCTAACTCGATTGGATTTGGTGTAATTTCTTGATCTAAGCCACTAAAGGCTTGGCCATTTTTTAATTCATTCAATGACCATCAGTAGCAGCTTTATCCTGGTCATGCTTGTGGTGTATCCTATCCCAGGAACACTGGGTGTTAAGTGGGAGAATCCACCCTAGAGTTAGTTTTCTCCCAATCCTATTCTTTATTTTGGTTACATTTTGCCCTTATTTGTTAATGGGATGATTGACAATTTCTTCATCTTATCCAATGTCAAGAATTCCCCTTTTAAACCTCTTAAATGTAATTAGCTAAAAGAATTTAATTGAATTCAGTTCCTGTCATCACTTGTGTTATAGCAGCTCATTCCCTAAATAGTCATTCCCTCACTGGTCTCACTTTTAGCAATTTCTCTCTCTCTCTCTCTCTCTCTCTCTCTCTCTCTCTCGGTTAATAAGGCAAACTACAGCTTGTCGTTGTTTCTGAGCAACTAGTTCTAAAGGAATTACAGACATTTCAGCATTGTAGCTAGCTATAGAAGAGTGTTAAGATGTATTTTGGAGAAGAGATTTATTTTGGAGAGTATTTTCTCCCAAGCATATTCTTTATTTCAGTTACATTTTCATTATTTCCCTTCTTAAACCTCTTAAGCATGTTATTAGTTAAAAGAAAATAATGACCAAGAGGATGTTCACAGCAATACCTTTTTAAATGTGGAAAATATAATCAATATCAGAGCATCATATTACCAGTACAGTGGGATGGGATCAGCGCATCTCAATTTAATTAGCATACTACTTGAATCGGTCATCCTTCTTTTTTTTTTCTTTTTTTTTTTGTTGTTGTTGTTTATTTGTTTTTTTTTACTTTGATAGAAATTTTTTGGAGATGAATACTACAAAGAGAACGATGAGGAGAAACCTCAGTTTGACGATGACGACGAGTTGGAAGGTAAGTTCTTGTCTCTGAATGACTGTCGTTTGGGAGAGATGCAGTTCTCTGAGCTACTAAGTATTAAACTTTTTTTTTTCCTCAGAACATTGGAATTGGGACACGTGGACAGGTGAAGATGAGGAAGTCTGTGAAGAGGAGGAAGAGTATGAAGGCGAACAGGAGAGCTACGAGCCTAACTGTGAAGATCTTGACTTCATTGTAAGAACTTTACACACTGTCAGTGTATATGTAGTCATTGAAGTTATTGCCAGAGCCATATCCCCCTGCAGTTCTCGCCTGGTTTTCCACTGAAGCTAAGCAGCATTAAGCCTGGCCAGTACCCAGATGGGAGACCTCCCCGGGGAAAACTGAGGTTGTTGCTGGAAGTGGTATTAGGGAGGCCAGCAGGTAGTGCTCTCCTTGTGGTCTGTGTGGGTCCTAATGCCCCAGTATAGTGACGGGGACACTATACTGTAAAAAAGAGCACCATCTTTTGATGAGATGTTAAACCGAGGTCCTGACTCTCTGTGGTCATTAAAAGTCCCAGGCAACTTCTCGTAAAGAGTATGGGTAAAACCCCGGTGTCCTGGCGAAATTCCCCCACTGGCCCTTATCTATCATGGCCCCCTAATAATCTCCATCCCTGAATTGACTACATCACCCTCCTCTCCTCTCCACCCCACCTATAGCTGGTGTGTGGTGGGCGAATTAATTAATTAATTAATTGTTGTTTTTTTTAATATGATCTAAACTCATATCTCTTACTGTAACAGATGGATGCAGATTATGACCCCAATCAGCAGGCTCTGTCTAAGAAGAAAAAGAAGAAACAGAAGGAGTTGAGGAAGAAAAAGAGTGGAGATGATGCCCCACTCATGGGCAAAAAGAGAAAGAAGTCTCACTTTGCTGAAATCATCATGCAAAACAAACCAGTGTTTGATCCACGTAAGATAATCAAGATGTGTTTGTCACCGAGTGTGTTTACCTGCAAGAAATCAGACTTCGCCAGTAATTTGATCACTGTGTTTACTAAAGTAATTCGATAACATGAAAACTTTATAAGGTGGTTAGCTATTTGCCTCACACCTCTGGGGTTAGGGGTTCGATTGCCACCTCCACCCTGTGTGTGTGGAGTTTGCATGCTCTCCCCATACTTCGGGGGTTTTCTCCGGGTACTCTGGTTTCCTCCCCCAGTCCAAAGACGTGTAGTAGGCTGATTGGCATTTCCAAAATGTCTGTAGTGTGTGAATGTGTGTGTGATTGAGCCCTGCAATGGGTTGGCACCCCGTCCAAGGTGTCCCCCCGCCTTGTGCCCCAATTTCCCTGGGATAGGCTCCGGTCTTCCCCGCGACCCTGTGTAGGATAAGCGGTATAGAGAATTGATGGATAGATGAAAACTTTAACACCTGCAAAAAAACAAACAAACATGCAAGCTAATTTACTAACAATTCACATCCATTTTGCCTGCATTTATACAGAGCCTTTGAAAAGGTTTTCATTCACATGAACTCACGCTCATGTTTACACTTTTAATTTATGTTCATATTGTATTTTGACCAGTTTTTCAAATTCATTGCCTATAATCAGCCTTATACTGAAGTTTCAGCTTCATTACAGCAGTACTCTTACAGAAGTCTACTTTATCTTTGTAAATCCCGATTATAATTATTGATCACATAATTGATCAGGTTTCACACGCAAATTACCAGTTATTAGGGCTCTCAGCAAATCAGATTTCTTTTTTTTAGCATTGCCACTAATGATGCACAGAAAATTTAACTCAAATATGTGCAGAATAAAACATGATAAGGAATGTTCTCAGTGAAAGTAATCAGTGTCGGGATGGTGAGATATGAAGCAGAGTTACTGTCACTGAATTTAGTTTCACTTGGGTTATGGCATCTTTAAATAGCCGTTCCATCACTAGCCTTTCGCTTTGCTTTCTCACTCTTGAAGTTAATAAGGCAAGAAAAATACACAAACTTGTGGCTTGTCATTGTTTCTGAGAAACCAGACGTTTCAGCATTGTAGCTGTATTAGAGTGATGAGATGTATTTTTTGGAGAATGTAGGTTGCAGAGCTTGTATAATTCTGAACAAAATTTTTTATGCTGGTATTTCAGAGGAGAAGACTTTTGAACAGTACCTCGATGAATACTACAAACTAGACTACGAGGACATCGTAGATGACCTGCCCTGCAGATTCCGCTACCGCCAGGTCGTCCCTAATGACTTCGGCCTGACGACTGATGAGGTGACGAACCCGTTATAAACTTGTGACATGCACATATAATCGTTGAGTACGTGAGCACAACTCTGGACTCGAATGGACAAAGCCCATTGCGCTGATGAGCTGTGATTGTGTTCTGACCTGGTATTGCTGTTCCTCCGGGAATAACTCTGACCAGGGCCTGAGGACTTAATCTTCTCTCTGAGCACATGTCTGAATGGCATAAACATTTAATAAAAAATAAATAAATAAATAAATAACTGCCGGTGATCTCATTGTTGGAGTTTGCTAACTTTTTTTTTCCTATTTTGTAGATCCTGGGATCAGATGAAAAAGACTTGAATCGCTGGTGCTCGCTGAAGAAGACCTGCATGTACAGGTAAAGGTTTTACAGCGATGTGGAGGAAATGTGTTGAAAGCAAAGATCACTTTATTGAACATTTCTCTGGACTTCTGTGGCAGGTCCGAGAGGCAAGAGCTCTGTGACGTGAAGAATTATCAAATCAAAGCGCAGAACGTCAATAAGAAGAAACGAGTGTTGGCTTCTCTGTATGCTGAGTGAGTATTCAAGCTTATGGGAATTTCTATCACAACGAAACAAATTCCAAAGCAAATAAGTACTGGAATGTCACTATACAATGTAAACTCCTTGTGTTAACAAAAACATCTCTTGATAAACATGCCATTTAGGTTAGGATTATATACTCACCGTCCACTTTATTAGGAAAACTTACACATTCATGCAGCTATCTAATCAGCCAATCATGTAGCAGCAGCACAACGCATAAACTCATGCAGTTACAGGTCAAGAGCTTCAGTTAATGTTCATGTCTAACATCAGAATGAAGGAAAAGTGTGATCTCTCTGACTTTAACCGTTGCATGGTTGTTGGGACCAGATGGGCTGGTTTGAGTTTCTGGTTTTCAGAAACTGCTGACCTCCTCGGAATTTCACACACAGCAGTCTCTAGAGTTTACACAGAAGTAAATGAGTGAGTGACAGTTCTGTGGATGGAAATGATGAGAGGTTAAGAAAATGGCCAGATTGATTCGAGCTGCCAAGAAGGATATAGTAACTCAAATAATCACTCTTTACAAACATGGTGAGCAGAAAAAGCATCTCAGAATGCACAAAACATCTAACCTTGAGGTGGATGAGCTACAACAGCAGATCACATTGGGTTCTGTTCCTGTCATCCAAGAACAGGAATCAGAGGCTGAATTCAGTTCAAGTTTAGAAGGGAAAAAAAACAAAACACCTGGTCTTTTTCCAGTCTTCAGCTGTCTAGTTTCGGTGAGTCTATGCCTCAGGTTCTTGTTCTTGGCTGACAAGAGTGGAACCTGATGTGGTCTTCTGCTGTTGTAGCCCATCCACCTCAAGGTTTTGTTGTGTTGTGCATTCTGAGATGCTTTTCTGCAGACCACAGTTGTAAAGAGTGCTTATTTTGTCCTATTTGAGTTACTATAGACTTCCTGTCAGCTCTACCCAGTCTGGTCATTCTCTTCTGATCTCTCTCATCAGCAAGGTGTTTCAGCCTGCAGACCTTCCTCACACAGGATGCTTTTTGTTTTTTTACACCATTCTGCGTAAACTCTAGAGACTGTTGTGTGTGTGTGTGTGTGAAATTCAGAGGAGATCAGCAGTTTCTGAAATACTCAAACCAGCCCATCTGGCACCAACAATCATGCCACGGTTAAAGTCACAAAGGTCACATTTTTTCCCCCATTCTGATGTTCGATGTGAACATTAACTGAAGCTCTTGACCTGTATCTGCATGATGTTATGCATTGTGTTGCTGTCACATGATTGGCTAATTAGATAACTGCATAAAGTGGATGGCAAGTGGATGTGAGGAACTGATTATTGTTTTCTTAACTTTTAGGTTTTTATCAAAATAGCAAGTGCCAATAGATGTTAATTACTATTACTTTCATTTTATTCATAGCTAATGTTTTTATTAGAAGCTAATAACCTAAAGAAGAGAACAAGAAAAAAAAGCATGTGGCAAATGTATATTTTACAGAAAGTGTTTCACAGAAACTCATGATTCAGTGCAGTCAGTAATAAACTGTGTGGTGTCATGGGAAAATCCTTCACATGGTCACATTTTGACATTTTAACCTTTTCTGAACTGAAATATGTTTCACTTTTGCATGTATCTCAACCACAAGTTCTAGCATTTTGATGTTACCCCCAAAAGTAAAAAAGGAGAGAATTGCATGAGGCACAGGTGCATGCTGACATTTTCAAAGCATCCCGATGAACACTTTGTTCAATTTTTTCACTGAATGGAGAAAAAAAAAATGGCCACAGCACAGAGTTTATCCCTAAATGCAGGTCAAGTCTAGGTATAAAAAGAGACATAGTGACCTAATAGTAACTTAAATGAATAAAGTAGCTGAAAGCTGCTAGAACTACCTTTTATCATTATTATTATTTGAATAATCGTACTTAATTCTGTCTTTTGCAATGCAGGAACGATGAGCAACTTGAGGAATCCAGTGCTAAGGTGAAAGTGGGTAAGAAGAGGAGGGATCACATAAAGAAGACCGAGCTGGAGAGAGAGAAGATATCCGAGAAGGAGGAGGAACAGGAAGTAGAGTGTGATCACGACGCATCAGCATCCAACTCGGCCGAGAATCTAGCAGCTCAGGCGCTCGGACACACGGCTGTGGAGGAAGAGGATGATACAGCGTTCCTGGTGCCTAAGAAAAAGATGAAAGTGGAAAAGACCACAGAAGCCCCGAGGACTGAAAAGCCTAAACGGCCAAAGAAGAATAACCGCCGCCCAGGCGGACGAGTGCTTTCTGGGGCTTTGAAGGTGAAGATGGGAGGCCGCGAGTTCAGCAGACAGAGACTGAGAGCCTACGGCCTGAATCCCAAGAGGCTGCATTTCAGAGAATTCTACAGGCAGAAAAGAAAAGAGAGAGAACAGAAAGAAAAGAAGGAAAAGCTGAAAAACAAAGGGAAAGAGTGAGACAATGCATATACTAATGCATCTTAGACTGTAAAAATTGAACAATTTATAGTCGTGGATGTCATCAGGTGGAACACTTGCTTAATAAGTTAGGCAAGGAAGGATATCAATATCAGTGTACAGGATTTTACAAGAAGCAAGGCTGTAAAGTTAGTATAGTGTCCATTAGCTGTGTGCCCCTTGGCTTAAAATATTAAAATAACTTTTTTTAATGAAACAACTTGCTTCAGTTTGATTTTAAACAATGGGCTTCAATATTGCTTCATCATCAGTGATATAAATTTACCTATTGTGCTGCCTTTAAACATCAAATGCAAAAGATGAATGGAATAAAGGTGTGTGAAAGTGAATGTGGGTGTGGGAGAACCTGTGTAAGTGAGAATGTGGGTGTGGGAGAATGTGTGTGTATGAGATCCCATATGTAAGAGTGTGGGTGGTTACACAATATTCACAAAAGCATATATCACACATGCTTTCATACTACGTGGTATAAAATGTAATTGACCACTGGGGGTGAGTGGTAGTATCTGGTAAGTGTTGGTGGGTTGATTCATATTTTCCTGACTTTTCCTTTTGACACTCGATCCTTAAATTTCAATACTGATAAACGAAAATTTGCAATCTATTTCAATAACACTGAAAAACTGGAGTAAGTAATTGTACAGTATAGGAGCTACACTGGTATACAGAACAACACGGTTACAATGAGACGGAATGTGTGTACCAACTTTTCTGTGAAAATAGCAAAAGGAGCAGCAGCAGACTCTAAACAGTGCTTGGCAATACCACAATGCTGCAGAAACATGAAAATCATTTTTAAAAATTCCCGAGGAGAGGGAGGCAGCACAGATAAAAACTTTGAACAGTATGGCAGAAATGACCAATGGAAAACACTGAAACAGGTTTAAACAGACTGCAGGCAAACATCTGTTTTAGTGTGACTACAATACACAACTCCAGTAGTAGTTCCACTAATTACTCCAGTTCAGGCTGCATTTTGTGTGATGCTCTCAGAAAGGGCTTCTTATTGCAGCTCTTCCAAACAGCTTGTTATGGAGGTAGCAACTAATAGTTGCTTTTGGATCTTCTGTATTGTAAGTTCTGTATATTTGAATGAGTGTATGAGTGTGTATGGTGCCCTGTGATGGACAGGCCTTCTATTCAGGCTGCATTTCTCACCTTCCCACCAGTGTTCTTGTGTTATACACCAGATCCACTTCAACCCTGACCAGGATAAGTGTTTACTGAAATGGAAGGAAGTAATGAATGTTTTCCCCAATACTGATGGATGGCAAAGTGAGTGTGCAACCTCGTTGTCAAAGGTAAGAACAGGATTTAAAATAAATAAATCACATAGTAAATAATACTGATACTGTGTTTCCTGGGACAAAGCAAGATGGGATTTCTCCAAAACTCTGCCTGTTTTAAATAATGATAGAGTATCTGGAAAAGAAACTATATTAAAGAACACACCCATGTTAACATCAGAAAGCATAAAATAATCATTTACAATCGTTCTGAATTCAGTAAATCAAAGTAAGTTCTGCGTAGACATGCATGGTGTTTCACTTGCTCTCTAGGGGTTAGGGAAGTGTTGTAGCCACGCAGCAGCTGTCTTATGGAAGGTATCAATGCCAAAGTCATGGGTTTGATTCACAGGGATGCATTAACTGATTAAAATGTATATGCTTTAGATAAAAGCATATGCCAAAATTGCAAATTCTTTGCAAAGCGCAAGGAAAATCAGAATTGCATCAAGTTCAACCAAAAAGGTTTCTGAACATGCAGCTACAAAAGGTAATAAATTCATATGTGAGCACATGCATACCAGTTTTCATGGCAACAACGCAAAAAACTATTGTAAAGAAAATTAAATTACAGCTTTCAACCTACTGAAAGAGCAGGCCATGAACATCACACACATGAGAACTCCTGTACATGACCAAGAACCCTGGCTCTCAGGAAGTCCTGATGGAGTGATTGACACCTGTGAACTTCTAGAAATACAATGTTCTGTGCCAAATTAAAACTATACATCACTTTTTAACCAGCTCACTCAGAGTTCACACGGTGATATTAAATGAGTAGATGGAGAGCTTCAGAGCTAGTAGAGAGACTACACTCAATCGCAACTTGCCATGTTTTGCACAAATCTCAAAATAGCAAAAAAACTATTCATACGGACACTTCATGAGAATGTCATGTTTACAGTGCCATTTGATGGGCTGTATGTGAAGGAGCAGCAAGTACAACGTTTTTATTTTTCATGCATGCTACCCCAACTTGTGGATGAATTTGTTGGGAGACGGTTCAAAAATCCATTAGAAATATAATGAGATTATGAGAAAAGTGTGAAGTATGTCTTTCAGTCTGTGTGCTGTAGAACATAAATAAATTCTACTGCGATGTGATATAGTTATAAATTATTACAGTTTAATTTACATTTAAATTAAACTTTTGTTTGGGTTCTTTGGGAGTGTCAGTATTTCTGCCACCTATTTGAGAGAGAGCGAGAGAACGCTATTACTTAAGATAAATAAGTTATTTTTCTTTTACGTAAATTGTTATTTAAGAATACAAGTTATTTTTTCTTAATCTATTCATTGTCTAATTTCATACAATAGTTCCCCCAACATATCAACCCTGATATAATCAGATTACTATCCCCCTAGATTACTGCCCGATTCGAGCTGTAGCATTGAGGGTCCTCCCGCCGTTAACAAGGCGACGCCCACAGTTTTGAGGTGTCCAAAGTATTTGCCTGATAACAAAAGCTAAACGAAAACCACTACCTTAAAACAGAAGCTGATTTTTCACACATCGTTCTTTATATAATTATTATTGTAATTTTCTAAGCATTTACGTAGAAAATCAGACGTGATAATATGTGTGTGTGTAATACATTTGACTAAGCCACCGTTCAGGCACGACTGCGTAAAGCGCGGCAATGAGCGGCTCGGTTTGAAAACAAAACGGCAGTTCAGGTTGGTGTGATGATTTTGGTGATAAATAGAAAGTTTGACTTCTTAAAACACAGCTCAGTATATCTGTGTTGTAAATACATACTAATATGGCATCGTTGTCGAGCTTCCTTGATGTAAATTTAGCTAATACGAATCAAATAAATATTCGGAGCTAGCTTAGTGGCTGAATATTAATTTGAGAGTCACGTATGTGGACGTTTAAAAAAAACCGTCCACGTATTCTGTTAATCAGAATGGACTACGCAAATCGAAGAGAATACGGATTAAATTTCGGTGCAGTCAAAATATTAACCCATTTAATACGATCTGTAGAAAAATAAACACCATGTAACTTAAACTGCCCTACGTGTACCTGTTCCTTAGTGTTATAGATACCAGTATAACAGTATATCTAGGGGAAAAAATAGTTTTAGAGATATTCTTGTGTTAATGTTATAGTTCATCACTTCATGGAAAACATGAAACATTTTTTGATGAATCATCTGGTACTTGTCATTTTTTTGTCCAATTAAATGCTCTCTAGTATGTCTATGTCCCGCCCCAGGGGTGGGTCTTGCTCTACATTATCAGCACATTGCAGCAAATATGGTTGATGGAGATGGTGGAAGTTGTGCAAGATGGTGGTTATGTGATAGGCACTTTTTATAGAACACATCAGTTCTATATCAGACTGATGGAGAACACAATTCCACCATCAGAGCTTCTCCATCAGTAAGAATAAGTAAGATAAACTTATCTTTATCCATTTAGACATTTTAGATTCCTCCCGGTGACGACCCTGTGACTCTCCATCCCCACTGGAGCCATTGGTTTTTGACGTCAACACGCCACACTGACTTCCTGTTTCAGAAGGAAATACATTAGCATGTGGAATCAAATCATGGCTCTCAAGCCATTTTAAACAAGGCGGCACCACGTCTTAGTTATCGATCCTATTGCATGCATATGAAGTAAAACACCCTGCACAAGGGCTACATTTGATTCTGTTGCCATCACCATATAAAAACAGCCCTTTTTACTGATATCAATAACATTGTGTTGCTGTTAGCTCCTAAAAACAAAAGCGCAAGAGTTTCTTTTCTCATTCACCATTTTCCTGAGATGTCCAATGCCATGACTGAAAAATCCATGTTGGTGTTGAGAGTGACTTTACCATGAAAACTAAAGCGTTGGAACTTTATTCATTTCTTTTATTATTATTTACCTTGCAGGAAATTGCAATTCAACTGGACAAAGATGTTACAGAACGATGCATTGCATTATGTTGACCTGGAGAACACAGGGGAGGCTCTAATTGGGCTTATCGAGAGCAGTAAAGCTGAAGACGCCCTGAGGGCAGCACGGAAGAAACAGCAGGCACTTTTTGACCACCACACAGAGGCTAAGAAAACAGTTACTGAGTTCTTAAACAGTAAGTAATGATCAGCTACCATGATCCATCTGTCTGGCTCTGATCATTCTAAACATGAAGCTGTAAAAAGCATTGATTTTATGATGTATTGCTCAATGACTTGTGTATATCTTAAGTACCGCTTCTGTTTTTTTCACAAACATTGAAGACATAGGCAATATGTTAAATTGAATATGAATCACTTCCCGTCCCCTCACACTGTGCACACAGGCTTGGTGCATTCTGAGGAAGTTGTTGGACAGAAGCTTTTGGATCTGGAGGGTCAGAAGAGCCAGATGATGCGGGAGCTGGAGAAAGTGGAGCAGGAGGTGCAGCAGAGCCTGGCCAAGAGCCACACTTTGGACTCAGAGCTACAGTATCCTTCAGTCACACACTGTTTCTGCTCACTATGTACGTTTTGCTGCAATGTAATTTGTGTACACCAAAACTCCAAAGGAGCAACATACACCAGTAACAATCTGCATTTCTCATCTTATTAAATTCAAGAGTGAGGAAACAACAGTTTATAGCTGTTTTAACGAATTATGCTTTATGGAAAATATTAAATGTTACTATGACTATAAAAATGAATATATGAATATAAAAATGGTGTTATTCTTTAATTTAAAAAAATAAAGCGTAAATGTTGGCAAATTGCTGTGGTATAAAAGGAATGACAGACTTCAGTATGTGCTGTTATAGAAAAAGAATCAACCTTAGGGTGGTAGTCATTATTTTCATATAACGTTGTGTTTTATTCCTTATATACAATTTCTCTTTTTATGCTTGTTGTTGTTGTTGTTTTGTTTCTTTGACTTCATGTGTCAGATTCCTACAGAGAGAGCTGGAGAGACTCAAAGACAGTGAGAAGGAAATTCAGGCTCTGCAGCAGGAAGTAGATGAAGACACAACTGAAGTAATTCCCTCAGCCATGTAAGGAAATCCCGCTGATAGATTACAACAAACTAACACACTGTCAGCTAGAATTTTACATGGCACAGAATTGAGCTGTATGTTGATGAATCCCTGTCCTTTGACAGTTTTATGTTTTCGTTTTCTTATCAAATTGACTTATGACTAGTTGTTGATGGTAGTAAATATGATGGTTTGAAGACAACAGTTCGATAAAAAGGAAAAGCACGAAACGTAGTTTCCTAGAGTTGCTAGGACTGAAAGTATTGAAAGTGCACGACTTGATTTCAACCTTCCCGAGTTCTCCCACACCACTCGACTGCTATGCTCCCTCCACTGGTTTCCCATTGCTGCCTGCATCAGATTTAAAACACTGATGCTTGCCTACAAAGCCTCCTCTAGCACGTTTGCCTACCAATCCTCTAGCACTTCTTGACCAGTCCCACCATCTCTCAGGGTACAAGGAAGGCATGCATCAAGACTCTTCTCTGTTATGGCACCTAGGTGGTGGAATGAACTTCCCCTACATGTCCAAACAGCTGAGTCACTGGCAGTCTTCAAACGAGACTGAAGATCTACCTCTTAATGGAGTACTTACACTACTGTCAAAAGTTTGGAATGAAACTCGTCATTTTATTCATCAAATGACCTGTAAAATGATCAGAAAATGTAGTCAAGACGCTGACAAGGAAAGAAATAATGATTTTTGTTTGAAATAAGAATTTTGCTTTCGTCAGAGAATCCTCCCTTTGCAGCAGTTACAGCCTTGCAGACCTTTGGTATTCTAGCTGTCAATCTGTTGAGGTAATCTGAGGAAATTTCACCCCATGCTTCTTGAAGCACCTCCCACAAGTTGGATCGGCTTCATGGGCAGTTTTTACGAACCATACAGTCAAGCTACTCCCACAACAGATCAGTAGGGTTGAGATCTGGCGACTGCTCCCACAGACCATCTTTCCTCCACCATGCACCATGCTGCTCACCATTTGCATCTCCCAAATGTTCTTCTTTGTGTTCCAAACACCTCAAACTTAGATTTGTCTATCCATAACACTTTTGTTTTCCCCCATTCTTCCTCCGTCCAATGTCTGTGTTCTTTGGCCCATCTTAATCTCTTCCTTTTGCTGGACAGTCTCAGATATGTCTTGTGTTGTCTGTGTTTAGTTCATACTATATTACCTCCCCAACAGAGTTTTTTACACTGATAGTATTCTTAGTCTGTGACCTAGTGAAGCAGTATGAGGATGTATTAATTGATAGAGACTTCAAAGCACTTCTGTAAGTCGTTTTGGATAAGGACGTCTGCCAAATGCCATAAATATATGGAAGGTGCCGATGTAAACACTGTTATATTATGTCCATAATAAATGTACTTTAGTTACACTAACCATGCTGCTTATGTGTTGCAGTTATTTAGCACAGCTCTACTGCAAGGTTACAAGAATTAAACTCGAGTTGGGTACAGAGCCGCACATACTGCGTGGAGGTAAGCAACCCCGTCCACATTGTGCTGGGTCATCTTCTCTTTCATCATCTTCTCACTATATTTAGAGTAATATTCTATTATAGGTAATATGGTATAAGTAATACAAGTAGTATATTACTTATATAAGTAATATATCAATATAAGTAGTATAGTATAAGTAAAAAGTGGTGATGGCATTAACGGTAAATTTAGCCCTTGTAGAAGAGCCTTGTAGACTCACAATCTGAGTCTGTAATGTGAGAGTAGTCTGTCTCTTGTTACGTAAACCAGTCTAGGAAGGGGAAGGGGGCATGGTGGCATAGTGGTTAGCACATTTGCCTTGCACCTCCAGGGTTGGAGGTTTGAATCCCAACCCTGTGCGGAGTTTGCATGTTCTCCCCGTGCTTTGGAGGTGTCCTCTGGGTACTCTGGTTTCCTCCCAGAGGAATCAATTTTGCTGAATTGACTGAGAATTGAGAAAATACATTTAATTATCAAACACTTTCAGCCATATCAGGTGTCATTACTGCAGCTTGTACTTAAAATTGGCATATTGGCTGTTTTCATTCAAAACTCAGTCACTAGAAGGCGCTGTGAATTCAGATAAGGGTTATGAAACGCTGCTTCTGAGGAGCAGTCCAGCACTACTAATCTACACCACTTTTAAATGCTCAGATTAAAAAGTTATTAAAGGATTAAGATCTGAAATGAAACACTGCAGCAGCAGAAGTAAATTCCTTTGCCAGTTCCTCTGAGTCAGTAGAGCAGTGTGAAGTTATTTCAAAGCACATGCAAATATCCAGTATACACTTTTGGGGTTTTTTTACCCCCCATACTCATGGAGCACAGTTGAAATTGAATATTTGCATGATAACATGACTGTAATATAATTCATACTGCAGCACTGTGGAATTCTTGAATCTGATTGGTCAGAAGGTGATTAATTTTCTATAACAGCTGCTGTTCTATAACGGGCAGTATTTCCACTCACGTCTGTATTTCCACTCACAGTTTATCCAAACCAAAGTTTATATCAGTGTGCTCCTTCAAATATGTTGTTCTTTCTATAGTAATAGCTCATTTACAAATTTAGAGGGACTTGTATGGTGGATTTATGGGGGTCAGCGTTTTGTGGCAGTTAGTAAGATTTCAGTCACAGGAAAGTCCTCAGGATAGAGGACTTTGTACTTTCCACTTTCTCGGTAACTTGACAAGCTGCATGTTTTTTCTGTCTGATTAACTTCAAAAGAGCAAAAGGGCAGGCTGGTGAGGGGACTACTGTTTATAGCTGCTTTGACACAAGTAGTAACAGGAACTAAATTGTTTGGTTTCCACAACATTAAATACGTGTATAAAAACGTGTCATTCTTTAATAAATAAAAATCTTCAGTATTGGCAAATTGCTGTGGTATAAGAGCAATAAAACACTTTGGGATGTGCTGCTATTGGAAAATAATCAATTCATGGTAGTAACAGTGACTCTACTTTGTGTCAGATCACATTACACCAGCTTGTCGTTGATTATTTTGCTATAACAGCACGTTATGAAGTGTTTTATTACTTTGTTTGCAATAATAATTATTGTTAATCTTGTTTACATTATAATAATATTATAATGTTTTTGTTTCCCCAGTTCACTATGGTCAAGATCTGGCAACTCCCGTCAACATAGACACATCAAGCTGCTCCCCCTGTGAGGTCAGTGATGAGCTCTGGAGCCTCGTCAGCACAGACTGGTAGAATTCTGTTGGGCCATGATGGAGTTCATCTTAATCTTCCCTCGTCTTTTTTTTTTGTATCTTTTTATGTGTTTATATTTTTATAAATAAATAAGTCCTACAGAATGAACCGAAATCTACATACTTACTATGTGTGTACTACATACTTACTAAGTATGCAAAGTATATATAACTTTATATACATAATATACCAGTACCACTTTCACTTGTATGCATTTTGGGAAAGGAAATGTAATCTCTCAAACAGGACCTCTACATTTTATTTTACATATATTTTACACCGTTTTAAAATTACAAGTTCGTTATATGCTTTTGTTTTATCGTGACAACATAACTCTTGTGAGCGCATATTTTAGTTGTACCTTTAAATTTTTGGAATTGTTGAATATTTGAAAGTCAGGAGAGTTGCAGATGGTATATGTCAGCTAAGTAAGTAGTAAAATGACGGGGCATGATGTTATAGGAAAATAATCAATGATGGGTTGGTGTGATGCATTACCACTGATGCTAAAGTTAATTATTTTCCCATAACAGCATGTCGCAAAGTGTTTTGTTCTTCTTATAAAACAGCGATTTACCAGTTACAAATTTTTATTATTAAAGAATGACGCATCACAGTTTTATGTTGTTTAATGCCCATGAGACAAGTTGGTTCCTGTTTTCACTTACGTTATAACAGCTATAAATAGTTGTTCCCTTACCAGCCTTGTTTTTTTTCCTTTTCTTGAAGTTAATAATACATGTTACGATGATGACCATATCAGATACAAATCTACTGCTGGGATTTTAAGCTGGACTAATAACAGTCCATCAACTTTAAATCTCCATCCAGCAGCAGCCATGTGGTCAGAAAGTAACCACTGAGAAAGGGCAAGTGGATGATTAACACTGAACGGAACTAACTTGTTCAACAAGTGTGACTTGTATAATAAAATGCCCAGTAAGTGTGATGTTTCAAAATTTTCATCACTGTACCTGACTAATGCATGAAGCTTACTACAGTGTCTGAAATGTCAGGAACCAATGGGAGTATGTTGAGCAAAATCTGCAAAAACATGATACAGTGGCTGAAAATAATGCATAGCACGTAAGGGTGAACGTGTATAGCATATGTTGTAATTAATAAAAACAAAATGTAGTTTTATGTTCACTGACTCTGACTTTTCGACACCCTGTAGTATGATCTTGCTCTGTGTGTCCCCTCTGTCATGTGAATATACGAGTAGTGTCACTTAGGAGGCAGTTCCTGGTGTCGAGTTACATTGAACGAGTGTAACAGAATAAAATGAAGATTTGCACTGTATGTTTTTGTTTGCTTTGCCTCACCTGAGACAGGTGTGTTTAATACTCTGCTTGAGAACCAGTTGAGTAGAAGTTCATTGTGTGTAGTCTTCCTTCAGTGTTCTGGTTTCTTCCTGTACATCAAAAGTATACTGCTCCCTTAAATGGAATTTTCTCTCTGGTGCTGATTTTCACCGCTTAATAAATCTTAAGCGGTGAAAAACTTTAATTGAACAAAAGGAGCAAACAAGTGTCTGTTTAAATCAACAGACACTTGTTTGCTCCTTTTGTTCAATTAAATGTTCTCAGAAGAATCTGTTTCTGGATAAATACAGATATTTGTTGCATTTATGTGAAAGGTTATCATAGAAAATTTCTCACGGTTGTAAATCATTTTAATTGCGTGACTATTTGATGTTTGTTTGTTGCTCATTGTCACTTAACAAATGACTCATGGTGTATGTATGTATGCAGTTTCTGTGGCGATGTGGGTGGGCAACCGTGTGTTAAACATTTACGCTTCAGGCAGATTCTACCCTGGCACGAGTCAGTGACCTTGTTTTGAAATTTCCTGCCAAGGCAGTGGCAGAGTTGGCACACGTCTTGCATTGAGGTTAGACCACACTGACACTAGTGCAGCTTAGTGAATTTCGGATAATGCAATGGCATAATCAAGTTTTCTCATAAAAAATCTGATTTACAGCCAAGTTCACATAAAGCTGCTTAATAAAAAAAAAAAAAAAAAAAACTGAATAATTGTAAAACTGTGTTCTGAATTCCATTTTCAAACTTAACAGTTCATTAATATGTACTTAATTTTAACATAATTCCAAATGTTAAGGAAAATCAGACCATTTCATTTTAATTAAAGTCTTAATGGGGAATATAGTAATTATTCAGTCAAATGCAAAGTTAACAGGCTTCATGCACATGCCTGATATTTTTATATTTACTTATTTGCTTTATTGCCATCATGCATCATACATCAGTATTTAAAAAATATTAAAGAACATTTTCTGACCACCTATTTAATTTTTTTTTGACATATAACACTGACTAAAGGACAGTTAATCAACAATGAACAGGATCATATATAAACAAAACGGGCATGGTGCTACGCTGTTGTTATCTCATTTTCGCTAAGTCATGAGACCCCTGCTTCACTGTTAGTTTGTGACCAAACAATGCAAAAAAAAAACAAAAAAAAGCCTCAAGCCATGCTACATCTTCCTGTAGATCATGTGATACAGTAGAACAGCTGGTTTGCATTCGGACGCATTAGGTCTGTGTAGCAAATGCAATGTAGCAAGCAACTGAATTCTATACCACCTTTGCTACAGGGGAAAAAGGTGGATAGAAAATGAACACAGGGCAAAAAGTTTTCATATAAAGGTTTATCTTTATTATAAAGGTACATATATACATTTGTGTATCATAATTTAGCAAAAGTACAAATCATTAAAAAAAAATTATCAAATACTACCTTTTATTAAAGGTAATAAAGATATAATTTTTTTTATATACATGAAAACATTAACACTGGACTAAGCACATTCTAATCAGCTACAAATACAGTTTATTTTGTGTCCATTGCACTTGCTACAAAAATGTGTAACGTTACTCTAGAGTTACTCTAGAAATGGATGGATTGAACATGTTCGTTGGTATAATGAAACTGCCATTAATTCCCAAAAGTGCACTCCCATTAAACTGAAGGCTGAGAGGGATATTAGCTACATTACCTTCAGTCTGGTTTGCTGTCCAAGGATCTATGCAAGGTTCATTCTGCATGTTTCATGCACCTGATCTCAGTGAACACTGCATGGTGTAGAAACCAAAATATTCCCAGAAGCGTAATTTCTTCACTTTTAGACCATATGGTTGAAGCACACTAACAAATCTCATGTGACATCAAAGACACTGGTGGACAACCCCAAAATCCTAGTTACTGTAATCTACCACCATGTCATACTTGCATTTTGTTTAGTCTTAAGTGCATGTTGCTTCACACCATATTGGATTTAAAGAGAACACAGTTTTGTTTTGTTTTTTTAAATCCTCAATTTCAGTTTGATCATCTCACAGTAAATTAGTAAACAAGGAAGTTCTCAATGTTGGTTAGATCCATAATGAATGTTGTAATGCTTTCTGAGGCAGTCTGTCACTAATGCTTTCCTTGATATACAACTATTAAAGCTATGTAATCAGTTCTGTAATAAAGGATGCTCTTTTCAGTACACTCTGACCAACTGGTTCACTCTCTCAGGATACCCTTCATTATACCAGGCCTCAATAAAACTCAGCCTTAACATTATTGTCCCAAAACTACACTCTTTGATATTTTGGGAAAAATAGCTTTGATAGTAGATGGTGTAAAATTCCCAGTGGAGACCGTCTCCAGGCCCTCTAGCCTGTGTGATGGCATCTCTGTTTTACTTGTGCTGCACTCCAGGAACGTTATTCCAAGCTTCCTCACCTGTCCATCTTTTGTGATCAAGCAGTAGCTGCAGAGCAGTCTCAGTATGGCCTTACACATGTCTTTACTAGTTAATGTGTAGATTATGGGATTAAGTAATGAGTTAATCATAGCAAGTCCAAGAAAGTACTCTGCCTTTAAGAGTACCGGGCAGCTTCTGGCTGGACAAAAAAAGTCCAATAAAAGGAGAAGAAAGAGTGGAAGCCAGCAGATGATAAAAACACCCAGCACTATGGTGACTGTCTTCAACAGTGCCATGTACTTCTGGGACTTCTTTGCAAAACCTTTACGCTGTGGAGCACCAGCCAGCCGCTGTGTGTTGGACTTTACAACACGGAAGATGCGGACGTAGAGGACCACAATAGCCAGTAATACAGCAGAGAAGACTGTAATGCAGAAGAGAAGGAAGCTCCTGGAGTACAGAGGCAGGACGGTCGAGCACTGGTTCAGGATGTCCATGCAGTTCCAGCCCATAATGGGTAGCAGACCCAGAAAGATCGAGAGAACCCAACTTACGCCAATCAGAGCAAACATGCGCCCACGCTTGGCTCCCTGGTATGGCTTCATCCGCACCATAGTAACATGCCGTTCGATAGCAATGGCCAGGAGGCTAATGATGGACGCAGCTAATGTGATGAAAACACCACCTTCTCTAATGAACCATTGGACAGGTGTCATTCTGAGCGTGTTGGCCCCTGATGTTATGATATTCACCATGTAGGTAAATCCTGCCAACAAGTCTGAGAAAGTCAAGTTGCCCAGAAGGTAGTACATGGGCATGTGGAACTTTTTGTTCTTCCAAATAGCTACAAGAACCACTGCATTCTCCAAAACAATTAGCAGACAGATAATAAGGAACACAATGTCTACAGGTTTCATGCCCTCTGTGTACCTGCTCACATTCAGCTTCCCTGTGAAGTTGTAGTGGTCTACAATGACCTTGTTACTTTGGTACATCTTGAACATTCTGGTCAGGTATGGTGTAGCAGAGGTCTTCGTGATCACTGTTGGAGCTGCAGCAACATAAGCAACATGCGATGCTTCCATTGTTTCCGTACAAATTCCTTTATGAGAATTCTCGTCACAAACTAGTCCTTTGGGAGTTCATGATTCCACCATGAAAAATGATAACTAATCCAAAAATTGTTGAGGTTTAGTCAGATCTGCATTGGAAGCGCAGATCAGGAATCCATATGTCCAGAGAGCTTTTTTTTTTTTTTTTTTGGAAGAACCTACAGTAACACAAAATGGAGATTTTTTTAAAATCAACAAACCTTGAATGAATTATACTATACCAATTCTTTTAAATTCTTTTGGTGTAGTAACAAAACGGTCCTGGTAAAAGAAGGAACAAAAAACATCACTACCCAGGTTTGATTATATAGAATAACTAACTAGTCAAGATTGCTCACATTAATAGAGGATTATAAATTGTGGGGGGGGGAATAAATAGAGCAAATGTAAAGCTGCTGGACAGGCAGTGAAGACAAACCAGAAAATCCGTGTGATTAAAGAGGGAAAAGGGTGTGTTCAACATCTCGGCGCATAAAAAGCCTCCAGGCAAAACAATAAAACCGTTTACAAAACTGTTCTCATGGTTGAAACAAGTGGTTGGAGCGGTGTGGTGACTTCATCAGAAATACCTGTTTATGAGCTGGCATTTTCGAAAGTTGTGGAGATGGAAATATGAGGTACTGACGGCGTATTTAAATTCCTGCACGCCTACAAATAGCCTTTACCTAACGGCTCTCAGCCCTGCACTGTCTCTCTCTCTCTCTCACGCGCACACACACACACGTACAGTCAAATAAGGGTCTCTTCAAGTGCGCAAAAATATGAATAATCTAACAAAAAAAAGAAGAAAGAATTTAAAATTAGCGAAAGCTGAATACTTTATTCTGTTTTCAGTGTGAATACATACTACAAAACACTCGCTTTTACTTATATTTTCTAGAAAACAGTATACGCATATTCTTCCTGAGAAAAAGTTTACATAAAGCCTGAGAGAGTAAAGAGATTCTGCAGAGTTTAAAGCATGTTCAGAAAACAAGACTCGACTTTGCTCGTATTTCCTAAAACATGGGTTAATATTTTTTTCCCTGTTAAAACGTACACTCATAGAACAAGCAAATATATAAATTAGCCTATATAAAATATACACACCTCGGTAGTTTTCAGCAGGGCGATGTGAGCCTCTGTGCTCTCACATTAGCAACTGAGCAGAGCAGCCTGCAGTGAAAGGAGTAGTTTATAAAACAGGATTAGACTTGCAAAGGAACTGCTCCTCCTTTCTTCCCGCTTCTCTCTCTCTCTCTCTCTCTCTCTCTCTCTCTCTCTCTGTCTGTCTCTCTCTCTCTGTGATGTATTTAATGAGGTGAAAATGAAAAACCACTCCTCTAGGTAAGCATAACGACAAAGCAAAGGTAAGCTTTTCACATGGCCTCGTTTGTGTGGAAATTAGTTGACAAGATGGCTAATGTTTGATGAAAATGATACACAGAGCCTTCTGTTCAAACCTGTTGATGAAAGTGGTTTGTTATGTAAAAATGCGTCTGGAGACCGTGAACAAGCAACCTAGTGTAAGTTTTGCTTTGAGTATTTTCACACCTATGTTCTTTCACCCGAAATCACACACACAAACAAAGGCAAAAAGCATTGAAAGATCAAGTTCACAGCTAAATATCACCAGAGTCATGGTCCTGTATTTATCACTGTGGTTCTGCAGGACTGCAGAATTTACCCAGCTCTCTGCTTTAACATCTGCATCAACTCCATCAGCTGTTCACTAGTTGAATCAGCCTCAAGGGAGAAAAATAAATTTAAACTCTACATTTCTGTGGCTCTCTTCAGTGGTTTGACATTACTGATGCAGCCTCTGTTCCCTGCTGGAAAAAAAAGAAACCCTCATAGCATTTGTAATGGTTATAATGGGAATTGTATTGGTTTTAACGGAAACTCTCATGGTCCCTATGGGTCTCTACTGGTATTTTGTTGCCTTCTATTGGTGGCATGTTATGTCTAGTGGATACCATTAAGGACCAATAATGGTAATGGTTTTAATGGTTAGCTGATGGTTTGTAATGGTATTTGTAGTGGAATCCATTAATTTCTGTGATGGTTTCCATTGGGTTTTTTTCAGCAGGGTTGTTATATATATATATATATATATATATATATATATATATATATATATATATATATATATATATATATATATATTTAAAAATAAAAATGAGTGTTTATCATGAGTAATGGCAAATGCAGGAATTACGTAAGTAAAAGACCAAGCTATGGTGTTTACTAGGTGGGTGGCTTTTTTTTTTTTAAACAGGAATTTCTGTCATTGTGGCTGGAAGGAGAGGGATTTCCTTAAGAAACACCTATGAGGTCATTCCGGGCTGCGCCGGTCAGTGTGCTTGCTCCATGGGGAACACACTGTCCTCTCAGTCAGACTGACCACCACCCTTCTTCTCTAGAGCGCAGCACACAGAACAATAGAAATACACGTCAGCTTTTTTTTTCCTTTTTTTTTTTTGTCGGCGCAAAGCATGGAAGCTGCATTCCAAACATTTGCAGACATTTTGGAAATGAATAGTGTGTTTTGTTTTTTTTTTAACATGAAATGCTTCTCCTAAAATTGCATTTTGCTTCTCTCCCATGACTTATGTGTCCTGTACACCTGTCAAAGGATAGCACTTTTTAACACTCTGCACATTCTCATGATTTTCAGTTGTGGTCAAACTGCCACAAGTAAGCTGAGATCTGTCCTTTCGTCCTGTCAGTCCCCTGCCCCCAGGCCCACCCACTGACTCACAGTCTACAGACATACCCCCCCCCCTTCCCCCACCCCTTGTGTGAGTGCAGACCCAGCATGTTACCTGAGTTAACACACAAAATAGCCTGACACTTCTGTCTGAATTGCCTCCTACAAAAACCCAAGCTCCACATTCGTTTCTAGAGCTTGGTACTTCGTATTATTTGGGTTTAATCACCATGAGTTTATACAGTTTGTCTCAAAACTGTCTCCAAATTGCTGCTGTGACATGAAACCTCTTGAAATCAGGAAGTCGGTAAAGGCTCTCATTAAAGACGGCCTTTTCTAAGTGGTTTTTCTGTTTATAATAATGCATCCGGCAGACTCTTGCTGACGTGGGACTATACGCAAATAAAACATCAGTCTCTGTTTGGAAATAATTTTCTCAGCAGAAATGATGCTATCAGACAGACATTTTTTTATTAACAATTTCAGTGTGCATCAGCTAATTACTATGCAGACACTGTCACCATTAGGCTGGTGTGGTTAAGGGTTTGTATGTCTAGTCACACTGATTAAGCTGATGTTTCTTTTGTTTTTATTGATCACCTATTCATTTTCATTCACGATGGTAGACCACCCTTTAAAGCAAAGGTTGAACGACTCACCAATTCTTCTGTATTGAGTTAATTATACTTGACTCAAAGACACAGCATGTGATCACAAGCTGTAACATTATTAACTCAAACAACCATTAATTTTCTTTGCATTGAATGGAGAAGGTTGGCCCTCATAATGTTAATCCAGGTTCTTGTTGCTTTGACATAATCTTGGAATAAAATCCAGTTTTCTAATGCAATTTATTTTAATTGTTTTAATTTAATTGGGACGGAAACAAAGGCCTTTAGTTAAACAATAGTTAAAACACACTACACTTGTATGTGTAAAAATACTTTTAAAAAGTTTCAGAAGTTAACTATTATACAACGTAATTGACCACTGGAATTATTAAAATGGTGAATTATAAATCTGACTCACAATCAAGATTCCTTTAAAAGAAACCTAGCAGCCCAGTTGAAAACAGACCCTGTTTTTTTTTTAATTCCTTCAGGCTTTTTTTCACTGCAATGTGCCAAGATTACAGTACATGTATCCCACCAGCCTTACTATAAAACCCTCTTTCTACTTTGTGGGAAAATCAATTACAATCTCTATTTCCTCATTATTTCCCACCACTTTTTTGTCGCAATCATCATGATGCAGATTTTTCCAGAAACGGTATGGTGTTATTTTAGGTGTCCAGCCTGAAATTCATGTGGCTGTGGATTAAAAGTGCAATTACCCTCATATTCCTGGCTGTTGTTCCTCAGCTGAGTGGAAAGCCTGGACCCTGAGGTCATGAGATTTCCTCCCTCATATGAGGTGGCTGGCCATGGCCCTGGCTGTCTGTCACAAGCCCTCAACTACCTCATGTCACGAGAGCGTTCACACATCGACTCGACCCTCAGGCGACATTTTCACTCATTCCTGTAAGACAGTGTACACAGAGTGTTACCTTACAGATGAATAGAGCCTGTGAAAGGAAACTGTCTAGGTAGAGATCAGATGTGACACTGTTGATGCATTGTGTGTAAATAAGTTGGGCTGTATAAGCAGGGCTTAAATTGCTTTATGACACTGTATGTTAAGAGGCTTGAATGAAATTTTTTGACATTTGTATTTGACATCTGGAAATGACTTTTAGTACACATATATTAGCGAAATGATTCTCTGAAATCAGTCTTGCTTGACTCTTATTCATTTATGCTTTTCAGGACTCACTGCTTGTCTGTCTTCTGTCCCAGTAAGTGTCCTAACATTCAACACCCTTTGGGCAGAATGCCACTTTAAAAAAATACACCTATAATCACCATAACAAAGCTTTCATTTGATTGATGAATCCACTGTTAACCTGACAAGCATTCACTCTGTCACACCTAACCACTCTTTTCAGTGGTTAATTCTATTAAATCTATAATTACATTAAACAGAGCAAGTCTTGTATTTATGGAAACGCTTTAATTTCTTTCCCATCCTTTTTCCCTTTAATTAATGCAGTCACATAACCTTGTGTTGCTCAGCTAAAGAGTGATTCATTTAATGAGGAAACTTTCTCTTGAAGCGTTTGTGTGTGTGAAAGCCAGACAGCATATATTGAAGGAAGGCTAGCTATAAAATACAGATTATAGAGGAGTGTGTCCATGTTCTGGATAGAACACTGTTGCTGGTTTAATCTCCCTCCAAGTAAAAAATTTCCTTTATTAATTTTTTTTCTTTGCGTGAGAGAGAGAGAGAGAGAGAGAGAGCAAATAAACACAGGAAGAGCCTTTTGGAATGACTTGATTATAACTGAAACTCACCATATATGAAGACATACTTATATAGTATTTCAAACATCCTTGTCTCTTGCATAAAGTTTTCAACCAGCTGTCCACCGGATTACAATCTGAATTTCCTGTAAATGAACCATGATATAATTCTTTCCATGTAGAAAAATTAAAACTCTTTGGTTGGCTTTCTGGGGAGCCCTTAAAGGTTGAAACGTATGGGAGTGTTTTCCTATCAGACCTCTGTATAGGAAGCTAAGAACCCATAACTATCCAAAGAAGCATTGAGGAATCACTGAAGGCTTCTTTTGTCTAAGAGTATATGTTTTCATTAATGGAGTTTTACTTATTAAGCCCATGGCTCCTTATGTTAAAGCTGATTTTGCAGATTGGTAAGATGAACTATTTTAATATTTAATTTTATAAATCTTTTTTTAACTTAAACATTTAATTGAATAGTCTTATATGTCACAACTTTCTCAGCAGTCCATCCCATCCTTGCTAACTTCTAAGGCATCTCAATCATTTTGCAAACACCCACCCATCCACCCCCCACCCCCAAACTCAAAGTCTCACGCCCCAACAGTTAACCCCTTCCCCCTTGACTCACTTATGCTTTCCCGCTCCCGCAGACCCCTCTCTTATCTCTCCACCCACATACTCTCTGATAAGCCCTCAGGCTTGTGGAGATTGGTCTCTGTAAAAAGACATTCCTTTCCAGAGTATTCGTGATACTGATGTACCGCCTACAGGTCTCATTTCGTGTATTCCACTTTATTACCATCACTGTTGGTTCACTCAGTCCCATTATGCCGTAGTAAATGACGTCAAATGCTCTTGTGGTGTGGTGTGGTGGTGTGTGGTGTGGTGTGATGTGATGTAGTGTAGTGTGGTGTGGTGTGGTGAGAGCCACGTATTTTCCCACCTGTCCCTAATAATTGACAGAAGATGACTTCCAGATACACCAAGTCACTTTGCTATTAAGCTTTGAAATGATTTTGGTTTGGGATGGATTCCTTCTTATGAACGATGAACGACGGGAAACTTTGCTTTCCCACATTAAAGCAAAAGGAGTTGTAGAAAAAGAGCACACTGGTCATGAATCATGAAGAAATAGCTTCAGCCCATCTGAATAATCATGTTGAAAAAAATCCCTCATGTGGCTGCGCTCTGTCACACACTCCATCGTTTTATTTGGGGGGAGGTGGTGAGGAGGGTAGTGATGTGTGCAGGCTTTCAGAATGAGAACCTGCATGCAGTACACGTACAGCTGTGTGGGAAAATTCTGTCTCAGAGATGTTTTTAAGTGTTTGTTAGTTATACATCTGTTTTTTTTCCTCCACATCCTTCGAAATTTTCATAACTAGATTCAGCTGGTGACTGTGTTTATAGTTGTTTTCTAAGATATAGCAGCTCTGAGAACACCTGCTATTAAGTGGAGTTTTATTTATTAAAGTAATGCAGGAAAGATGTAGAAATAGAACTGCAGGAGGGTTGGAATTTCTCTGAAGAGCACAAAAAAGTGCAGGAAACGTCTGTGTTTATTATTCAGTTTGGTGGAAAAAGAAGCAAGATATGAAGCAAAGAGTTGCCAGGCTTATTTTAAAAATGGTGTAACTAATAGAAAGAGCTGCTATACCATCTAAGACCTATGTGCACCCATAAAAATGCTGCCTTGTTACATTTACATAAATAAATCGCTGGATTGAGAGGCATGGGCATTTTTGCTAGGTTGCCATTAGAGCTCTATTTGTTTAAATTCATCCACATGCATAAAATAACCTGTTTTGCTTAAGTAAAATTACATAACATTTACTAACAATGTAATGCATAATAAATTGTATTTACAAAAATAATATTTTATATAATTGTGCCCCGAATCCCCTGGGATAGGCTCCATATATATATATATATATGATATTTCACCCAAATCCTGAATGCCTCTCCCAAGAGGTTATGACTTATGGCCATAGATTAATATTTGAACCAAGAACTATCCCAAGAACACTGGCATGAGGCAGGAATACGCACCATGATAAAATACACCATCCATCCCAGGGCACCATACACACACACCTCAGGGTGTTAGTGTAGCTAATCCATCTGCTGGCATGTTTTTCTGAGTTAGAAACCACAAAACCTTGAGGACACCCACACAGACATAGAGTGAAACTCCACATAGACATTTAACACAAATGCAAATTAGAAAAATGACATTTTCTAGCAATAAAAAAAATCTGAAACTGGGTCACAATAACCAATATTTGAAATGACCCAAATTGTGATCCAGTTGACTTGGCTTCTTTTTACCGTGGTATAACCACATTGGTTGTACTACCAAGCTGTTCACTTGTTGATGAAATCAGTTCCTGTTTAGACAACAGTACAGTGTACAGAGCCTAAGATCTGGACTTCCATCCAGCATCTTCCCTACACTACCTTATACAATCAACTATAAAATTACTGGTAGAGAATGGGCAAATGTTCTTTCCCACAGCTGGAATCTTTCTTCTTGCAAAAAAAGTAATTGTAATAAAATAATATTTCACTAAGTACCAGGATATTTCACCCAAATCTTGAATGCCTCTGCCAAGAGGTTATGACTTATGGCCATAGATTAATATTTGAACCAAGAACTATCCCAAGAACACTGGCATGAGGCAGGAATACGCACCATGATACAATACACCATTCCATCCCAGGGCACCATACACACACACCTCAGGGTGTTAGTGTAGCTAATCCATCTGCTGGCATGTTTTTCTGAGTTAGAAACCACAAAACCTTGAGGACACCCACACAGACATAGAGTGAAACTCCACATAGACATTTAACACACATGCAAATCTTCACATTAATGATTGCAGGGCAGAAAATTACTGTTTTGCAATGGTCATCTCAGTCTACAGATTTGAACTATAAATTTGTCAAAGGAGGTCCAAGATCCAGATACAAATGTCTCCAATCTTCTACATTACAGAAATATTTATTATTCTCAGTGCTGTTATTCTCTCCAATGGAGGGTTCATCATTGCAGGGGTACAAAAGATTTTGAAACTGCCCTACGTAAGTCTTGATGTTTTGAAAATTCATTGTTTTATCAAACTATATAGCATCCTCAAATTTTAAGCTTAAAAAAAAATCATGGAATGTATTTGAACTTTTTTCTCATTTTAACGAAGGGTGCCAATAGTTCTTGAGTTGGTTGTATGTTAAACACAGGTCAAGAACCTTGTGTACCAAATGTGAAAGTTTTGCTTCTTATTACAACTAATGACACAAACAATGATTAAACGAGTCAGTCCAGTGTTCTCACTGGCTCTCACGCTATTGTTTTTGGACATGGTTGTTTTAAACCATCGAGAATGTTGATCTTGGCCAGCTGAGGCCAATGTTGCATGACAAATGTTAACTTTCCACACAAGGCTGTTTCATTATTTTCATATCTACTTTTGGTCATGCCTTTGATGAGTTCATATACACTTAGATGAAACTATAATGGTGGATATCGCACATCTAATGTTTAGTTTTGAGAGAACATTATTATTCTCACACAGCTACATTCAGGATTCAAAAGAAACATTTGAATCTTCTTTATTCATGACCACATGGGGGTTTTGCTGTTTTTCCCTTCCTCAAACCTGCATTAGTTATGTGTTGCAGCTTCAGTGCTCCTTCAAACACAGCACATTCGCGCCAAATCACAAACATGCACTTTTAGCATGTTGTTAGCTATGCAGGAGCTGCTGGCCTCGTTCATTCCTTTCTGGTACCATTGTGGGTTTCTGGCACAGACACACTGCCATTTATGTAGTTACTCAAATCTTAAAGAATTGTTTTCCTTTCTGCTGCTTTCCTGAAAGCTGTCTCACATATAAAAGATGAATTTTGGCCCTCTACTCTCAAAATTCTGGAAAGTGGCTTTGTTTGCCTTCATAGAGCCAAGATATTTACTTTCCCCCCCATACTTGCATGAATGTTTTTCTTCCATATTTTCCATGCTAGATTGTGATGCTAAGCATCTGCTCTAGTGTTGCATGTTTCTCTATAAATGATATACTGTATGTGCACCCTTATCACTAATTTCCATTAAAAACTAAGTTAGGCTTAGAAATATTTTCTAGCTGGAGTTGTAAAGCGTAATGCAGTGACAAACCCTGAGCTTGATGGTGCATTTATATGTACAGTATAACAGTATAAAAAAACAACTGTTTATATATATGGGCCATGCTTCACTGTACACGAGAGCTGAATGTGGTTACAGCAGACTGCTGTAACAGGAACTGAACTACTTTTGCCTTTTGTGGCTTTGTTGTTATTGGCAGACTCGCGTCCAGTGTTTGCATCTCTGGAACTCATTAAAGCTGTTGCAGTCTGGAGCTTTAGCATAAAAAAAAACTTTCTCATCCATGGATAGAATGTTTAAGCTCAGTGATTGACCAGAGGGACTTGCACTTGCAGTCATAGTGTTCTTTTTACAGTTGCGGTCATAAATTTGCATACGCCTTGCAGAATGTTAATAATTAAAAAATAATAATAATAAGAGGGCTCATAAAAATTGCATTTTCTTTTTTATTTAGTACTGTCCTGAATAAGCTATTTCAAATAACACATATAGTCCACAAGACATAATAATCACTGAATTTACACAAATGAACCAGTTCAAAAGTTTACATACCCTTGATTCTTAATACTGTGCGTTGTTACCTGGATGATCAACGACTGTTTTTATGTTTTGTGATAATTGTTCATGAATCCCTTGTTTGTCCTGAGCAGTTAAACTGCCCACTGTTCTTCAGAAAAATCTGCACATTGTTTGGTTTTCCAGCATCTTCTGCACATTTGACCCCTTTACAACAGTGGCTATGTGATTTTGAGATCCATCTTTTCACACTGAGGACAACTGAGGGACTCGTACACAACTATTAACTAACATTCACCGATGCTCAAGAAGGCAACACACTACATCAAGAGCGGGGGGGTAAACCTTTGAATAGGACGATTGGTGTAAATTGTTATTTTGTTTGAAGATCTTTTTTTTTTTTTTTTAAATTTAGTACTGCCCTTCAGAAGCTACATAAAGATATTTATATGTTTCCCAGAAGACAAAATAACAACCATTATTCCTTCTGTCACGCAACTTTTTTTTTTTTTTGTCAAACTATTTTTGTTTACAGCCGCTGAACACAGTCAGTGGGTTAACAATACAAAGATTTGTTCTGATAAGGTCCTGATGAAGCTGTGGGGATGGTGAGTTTGGTTACTTGTTCAAGATAATCTAACAAGACAAAATAATCCACACAGTGACACACATGATAAACACATTGAAACATGTTGAAAATAAGTTGGTAGCTTCTTAATATTGTAGGTCAGGTAGCCTAATAATGCAGTATTTTGTTAAAAAAATGATTATTATTTGTTAGTCAGGAGAAATGCATTCTAAAATATGGTGTTGCTGAGCAGCTGCAGATTTGCAGGCCTGTAATAGTAATTCGCTGTCAGAACTGTTCAGGTCAAATTTATTCCCTATATACCATCCTCCTCCCTTAGGGAATTACGACTACACAGTTTGGACGACAGCAAGCAAGCAAGCAGGCTAACATTGGCTCTGATAATAAAATTACCAAAAGTGACCATATGCATTTTGCACACTCTGTGTTTTAGATAGCTTGTATTAGCCGGTTAGTTGGCTACTCTCGGCCTTGTATTAGGAGGCATGAAGCACCAAAGGGAGTGAGTAAACACAACCACGAATTCACAAACAGAGTGCTGTTGGATCAGAACAATGCTAGATAAATAGATTGATTTGTTTGCTTTTCTGATACCAGAGACTTACACTGTGGTGTCAGGAGCACATCCTTGAGTTCACCTTGAATGTGCATTGATTTGCCACTTGCAGCTGTCAGATTAAGCTATGTGAAAGGGCACAGCAAATCCCAATATATATTTGTATATATATATATATATATATATATATATATATATATACAAATAAATTGTACTTCTTGTCCATTTACAGTAACATTTGATGTTATGGAATGTTCGCAAAACGAGTTCAGTTTTGTTATACCAGCTATAAACAATGGTTCTGTCACTTTCTCTTGACGTAAATGAGACTTAAACCACGAAACACAACATTCTCCATACAGAACACGCTTGACTGTTACGAAACTCAAACACTGGAGACTCTTTCCATAAAGTTAAAAAAAAAATCTTCACCATATCAACAGTTGTACATTTTCCTTAGTTATATAACATGTTTTAATTGGTATTCTATTAGACAGTTAATGTGGAGCTTACACCATATAAGTCTCTGAAATAACTCCGCCCTGCATCTAGAAAAAAAGTTGATGCTGTTTTGCAAATCAGACTTGTTTTTACCTATTTTGGTCATGCTGAGTTCAAATATGCCACTGAAAATTCCCTATCACGTACTGTTTTCCCACAAAATAAGAATGAATTTTTAATAATTTTGCTAAATTTATATTGCTTTCAGGGTTTTATTTAAATTGGTAGAAGCTGTAAAATTTCACTATTATTATTTATTAATTACAACAATAGGCACACAAAACATAACACTTGTTTACAACATGAACAGCAGACAAATAGTCTGTGAAATGTTTGTGAAAATCTCTAAATAAAGCTATTTCAAAAGACGAACATTATAATAATATGCAGAGTGCTTAAGGAGTGAACTTCCTTTTGAGGGATTTTCTGGACTGGCAAAACACCCACAGATGTAGCAGAAATCATCCGGGCTATGCTTGCATTTCCATCTTTCACTGGTCATTATAAATCCCTGAAATCAGGAGTTTTGTGTGCATGTAAATGTGCTTAGCATTCATATAAGGGCTAATCCGAGGAAAAGTGATAAATGTTGCTCACCTATTGTACATAAACATAGTGTTTCCTGTGTTGGTGGCAGTGTATCTGGCAATAGCGCTAACGTTTATGGTCCATCTTAGGCAAAAAAGCTCTACACTGGACATCAGGCTTTGTGAAAAGTTGTGATGTTCTAGAGCAAAACTAACAGCATATCTGGACTCTAAGTACTAAGCATCTATTAGTAAGAAACAACTATCAGATCCTATTCAGCAAATCTGATGCAGGGCGGTGTAATCATTATTATCTAATGAGCGCTTTGATTTTCCTTGCAGTTGGAACTACTATCAGTGCTATTATTAAAAAAAAAAAAAAAAAAAACTCCTTCTGACCAATCAAATTTGAAAATCCACCAGCACTGTGGTAAAATGCTATTAATCCATGACATTCTTGTTGCTAGATTTAAAGCTTAATTGACTTAAAGTTACTGGCTGCTAATGTAAGTAAACGTATGATCTCAAGTTGTTAATCTTGTTATATATTTGGAAAGAGTTTTTATGGTTGCCAGCTTTTTTCTCTCTGTTTTGTTTTTTGTTTCAGGTAGATAAACACACATATGCCTTTTGACAGCTTGTCAAGTAAATTAGCCATATACATGTCTAGTATATGGGGACCACATGCCATCAGGCCAACATCAACCCACAACTTCATTTTTGGAGATATAGTTACAGAATCGTATTTTTGTAACTCATATATGATCAAAAATAATAACTTTTTTTGTTTTTGTTGCGTTTTTCCCCCAATAATTTCACTGGTGTTTATCTTAAAACTAAAAGTGCACTTTGAGGCCAAGATGAACCTGGTCTTCTTGTAAACCTACCTACAGCTGGATGACCATGTCTACAATGACACCAAATGGTTGTCATCACTCAATCATATAAGGTGCCATCGCACACAAAAGCTCAACAGAGGCAAGCTTCAAAGATGAGAAACAGCTGTGGGGGCCCAGTTTAGCATCCAGTGAGGGTCTGTCTTGTAAATCTGAACACAGTGATGTTGACAGGCTCCAGCACATGGCCACTAAGGCACTTCTGCTCCTGTTGTTTTAGCATTTCAACAGACAACCTATGTGACCCAAAGTTATGTGAAGCATTTTGCTGTAAAATATTTTCAAGAGACAAGAACTATATTCTTTCCAAACTGTCTGGACTCCTCTTACACTTTAAAACCTATTCCTTGAAAGAGTCCCATGTCCCTGTGGGATATGTCAAATGGTTGAGGCATGTAAAGATACATCCTCAGATTTCTCAAATTCTACAGAAAATGTTTTACCGACCTTGTCATGACATATGTTTATTCTTTTAAATTCTTATCTAATTCATGAGCCCTGTGGTTGTGGCTATAATGGATATACATCTTACTGGGGGAAGTTGGAGTACTGACACAAATTGTATGTTTTTGTAAGAACAGAAAACATGTTCATCTGCTCTGATTTATTTACACTATAGTTTGTGACATGTGACATCCTGACTTCATGATTCATGTTTCATGAAGTTTCCTGATAACAAATATGTTCAAAGAGGACTTGTATTGAACTCATCTGGAAGTTCTCAAGTTATCACCATCTTGTATCACAGGCCCATATATAAATTTGGTGTTAATGCTGATGTATCACAGTACATACATTATGTGTTTTTCCCTGAAACCTATACTTTCCTGCACATTCCTTTCCTGGGTTCATAGTACATTATAGTATTGCAACATCATGCATTAAAACAGTCCCCCATAGGCAAAAAGCATGTGCAGTCAAGTACTGCATTATATAAAGTACAGACATTGGCTGAAAGTAACATTTAATTTCCAATGCTGGAGCATTCTGCTTTAAGTAGTATTGTTTATTTACCCATGGTGCAATTATGTATTGGTATTCTGTCTAATAATACCATTTAATCTAAATTCAAATAGAACTTTATAATACTACTGTCATTTTTGGATGCTGTTCCAAAGCATTTACCAAATTGTGTTTAGGAATCTTATCTTATTAGTCATTCTAGGAAAAGTACACATATCCGTTACTGTTTCTGGAGCTTATTTCTGTTCGTAAGCACTGGCTTCTACTTTGTGCTCCCAAAATTTTGACCTTGTAGGGCTTCCTGAGGAAATATAGAGAGATAGTCGCTGGGTTTGTAACCTTGAGCTTCTGGCACCCTTTGAAAGGAAGCAATGTGATGATAGCTGGGTGTGTTAAGAGGTGCTTTTGGTGTGGAAAATGTTGGTTACCTGATTTGTTGTGTGTTTTTTTTTTTTGTTTTTTTTTGTAAGATTGGTTTTACAAAATCTTTCCATAGAACACATATTTGTCGTTTGTGTAGTTACTTAGTATTACGCTATAATTTTTCTCCCACACCATAAATCTGTGAAAATATGCAGCACTGTGATAGTCACTGCGGGATATGACTCAATGATCTGTTTAGTGGGAGTTTGTCACACACACAAACTCTTTTATGGCTCTCACATCCCTTATCCTAAAAACCACAGACAATCGGTTTCTGATTCATTCACCTGAGATTTACGAACAACAATGAAGTAGCAGTATTAATAGTCCTTAATTAAAGATCCCTACTTTATCTGTGTTTAAAAAAATATATAATTTAAATTATCGTTTTATTTAAGGCTTTGTTAAGCCACTGAATGGCAGAACATTTGTAAAAAGCCTTACAGTTGAGGCCAAAAGTTTACATACACCTAGGCTAAAGACATACAAACTCAATTTTACTATACATGCCCTGTGTTAAGTCAATTGAGTTATCTAGTTTATTTTCATAAGACAGGTTTATTTCAGCTTTTATTGACTATATCAGATTTTCAGTGTGTCAAAAGTTTACATATACTTTGTTAGTATTTGGTGGCCTTGCCTTTTAATTGCTTAAATTGAATCAAACACTTGGGTTAGCCTTCCACAAGCTTCTTGACCTGCACAATTTGCCAAATTGGCAAATTGAACACCTGCCCAAACACATCCATTTGTGCATGTTGCACATCCCATTATAGATTTAGTCCCCCTTTGCTGTTATAATAACCTCCACTTTCTGGGAAGGCTTTCCACTAGATTTCTGAGCATGGCTGTGGGGATTTGCCCATTCAGCCACAAGCCAATTAGTGAGTTCAGGCACTGATTTTGTATGAGAAGGCCTGACTTTCCAGTTCATCCCAAAGGTGTTCAGTAGGGTTGAGGTCAGGGATCTGTGCAGGCCACTTAAGTTCGTCCAACCTCGGAAACCATGTCTTCATGGACATTGCTTTGTGTATGGGGCATTGTCATGCTGGAACATGTTTGGGCTAGGCCAGTTAGTTCCAGTGAAGGGAATTCTTAACGCTACAGCATACAAAGACATTCTAGACAATTGTGTGTTTCAAATTTTGTAGCAACAGTTTGGGGAAGGCCCACATAGGTTGGGGGAAGGGCCACAGGTTGCGATGGTCAGTTGTCCACATTCTTTTGGCCATATAGTGTAGCTGATGTAAATCAGTCAGGTTTGTGGGCTTCCTTGCACAGACATGCATTTTCAGTTCGGTCCACAAATTTTCTATGGGAATCATGCCAGGGCTTTGTGATGGCCACTCCAGTACTTCCAGTTAAGCCACGCTTTACACTTTGGATGGTGTTCTTTGGATTAAAATGCTCACCCTTTTTCCTCCATACATAGTGCTGATCATTATGGTGGAACAGTTAAATTTTTGTTTTGTCCAATTTTCGTTCACCAGAGAATACTCCTTCAAAAGGCTGGTGATCACCTGCAAACTTCAGACTTTTTTTTTATGCCTGTCTTAGAATTGGGGCCTCTTCCTTGCACAACAGCCTTTCAGGCCATGGTGATATAGAACTGTCTGAATGGTGGATGTACATACTTTGGTGCCTGATGCCTCCAGCTTCACCAGTTCCTTTGTTGTTGTCATGGGGTTCAGTTAAACCTTTCGGACCAAAGTGCGTTCATCCCTGGGAGTTAATTTGTGCTTCCTTCCTGAATGATGCAGTGACTATGTGGTCCCAAGACTTTTATATTGCATACAATTTTTTGTATAGATACTCATAGTATCTTCAATTGAGGAAGTGGACTTGTGGAGGACCATCATTTTTTTTTTCCTGAGACCTTGGCTGAGTTGCTTGGATTTTCTCATGGTTCCTTGCAGCCACATGTGTACTCTCACTTATTGGCCAATCAGAAGCTTCTGAATGTAACAAACTTAGATCGTCTTTAGCCTGTGTAAACTTTTGGCCTCGACTGTAAATATTAACACAGGCCAACTTGCTATTTGTGAGAGATTGAGTGAACATATGTATCTCATAAACTCTTGTTTTGAGGGCCCCCAGTCATTCCAGCTCTCAGCACCATACGTCTCAGTGACGGTACGGGGTAAAATTCCGGATATTGCTGTGGCTGAATTCTGGCAAACAGCCAAAAAAGATTAAAAACAGGTTTTTACCAACTCAACCATAAGTATATTTAACTAAAAACAATATATTTTTTGCAAAGATCATGCTAGGTACAGAGCCACTTTAACAAATGCAGTGGTGAAAACCGTCGGTACATCTAAAGATGTCTAAAACCTTGGGCTCCTAAGTGGTGCAACAGAAAACTGTCAGCTGTATCGTCGGGAGATCATGAGTATGAATGTTAGCCTTCACCCTCCCCTGGTTGGTAGTTGTCATATGATAGCTATCCAAAAATGTATTCCCCCTATGTGCCTTAGTAAAACAGACATAAACCTAATCAAATCAGTTTGTAATCAGATACCAGTTGTCTCTGTGTCTGTTATTCTCGGAAAGTTCTTGGAGTGTAAACAATTTTTTCCTGTTTCACTTTTGGAGGTAAGTACATAGAGATCGTTATATCTTTGCTATCTTTGTTGAGCTATATACAAAAGCAAAGCATAATTTCTGTTGAGACAAGTGTGTGATTTTCATAACTATACAGTATATTTACTTGATGTAAAATGTTAAAATCTTGCCATATGACCTCTTTTTCCAGACTGCAGCACATCTGTTGCCAGTGACAACTATTCTGATCACCTTTATTACCCAGCTCATGTACTGTATATGAGAACTGAAATTGTGAACTGGTTGTTGTTAGGAGAATGTTCGTGCAAAACAGTTTTACAGGCTGACCTTTAAGGTCTCAAAATACTCACGACATACTGATCATTAGATTAAATTTTATTGTCGTTGCATTGAGTGCAAGTACTTCTTCTTTTCCTTTCGGCTGTTCCCTTCAGGGGTCGCCACAGCGAATCATTTGCCTCCATCTAGCCCTATCCCCTGCATCCTCTTCTCTCAGACTGACTACCTTCATGTCCTCCTTCACTACATCCATAAACTTCCTCTTTGGTCTTCCTCTTGGCCTCCTGCCTGGCAGCTCTAACCTCAGCATCCTTTTACCGATATATTCACTCTCCCTCCTCTGAACATGTCCAAACCATCTCAACCTGGCCTCTCTAACTTTGTTTCCAAAACATCTCACATGTGCTGTCCCTCTGATGTACTCATTCCTGATCCTATCCATCATCGTCACTCACAAAGAGAACCTCAACATCTTCAGCTCTGCTACCTCTAACTCTTACTCCTGTCTTTTCTTCAGTGCAACTGTCTCCAAACCATACAACATCGCTGGTCTCACTACTGTCCTGTACACCTTTCCATTCATTCTTGCTGGTACTCTTTTATCACACAACAGACCTGACACTTTTCTCCACCCATTCCAACCTGCCTGCACACGCTTCTTCACCTCTTTTCCAAACTCCCCATTGCTCTGGACTGTTGACCCTAAGTACTTAAAATCCTGCACCTTCTTTACCTCTTCTCCCTGTAACCTCACTGTTCCACTTGGATCCCTCTCATTCACACATGTATTCTGTCTTGCTGTGACTAACCTTCATTCCTCTTCTCTCCAGAGCAAACCTCCACCTCTCTAGACTTTCCTCCACCTGCTCTCCTCTCTGCTCTCACTACAGATCACAATGTCATCCGCAAACATCATAGTTCATGGAGATTCCTGTCTGACCTCATCTGTCAGCCTGTCCATCACCACCGCAAACAAGAAGGGGCTCAGAGCTGATCCTTGATGCAGTCCCACCTTCACTGTGAACTCCTCTGTCACACCTACCGCACACCTTACCACTGTCCTACTGCTCTCATACATATCCTGCACCACTCTAACATACTTCTCTGCCACTCCAGACCTCCTCATACAATACCACAGCTCCTCTCTTGGCACCCTGTCATACGCTTTCTCTAAATCTACAAAGACACAATGCAGCTCTTTCTGACCCTCTCTGTACTTCTCCATCAACATTCTCAAAGCAAATATTGCATCTGTAGTGCTCTTTCTTGGCATGAAACCATACTGCTGCTCACAAATGCTCACTTCTCCCCTTAGCCTTGCTTCCACTACTCTTTCCCACAACTTCATTGTGTGACTCATCAGCTTAATACCTCTGTAGTTTCCACAACTCTGCACATCTCCCTTGTTCTTAAAAATTGGCACCAAAACACTTCTCCTCCATTCCTCAGGCATCCTCTCACTCTCTAAGACCTCGTTGAACTGCCTAGTTAAAAACTCTACTGCCATCTCTCCTAGACACTTCCATACCTCCACTGGTATGTCATCAGGACCAACCGCCTTTCCTCTCTTCATCCTCTTCAAAGCTCTCCTAACTTCACCCTTGCTAATCCTTTCTACTTCCTGCTCAACAATATTTGCCTCTACTACTCTTCTCTCCCTGTCATTTTCCTCATTCATCAGTTCCTCAAAGTACTCCTTCCATCTTTCCCTCACCCTCCTGTCATCTGTCAACACATTTCCATCTCTATCTTTAATCACTCTAACCTGCTGCACATCCTTACCATCTCTATCCCTCTGCCTCGCCAACCGATACAAATCCCTCTCACCTTCCTTACTATCTGACTTTGCATACATGTCCTCATAAGCTTTCTGTTTGGCCTTTGCCACCTCTATCTTAACCTCGCGCTGCATCTCCCTATATTCCTGTCTACTTTCCTCTATCTTCTCACTGTCCCACTTCTTTCTAGCTAACCTCTTCCTCTGGATACTCTCCTGAACTTCCTCATTCCACCACCAAGTCTCCTTGTCTTCTTTCCTCCTTCCAGATGACACACCTAGTACCTTCCTACCTGTCTCCCTGATCACTTTGGCTGTAGTAGTCCAGTCATCTGGAAGCACCTCCTGACCACCTAAAGTCTGTCTCAACTCTTCCCTGAAAACCACACAGCACTCTTCCTTTTCCAACTTCCACCACTTTGTCTTCTGCTCTGCCTTTGCTCTTTTCATCTTCCTCACCACCAGAGTCATCTTACACACCACCATCCTATGCTGTCTAGCTACACTCTCTCCTACCACTACTTTGCAATTGCTTATCTCCATCAGATTACAGTGTCTACATAAGATATAGTCCACCTGTGTGCTCCTGCCACCACTCTTATATGTCAACCTGTGTTCCTGCCTCTTCTGAAAGTACGTGTTCACCACAACCATCTCCATACTTTTAGCAAAGTCTACCAACCTCTGTCCTTCTGGGTTCCTTAACTGAAGACCAAACCTGCCCATCACTTCCTCATCCCCACTATTCCCTTCACCAACATGTCCATTAAAGTCTGCCCCTATCACCACTCTCTCACCTCTGGGAACACTCTGCATCACTTCCTCAAGCTCGCTCCAGAATCTGTCTTTCTCCTCTTGCTCACAACCTACTTGTGGAGCGTAAGCACTAACAACATTCAACATCACACCTTCAATTTCCAGCTTCAGACTCATCAACCTATCTGACACTCTCTTTACCTCCAGAACATTCTTCACAAACTCCTCCTTCAGGATCACTCCTACTCCATTTCTCTTCCTTTCACTTAGGGGTGTACTCACTTTTGTTGCCAGCGGTTTAGACATTAATGGCTGTGTGTTGAGTTATTTTGAGGGGACAGCAAATTTACACTGTTATACAAGCTGTACACTCACTACTTTACATTGTAGCAAAGTGTCATTTCTTCAGTGTTGTCCCATGAAAAGATATAATAAAATATTTACAAAAATGTGAGGGGTGTACTCACTTTTGTGAGATACCGTATGCATTTACAGCATTTGGCAGACGCTCTTATCCAGAGCGACTTACATTTATTTTATTTATACAGCTGAGCAGTTGAGGATTAAGGGCCTTGCTCAAGGACCCAACAGTGGCTGCTTGGTGGTGCTGGAGTTTGAACTCATGATCTTCTGAGCAGTAGACCAACACCTTAACCACTGAGCTACTGCTACCCTATGCAACTTGCATTTTTCCAATTAGCCAATGTGGCAGCATGTCGGCTGAAGTTCTTGACCTTTATCTGCATTACTTTCTGCACAGTGCTGCTGCCAGATGATTAGCTGATTGTATAATTGCATGAATGATCTGGGGTACAGGTGTTACTATTAAAGTGGCCAGTGGGTGCATATTAGCATCAATTTATCCACCTTAAATGCTTTGTTATTTATATCTGAGCAGACAGATCAGAAAAACTTAAAATAAACTAGGCTCGGCTTCTGCTTCTATAAGATTCCTGATAAGATTCCGTGCAGGACAATAATATATATATACAGGTGCATCTCAATAAATTAGAATGTCGTGGAAAAGTTCGTTTATTTCAGTAATTCAACTCAAATTGTGAAACTCGTGTATTAAATAAATTCAATGCCACAGACTGAAGTAGTTTAAGTCTTTGGTTCTTTTAATTGTGATGATTTTGGCTCACATTTAACAAAAACCCACCAATTCACTATCTCAACAAATTAGAATATGGTGACATGCCAATCAGCTAATCAACTCAAAACACTTGCAAAGGTTTCCTGAGCCTTCAAAATGGTCTCTCAGTTTGGTTCACTAGGTAAGCCACAAACATTCATTGCCAAAGAAGCTGGCTGGTCACAGAGTGCTGTATCCAAGCATGTTAACAGAAAGTTGAATGGAAGGAAAAATTGTGGAAGAAAAAGATGCACAACCAACCGAGAGAACCGCAGCCTTATGAGGATTGTCAAGCAAAATCGATTCAAGAATTTGAGTGAACTTCACAAGGAATGGACTGAGGCTGGGTCAAGGCATCAAGAGCCACCACACACAGACGTGTCAAGGAATTTGGCTACAGTTGTCGTATTCCTCTTGTTAAGCCACTCCTGAACCACAGACAACGTCAGAGGCGTCTTACCTGGGCTAACGAGAAGAAGAACTGGACTGTTGACCAGTGGTCCAATATCCTCTTTTCAGATGGGAGCAAGTTTTGTATTTCATTTGGAAACCAAGGTCCTAGAGTCTGGAGGAAAGGGTGGAGAAGCTCATAGCCCAAGTTGCTTGAAGTCCAGTGTTCAGTTTCCACAGTCTGTGATGATTTGGGGTGCAAAGTCATCTGCTGGTGTTGGTCCATTGTGTTTTTTGAAAACCAAAGTCACTGCACCCGTTTACCAAGAAATTTTGGAGCACTTCATGCTTCCTTCAGCTGACCAGCATTTTGAAGATGCTGATTTCATTTTCCAGCAGGATTTGGCACCTGCCCACTCTGCCAAAAGCACCAAAAGTTGGTTAAATGACCATGGTGTTGGTGTGCTTGACTGGCCAGCAAACTCACCACACCTGAACCCCATAGAGAATCTATGGGGTATTGTCAAGAGGAAAATGAGAAACAAGAGACCAAAAAATGCAGATGAGCTGAAGGCCACTGTCAAAGAAACCTGGGCTTCCATACCACCTCAGCAGTGCCACAAACTGATCACTTCCATGCCACGCCGAATTGAGGCAGCAATTAAAGCAAAAGGAGTCCCTACCAAGTATTGAGTACATGTACAGTAAATGAACATACTTTCCAGAAGGCCAACAATTCACTAAAAATGTTTTTTTTATTGGTCTTATGAAGTATTCTAATTTGTTGAGATAGTGAATTGGTGGGTTTTTGTTAAACGTGAGCCAAAATCATCACAATTAAAAGAACCAAAGACTTAAACTACTTCAGTCTGTGTGCATTGAATTTATTTTAGACACGAGTTTCACAATTTGAGTTGAATTACTGAAATAAATGAACTTTTCCACGACATTCTAATTTATTGAGATGCACCTGTGTGTGTATATATATATATATATATATATATATATATATATATATATATATATATATATATATATATATATATATATATATAGGAAGGACAGTAAGAAGGCAGGGGCTTAAATCTCAAATTTCCTGTTATTTGTCCTGTTTGCACTTTTCCACTTTTTTTAAATTTGTAATTTCGACCTTGGGAGGGTCTTGCCCTTTGAGTGTTTGGACTCCCCCACATTTCCTGATGATCCTGTTGATTCTGTGGTTTGTCCCCAGTGATCATGAACATTTATAAATACAAGCTGCAATGTCTGTATTTAATAGATATCCTTCATTAAATCATTTGAGGGGAAAAACAACATACTACACCATTAAGCCATACACAATGTTTTTTTTGTTTGTTTGTTTTTAATCATCATTAGTGTTGATCTCCATTACCAAAGCAGTTACAGTTATCCATATATAGTCATACATGTTAAATACATACATACATCATACATGTTAAAGAACCTAAGTGCCTAATTAGCACTATAGCATAATTTTCTTATTTGTTGCAAAAAACTCCCTAGCACCTATTTCAGTGTCACTTAGCGGAATAAGCTACTTGGCTCCAAATGCAATTCAGTGGAAAGACAGTAGTGACTTGCCACAACCTCAACATCACTTTCTCATATGATACACCATTAATTTCTTTCCAAACTGCGCTCATGACTCAGCAGTATCGCTTACAAGTACATCGAGGTATACAAGAGTAGACCTTGATATTTTTTCCAGCAGTGTTGTAAATGGTTCAATCAAAGTTTTTCATTCCATAGGAAAAGACACTGAACATAGAATATAACACAAAGTTTGAGTGATGTGCAGACCATGCTTTGGTTTGTTCGGTTAATGAGGTTGCATGTGCATCTTTGAGAATGCTATATTTTTTTCAGCTGCTGGTTTTCACACCTCTGCAGGGGAAAGTAGCACTTCTCATAAACATGCATGATTCTTTAGAATCTTAGACTAATACAGTCTTAGTCTAAATGCATTTCATAAGGTGGAGAGGATATTGTGCATTTGTCACATTATAGTGTATTATGCATCATCTCTTCTAATTATAGGAGATTCACACCCTTTCAGAATTGCCCACTACAGACCTGGAGTCAGCTGTACCCTGATATTAAGCCCCATGTAGTCAATAATCTCCTGGGCCAAAGGCTTCACCACCTACATTTTAATGTTAGTGGGACTAGTTCCCACCCATATCCACCTACCCATCCACATTTTGTCTCTGCCCTGTGGGTTTGGGTGTTGGAGGGTGAGACCTGTCATTATAAGACACTGTGTCTAAAAAATGCTCCCCTGCTAAGTCTGCAGTGCTGGGGGAACCCTGAATGGCATACGTGAAAAGAGGGAAAACCCAGTGAGAGTATGGAGAGATGTGCTGCTTTTGCATTTCGGCTTCACTTACTCTTTCAAGCAACACATTTTTTCCATTATACGCTTTTACATTTTTCAGTGGCTTCTCTGAAGTTCATTCATCAGCCACAGTCATTTTCACTAAAAGCCAGACAAGAAGACCATATCTGTGCTAATTCAATTCTAATTCAAAACCAACTGGCTTGATTTTCCATTTCTGCCCATTCTTGGATTTCTATTCAGAGTCTCTTCCCCCTCTGTCCCACCAAATTCTTTCCATGTCTCCTCAGCAGATTGAGCTGCTTTTCACCACCACATCTGAGACGCAGCTCATCAGCTCTCCAGATGGTGGGCCTGTTAGGCATTCCTTGCCTCAAATGCATTTTTTTCTCACCATCATCTCTGCACTCCTATATAAACCATACTCTCTTCAAACACCTTCAACGTCTGTCTTCAAAGCTTGTTCACAAACAGAATTCCTCCATCAATCCCAATTCTCTTCATGGTTACCTGGAAATGACAGGAATCAGTGACCTAATAAGACTACACTGTTTCAGCGAGCGACAGCTTTGCCTGTGTGTCTAGACACTGTGATACAGTTATCTAAATTGCTTGCTAATCCTCCATAGACAAAGCAGGAATCCAGAGCCTATTGTCCAGTAGGACAGATAAAAACATTGATGAGGCCTTCAAGAACTGATAAAATGCTCAGGGATACATGCAAGATGTTTGCTCATTGCTTGGACTGTCTTAGGAAACAGAGCGCAATGGATAGATGATTGTTTTCCACTGGTCTTAGGTTATCATTAAACAGCTATTACCTTATTAATCTGTCCTGCTGCCAGATGACTGGAAACTGTGATGATCTACCAAACTATGTTTTTCATTTCCATTGTTATTAAAGTTCCCTGATAAACCAATTGCTGTGTGACTGCCATTACCATAGAATTACAACAGAAATCTGCTTGACTAATTCTGCTATGAAGAAATCGGCTCTCTCAAGTCATGACAGAGAATTAAAGCATAAATAAATAGTTTGCTTCAAGTTTTATTTGGTGCGTAAAAGGCACTATCTGAAAGTAAATTCCTTTTGAACCTTCAAAACAAGGACTACTATTCCATACGAGCTCTGGAGAACAAGAAAAATTCATATGTACCATTTACGTGTCTTGATTCAAAGACTTATACTGACAAAACTGACCCCACAGTCACAACAGTCAAGGTCTCTCAGGTTTATGTGTACTTTTTGTCATGTTGCTCTGGAACAAATGACTGTCAGTGAGAAAACAGGTCCTTTTTGGGCTCTAGGCTTCCTTCTGTTCCTCTACTCCAAACCCCCCCACCCCCCACCCTCTCCCATGTGTCTTATCTGAGCTTGTCATTAAACAGTCATATCCTCACATTGTCCCTAAGGAGAGCTGACCTCCCAGCTGGAGATCCAAACCAAATCCAACCCACAAGTTTCTCCGTTTTCCATTTTATCCAGGCCAAGGCTGAGGTTGAAAGGGCGACTGATGCATAAGCATTTTCTATTTATACAGGTTTAAGAAAGTTTATTTCCTCATTTCTTTGTTTACTCCATGTCCTTAATAATTTTCAGATTGAGGTTGAAGGTTATTACTGCCACTCTGCATCGTCACGCTATCCCATTGCTCATAGGGAAGCAGCTGGGGCTAGCAAGCAGTGGAACCAAGCTGTGTATAGGTCATAGAGTCAGAGGTGATGGGTTTAAAGGGAAGGTGTGGGGGTGTTTGGGTAGGCACAGTGCCAGTGTAGTGGAACGTGCAGTTCAGCATTGGGCTTGGAGCATATGCACCAACAATGTTGTCCACAGCTATTCACTATCCTGCAGTACCACTTGAGAGGTCCGTTTTTCACTTAATACTGTGTTTACCTGATATGATTGCTTTAAAAAGACATTGCAGATTTACTGTGTATACCATTTATATCATCATTTACTTATAATAACCATGCACACACACAAACTTTATGTATATGTTTTACAGTAACCTGTTTGTTGCCATTAAAATATATGCATTAAAAAATAGATGGCATTAAAATACAATAAATACTAAATATAATACCATATACCAGAGTAGCACTGTGACTGTAAAAGCTTCCAGTTCTTTGCTGTCATACAATCTGCAAACTCCTGACTTGAGATCGTCGTCTTGCTCGCCTTTGTCCCTTCATTAGCCTCAAAGACGCCGAAACACTGGTTCATGCATTTATATCCTCACGTCTTGACAATTGCAATGCTCTCTTCATTGGTTTACCTGCTAATTCTATTGCTAGGTTGCAATATATTAAAAATTCTGCTGCTAGAATTCTTACACATACCAAGCGCTCAGTTCACATTACTCCAATCCTGTTTGAACTTCACTGGTTTCGTTTCACATCAAATATCACATAATCCTGCTTACATTTAAATCACATCATGGTTTGGCACCTCTCTATTTTGGTGAATTACTTCTCCCTTACAACCCGATCTGCTTGCTCAGGTCCTCTGGGTCTGGATTCCTTAAATTTGTGCTTAAATCTGTCCTTAAATTTCACCTCTCCACTAATGGGTGGAGGGTCATTCAGCATAGTAGCACTCCCTCTTACTCTTCACAGCATCACTTCTATCTTTGAGTTCAATTCTCAACTTAAAACGTATGTTTTCTCAATGTTATGTCCTAATGTCATTATTATTATTATTATTATTATTATTATTATCTGTTCTGCAGATTATGCTAAATATTTATAATGCTAAACATGCTATTGTAACATTTCAGCACATGGTATTAATCTGCGATTATAGCTCCAGTCTCTAACAATTAAGCTGTTTAGCAAAAACACTGTTTAGCAAACACTACAAGAGCGACGTTCAACATGGTTTTATTTCAGTGATAGTCATAGTCAATTGTCCTCTATAAAACACCATCCACACAATTGGGATTGTGAAGCTTTTCACCCCAAATTTTCAAACTGCTGTGATCCAGCCAGGAAAGGCTTTTTAAAAATTTAAAATTCCTCAACAGTCTTACCTAAAAAGCAGTTTATTTTGTTTAATGTACAAAAAAGGACGGCCCTATTTTTTTTTTTTTTCTTTCTCAAAAAGAGGACCGTGTGCCCCATGGTATGGCATGGATGGCAGCACAGGGCAGATGAGCGTACACTGTGGATTGGCGGTGGAACCTGAACGCAGCTTAAAAAAAATCCCCAGATGCAAATTCAGAGATGAATTACAGAGAAAAAAAATTCCAGTTTTCAATCTGTGGCAAACCTCCAAAAACTGACAAAAAACCTTTTCATTCAGGGTTGCTGAAAATTGTTTTCATCGCTATTCCCTCTCATAATGCCAATGTACAGAAAGGGCTTTTTCACTGACACAAAGCCAGTGGGCAAAGGAAATGAATTACTGAAGGGGCTTTTACACAATCTAATTTTAAACATATCTTGCAAAGAAGTTCATGCCTCAAGAGAAGTATACCTAAAAAGTGTCTAGTGTAATAGTGTATTTTTTATTTTATTTTTTTTTACATTTTATTTTATTCTATAGCCATGAAAAGAAACATTGTTATGTAAAAGATTTTTTGAATTTATTTTTGTATAATTTTACAGTAGTATTTTATAGTATTTATTTTATATAACCCCACTGTGGGTGCCAGTCAGCCCCATGCTGCCATGTTGCCCCTACTGGCCTCTTTATCTAAAACCAAAATATTTAAAGAGTGTCTCACATTCTAAGGATATGAGAAAAACCTGAAATCACAGATTATTTAAATGATTAAATACTTTAAATGAGAAGAATGTTATATACAGTTTTATGCTAAATATGTATACACTATTAGTGGGAATATGGTCTGTCTGTTGGGGGGAAATCATCAAAGAGTCTATGTAGAACCCTACTGTGAGTTTTAGGTAGATCCCCTTTGGAAAGCAAAGAACTGTTAACTAAGAACAAGTTAACTAAGGGTGCAGAGCAGGGGTGTCAAAGTCAATTTAAATAATGTGCCACAGTACACACTGCAAGTCCAAAAAATCAGACTAAAAAAAAAAATAGTTTAGTAGACCATCAACACAACTCTTCTTAAATGTGTTCATTAATCTGCATTTAACTAAAAGATGTATTCTGAATGCACAAATCACCTACAGACATACTTAACTAACATGCTTACAAACATACAAACACCTAAATATACTGTGTATGACCTACAAAAGAGAAACCCCCGAACTTTTCTACATTTTCTAATGTTACAACCTGGAGCTGTAATGGACTAAATTGTGAAATATAATTGAAGTTATACACTCTTAAAACAGATGTGTTAAAAAAAATACCACGTTAATTTTTAACACACCTGCGTGTCTAGTTAAGGACAACACATTTTGTGTTGCTTTTAACACAATCAGTGTCAGTACATTTAACACATGCTGTGTTTTAGTACATTTCTACACAAAGGTGTGTTTAAAAAAAACAACAACACTACAATTACAATAACGACCTACAATTATCCTAAAATGCAGTTTGTTTGTATGCTAAAATTCTACTAAAATGCTCACAAAATAAACGAACAATTGCATGAAATTCAGGTGACGTTTATTAAAATCATTTAAACATTTGACAGTTGACATGTAATTGGAGTTGATGCATCTTCTTAAAAATCTTCCTGCTATCTGGGAAGACAGGAGTCCCAATTCCTTCCATTTGAAAAGCTGTAAAAGAGCAAAAATAGTGTTGTTGTTTTGTTTTTTTTTCTGCAAAACCTAATTAAGTCAACCAACATTACAGAGATAGCGGAAAGCATTACAACCTACTGTAACCCCCAACTTCTCTTTTTATCACGTTAACCTTGTGAAGACCTTGTGAAGAACTTCTGGCCTCGACATTACTGAGCTAGCTAAGTTCCGTTAGCCACTGACTGTCTGCACCTGTTAACCAGCATTAACATTTGCCGAATACATGAAGAAACACGGCTCTAACCCATCCTCCTAATGCTAATTACTACAGCTTGCCCTGTCCAAAACACTTGCTAAATGTAGTTAACGTTAACCCACTCTCTGTATTACATCATGGTGAACACCTGTAATGCTACGTTATCGTTAACTTTCAAAAAGGTAATGGGAATATCTAACATTACCGCGAGCTGCATGCTAAAGTAATGTTATCAGCTCAGGTGAGCGTCTAGGGTCTAGCCTCAGATAAGATGCAGACCCAGAGAATTATAGAATAACATCAGTCCATATTTTACAAGCAACATAAACACACAACACTAGTAGTGTAACGACAACATTGAGGAAGCAGTACATGATCTTCACTTTTGAAGCCGTCTTGATAGGTAAAGTTAATTATCACTTGCTGAGTTACTGTTTTCCAATGAATATATTTTTGAGAGCTCCCTACCTAATATGACTCGGCCAGGAATTTTCAGCAGCATTAATGCTAAATAGTGATGAACGCTAGCTTACCTGTGATCGTTCGGTTTCCTCGCATCACGACTCCGCTGTCACAAAGCGGAGGAGAGTTCAGAGTTGGATGATGACGTCAGCAGTGCACTCCGCAACATGATTGGACAATAATTTAACACATCATGTGTTGGTCACTCGTGTGAAATTATTATTATTATTATTATTATTTTTTAAACACATTTATTGGATAATTTAATACGAGTTGAAATAGTAATAACACACAAAGTGTGTAGGATATTAACACATCCTTTCTGAGAATGTATGTGAATTTTTTCACATGGAATAACGGAGACGTGATTTAGTAAAGGCCACAAGTTTTACCCCCCTGCTGTAGAGCACAGGATTTGAACTCCATTTCTCAAAGCTCATCTTTTCCTGATTCTCACACTTGGTATTTGTCCAGTCCAGGTGTATTAGAAGTAGATAAGCAGTGTAGAGCATTTGGCCTCCTGATACAAGCACATTATGTTAGTATAGTGCTGTATTAGTGAGGTGAGATAACAGTTCTCTGAGTTGTCTATCCTAAGCATGCAGCCAGATTTTTCTTTGTTTAAATCTTATCTTGTCTCTTGAGCAGTAACTGAAAGGGACCTATCTATCTATGGTGTATATCAACAATGATGATAGCCATTTATGCACATAAAATAATATGAAGTATTATATGATGTTTTGTTATTTATTCAACTGTATGTCCTAAACAGCCATATTGTAGTGATTTGAACAGTAAAACACCAGGTCAGTCAGTGATTTCATAGTATAATTATAAGGCCTGGAGCACTGATAAGCTTTCGGTCTGTTCTGGCTCACACCACACATTCATGGACTCTTTCAGAGGAGGTCAGATATCTCTGTTCTTTAAAAAGAAAGATAACAGACAATTCAAATAATTTCTGATCTTTTAACCCAGCTAATAAGGGGCATCTCCATATCTTTGGTGGACAGTAGTTTTCTTTTTCCTGCATAAAGTTATACTGAAAAGAACTAGTTCCTATATATGTTCTGATATTTTGTTACAATTAAGATATGTAGAGGCCAGATGTTCCTGGAACATTAATAAGAACATTAGTGCCCTACAAAATAACATCCTTATAGGTTCAAAGGATGTCCTGATGATGCAGGTTTGTTAGTTGAGAAAATACACTGTGGACACCTGACCATTACACCCATATGTGGGCCTTCCTCTAACTTTTGCCACAAAGTTGAAAGCACACAATTGTACAGGGTATCTTTAAATGCTGTAACATTACAATTTCCATTCACTGGAAGAGGCCTAGCCAAAACCTATTCCAGCATGACAATGCTCCTGTACACATGGTTTGCCAAGGCTGGTGTGGTAGAACTTGAGTGGCCAGCACAGAGCCCTGACCTCAACCCTACTGAATTCTTTTTGGATGAATTGGAATGCCAACTGTGCGCCAGGCCTCATCATCCAACATCACTAATTCTCTTGTGGATGAATGAGCAAATCCCCGCATCCACGCTATAAAATCTAGTGGAAAGCCTTCCCTGAAGAGTGGATTTTATATTATATAACATTATATATTATTATAACAGCAAAGAGAGACTAATATTCAACAAGCACATATGGGTGTGATGGTCAGGTGTCCACAAACTTTTGCCCATACAGTGTATCTTTGAACAACCTCAAACAGTTTAACTCTTTCTTTTTTTTTTTAAAACTACAAAGGTCTATATAGGTTGGTCTATGGTCTGGGGTAGAACAGGTTTTGCCTTGGACGCATGGCTTCTTAGTGTCAGGGCAGGTGGCAAGCACTGGTACAAAGCTGCTAATTCACTGGAATTTTGAAAATCACTGATTGAGGTAGTGGCTTAGTTGGTCCTGTGACTGTGCTGACCAAATACAGAGGGAAACAGTGGGACTCCACCATACGTGTAGCAGGAATGTGACTGTGTGTGTGTGTGTGTGTGCGCGCGCGGGTGTGGATTTGGGTGTGCCTGGAGCTGCTGTAGAAATGCTGACTACTAAGAAAGACACGTATAGAATTGTGGGGGGTTGGGGAGATGGGGGCTTGGCTTCAAAGCTTAAGTAAAGTTAGCCCACTCTGTAGACAGCGAGGTATATTACTGGTATTTGTCTCTCCTTGCTGTTTTACTAGATAAAACTTTACAGCCAGGGCCAGATGGTATAAATACGATTACAGGACTAAGCTCCCCCTCTTTCAGGGAAAAAGTACATTAAAAATAATCCTCAAATTTTGGCATCCTTATTGTATTGCGTATTTGTTTTAACAAATCACTTGTGGTAGATTATTTTTATGTTTGTGGAACTGAGAACCATAGCACCACCAATGGTTGTAAGTAAAAAAATATATAAATATTGTAAGCAGTAGAGGCTAGGGCTGAATTATTTCTAGCCCAAATTATAGAGTCACACAGCTGATCATTCACAATTGTGTCAAGTGGTTAATGGGGAAAAGCCTTCTAGCTTTTATATGCATGGGGATAATTTATACATAATCAACAATGATTAAGAAGGAGCGTGTGATGTACAGTTTGTAGCAGTACTTCATTTGTGCCTGATCATGCTGGAACAGGAACCGGCACCTCTCAGGTTCTGGGTGCCTGCGTGATTTAAGTGCCTGGGTGCCTGCGTGATTTAAGTTATCTACCTGGTGCAGGCACCTCTGCAGCTTTTTCTTTTAATAAAAATAAAATATATAAAGTGATTATCATAAATCATTTTAATGGATGATTATTCTTTGTCATCTCCCTTCCAAAAAATCCAAAACTCATTTCCATGATGACTGATTTTTATCTGTTTTGGCCCACCTTGTTGGCCCACCCTTCACAGAATTCAACCCTGTGCTGTACGTGTGTTCTTGGATTTTAAGGACACTGAACTGCCACAGAAGAGCAAAACAAATTGCGACTTTGGGACTGGATTGTAAGTTATATGACTGCATTGTGGAGTGCATTCTGCACAATTAGGCAAGCTAAGAAAGTCTTTTTCCCCCCAATTTTCTTCCTAATTTGGTCAACTCCCTCCAACCAAGATCTTGCTAACAGCAAATGCAGCTTTTCTGTTTACCCTGTATGCTATTCGGAAGAGACACAGCACGATTACTGACTTGAAACACGTGACTGTAAAAAATAGCAGTCAGAAATGGTGTTTTCTATCTGTCTTTAACTATGCATGTGCAATAGTTTTATGCCTATGATGAGACCCAGTGTTATAAAGCTCAACTGTACTAGAATTTTTAAGCCTTCCCATTCAATTTTGTAACAAACTGTCACTGTTTATAGCCATACAGCAATTTAAAGTCAGATAAACTTTACTGACTGTGCATTTTTGGCTTTGAGTTCTAGTTCTTCTTAATTAGAGGTTTTTTAAATCTAAACAGGGTTAGAAAGTATGGTATCTTTAGTTACTCCTGCCACATCAGATACCTGGTCTGCAGTGTGGTTTCCATATCCTGACTGAGTGTAAAGTCCCTCCTAACTTACCAGTATTATTGCAACTCTTTACTTGAAATGGTCCTGAACCTCAAACTTTCAGCATGATTTAATCCACATGAAGGTCTCTGAGGTAGTCCTATGTTTGTTATTTCAATTCCTGTCATTCAACATGAGTGCCATCCCACAGGCAGAGCTTTGAGATGTTTAGTTTAAGGTGGAGGCATTTCACTGAGGCCTAGAGAGTCAGTAGAACAGTCTGTGGGCTGGTGGAAAGAGAAAGAAAATGAAATGGAGAGAAAGACAGACAGAATCCAAGAAAATGAGAATGGGGTTTCCAGTGAAAGTCTCCAAACGAACACATACCTCACTGTTTGCCCTCAAGCTTTATTTTAGAGGCTTTACTGTAATACATCCATTGTTTCCAGGTAAATGAGCCCAGATCTACCTGAGTCAGACCTGACTATGTAGAGCAGTCAATAGTCTGCAAATCATTTCAAGCCCTAGATCTTTGAGGAGACCTTTTGCTCTCACACTACTGGGTGGTAAAGAGTTTATACGAGTTGAGGTGTTGAAGTGGTACATTAATGCCATATAATGCTCTTTTGCAATATGTGTGTGAATTTGGCAGGTGAACGCTGGTACTACATTAAAATTCAGTTATGTAAGCAAGTTCTAGAGCCATGGTTCTCAAAGTGTGGGCTGGGGACCCAGTGGTGCATGATATATGTCCAAGGGGTCCCCTGACTGTATTGCTTTTTTAATCACATGATGATGGTGGAGATTAATTAGTTTTAAGGATGTTATGGTTATTATTTAGTTATCATAGTTGTAAACCTAATTGACTGCTCACTTGAAATGAAAGGAGTTAATCTAAAACACAATAACTAAACGACAAGTTTACATAACTTTAATTTAACTGCAATTTTAATAAAAATAAATTAATATAATGGTACATATTTGTCCTGTTGTTCTTAATATTTAATTTCTGCTGTAATCATAAGGTGGTCCTTGGAAGGGACCACTGGCTGCAAAAACTAAAAAAGAGTGGAAATAGTGATATTTTACCTCATTGGTGGTATTTGAATAAAGTATTGTTTCATTGCTGATGGGTGTGTAGCTTCTGTCAATGGATAATATGCAGGTGGCAAATTATCACACCTTGGTGTGTGTACCTTAAAAAAAATTGTAGGTTGTGCATGTGCAACTAATGCCTGACAAATGTAGGACAGAAGGCTTACTTATAATCAATCAATAACTTGTTGCTCAAATTAATTAAACATCCATTTCAATCACCATTTATTTAAAGTTAATTTTTTTCTGTTGCGGAATTATTTAGAATTATTCTTCTTTGCTAAAAAATAATTTCACTGTGTATCAACAACATCAACAATCAGGCTTAATTAATCACAAAGAGATATCAAATGAATTCAGAACTTCAATAGCATGCCAAGGAATTTAAGTGCTGTGTGAACGGCGTTAATATGCCAAGCCTATTTGGACAGTTCCAAATTCACTGATCTTTCTGAACAAAGTGTTTTCATAGGAAATGGAATGGATCTAGGCTTTTGCACCAACCTTAAACTTACCTAAAAAAAAAAAAAAACCACTTGTGGTCAAACCACAACTAGACCAATGGAGTCATGTCTAGACATACAGTGGGGGAAAAAGTATTTGATCCCCTGCTGATTTTGTACGTTTGCCCTCTGACAAAGAAATGATCAGTCTATATTTTTAATGGTAGGTGTATTTTAACAGTGAGAGACAGAATAACAACAAAAAAATTCAGAAAAACGCATTTCAAAAAAGTTATAAATTGATTTGCATTTTAATGAGGGAAATAAGTATTTGATCCCCTATCAATCAGCAAGATTTCTGGCTCCCAGGTGTCTTTTACACAGGTAACGAGATGAGGTTAGGAGCACTCTCTTAAAGGGTGTGCTCCTAATCTCAGTTTGTTACCTGTAAAAAGACACCTGTCCACAGAAGCAATCAATCAATCAGATTCCAAGCTTTCCACCATGGCCAAGACCAAAGAGCTGTCCAAGGATGTCAGGGACAAGATTGTAGACCTACACAAGGCTGGAATGGGCTACAAGACCATCGCCAAGCAGCTTGGTGAGAAGGTGACAACAGTTGGTGCGATTATTCGCAAATGGAAGAAACTGTCAGTCTCCCTCGGTCTGGGGCTCCATGCAAGATCTTACCTCGTGGAGTTTCAATGATCATGAGAACGGTGAGGAATCAGCCCAGAACTACACGTGAGGATCTTGTTAATGATCTCAAGGCAGCTGGGACCATAGTCACCAATAAAACAATTGGTAACACTACGCCGTGAAGGACTGAAATCCCGCAGCGCCCGCAAGGTCCCCCTGCTCAAGAAAGCACATGTACAGGCCTGTCTGAAGTTTGCCTGAATGATTCAGAGGAGAACTGGGTGAAAGTGTTGTGGTCAGGTGTGGTCAGATCTCTTTGGCATCAACTCAACTCGCCGTGTTTGGAGGAGGAGGAATGCTGCCTATGACCCCAAGTCATAACACCATCCCCACCGTCAAACATGGAGGTGGGAACATTATGCTTTGGGGGTGTTTTTCTGCTAAGGGGATAGGACAACTGCACTGCATCAAAGGGACGATGGACGGGGCCAAGTCGAAGGGGTCAAATACTTATTTCCCTCATTAAAATGCAAATCAATTTATATCTTTTTTGAAATGCGTTTTTCTGGATTTTTTTTGTTGTTATTCTGTCTCTCACTGTTAAAATACACCCACCATTAAAATCATAGACTGATCATTTCTTTGTCAGTGGGCAAACGTACAAAATCAGCAGGGGATCAAATACTTTTTTCCCCCCACTGTATGACAAGTCAATAATATGGTGTAAAGGGGAGGATTTCTTATAGATGAAGCATATTTTATGGCTGGACAAAGTCCAGGGTTTGGTCATTTTTTTTCTCACAATCTTTTTATCCTTTGGGGAATAATTATTTAGCTCCTGGTGTGCTTTGTTTTCAGAAGGCTACAGAATCAGAATCACCTTTATTGCCAAGTGCCATGGGTTTTCATGTACAGGGAATTTGTCTTGGTGTACTGGTGCTTAACAGTAACAGTGGGAACAGTCATAGCAGTGCATATTTTTTTATTTGGGCAGACAAGTTTTAAGTTTCCATGGCTGTGTGTGTTCCCTTAAACTGCATGACCAATTTCCTCCTATGACTTCTGTGGGAGATCTGTGGAATCACCCCAATAACTTCAGCTACCCAGAATCATTCAGTGTTTTTCGAACAATGAAGACATTGAGTCTTGCTCACATCCCATTCCTCCCCTGTGCACATATAAATCTGTCTTTTGTCTCAACAGATGGTGATTGTGGACCATTTGTGCTGCGGAGTCTCAACAACCATCTCTCTCTCTCTCTCTCTCTCTCTCTCTCTCTCTCTCTCTCTCTCTCTCTCTCTCTCTCTCTCTCACTCTCTGGCTGGTTGGCTGGCTGGCTATTCCAGACATTTTAGCCACTTTTATATCCTGTAGCTGCTTAATTTCCCTGATTATGAGGTGAATTTGAGGTTGTCTACAGGCTAGGCTGAGAAAATTCAGCATATAGAAAGCACTGATTACTCATGGGACATTTTGATCTTGTTAATATGTTAATTTGTCTTAATTAAAACTTTGACAAAGACACTGACATGAAACCACTGTCTGTCTCTGTCCTGCTCTATGCCGAGATTAAAAAAAGGAAAAATATGTGCTTCCACTCTCTGATGAATTTCTTTATTAGCTCCCCCAACTTACAGTTTAGAGATAAGCTTTTCTTTTCTGTTCTGAAGTAAAACACCAAAAGTTGCCGGATTCCGTCACAGCTGGAAGGCACTGGCTTATACACTGATACAGATAAGGCCCTTTGTTTCGTTTCTACGCATCTCGCCAAAAAGTGGTTGTGCTAAACCCTCAGAGGAAGCTGTGAACAAATATGCTTTTCGCAAAGGCACGCATCTATGTTTATCTGCAGGGGCCATGTGTGTTGCCAGTTTCCCACATGCATCACTTCAGAGCCTGCTTTCAATTAGCAAGCTCAACCTGCAATGAGGAGGCGGGTTTCGTCATAACTATGCTTGCGGCCGGAGCTGTGAGAGGGTTATGAGAGTTTCTGAAGGCCAAGCTGGTTAAAAAAAATGACTCAGTTTGATTGTGGTAGCCTGTTATAACCTGTCTGTTTTCTTTTGCTTTCTCTGACTGACAATAAACAAGCCCTGTTATAGGGCATCTGTACAAAAGATCCCATAAATTACAGAGAGAAATATGTCATGTGAGGACACATCATCAAGAAGTTTGAAGGTGTTTTTCAGGTTTTGGCATGCTAGCCCTGAAATGACACTAGTATAATTTTCTCCTAAATACAGGGTGCCCCAAAAGTTTCCATACATAGGGGAAATGAACACTTCAGCAAAATATCTTTCAAAAAATTTTCATACTTAGTTTCTTATATATATATATATAAAGCCTTTAAGAATGCCTTATTTTTCATGGCTGGATCGGGAAACTGTCTTAAGGTTGCAATGGACATGCAATTACTAACCCCATTTCCATAAAAGTTGGGATTTTTTCTAAAATGCAATAAAAACAAAAATCTGTGATTTGTCAAGTCGCTTGAAACTTTAATTAACTGACAAAAGTACAAAGAAAAGATATTCAATAACTCAAAAAGATATTCAATGATTCAAAGACTGAAAAGTTTATAGAATATTCAAGTAACACAATTTTGGAGGATCAGGTTAATTGATAAAAGGGAAGGGTATCAAAAAAAAAAAGCTAAGTCTTTGCAAGCAAGGATGGGTCGTGGCTCACCACTTTGTGACAAACTTCGTGAGAGAATTGTCAGTCAGTTCAAAAAGAACATTGCTCAATGCAAGATTGCAAAGAATTTAGGTCTTTCACCATCTACAGTGCATAACATTGTGAAAAGATTCAGGGAATCCAGAGAAATCTCATTGCGTAAAGGGCAAGGCCGGAAACCATTGTTGAATGTGCGTGACCTTCGAGCCCTCAGGCGGCATTGCCTGAGAAATCATCATGCTTCTCTGATAAATATAACCACATGGGCTCGGGAGTTCTTCAGAAAACTGTTGTCATTTAACACAGTCCGCCGCTGCATCCAGAAATGCAACCCAAAACTCTATTACGCAAGGAGGAAGCCACACATCAACTCTATTCAGAAACACCGCCGAGTTCTCTGGGCCCGAGCTCATCTCAGATGGACTCAGATGGACATCTCAGAAAGGCAGTGGAAACGTGGGCTTTGGTCAGAGGAGTCCACGTTTCAGCTTGTTTTCGGGAAAAATGGACGTCGAGTGCTCCGTGCCAAAGATGAAAAAGACCAACCAGACTGTTATAACTGAAAGGTGCCAAAGCCAGCATCTGTGATGGTATGGGGGTGCATCAGTGCCCACGGCATGGGTGACTCATATATGTGTGAAGGTGTCATTGACATGGAGGCGTATATTGGGATTTTAGAGAGACATATGCTACCATCAAGGCAACATCTTTTCCCAGGATGTCCATGGTTATTTCAGCAGGACAATGCCAGGCCTCATTCTATACGTGCTACAACAGTGTGGCTTTGTAGACACAGAGTGCGTGTGCTTGACTGGCCTGCCAGCAGTCCAGATCCGTCTCCTATGACGCATCATGAAGAGGAGAATCAGACAATGGTGACCAAGGACTGTTGAGCAGCTGAAGTCTTGTGTCAGGCAATAATGGGCACAAATTCCACTTGCAAAACTGCAACAATTAGTATCCTCAGCTCCCAAACTATTAAAAAGTGTAAATAAAAAAGGGTGATGTAACACAGTGGTAAACATGCCTCTGTCCCAACTTTTTTTGAGTGTGTTGAAGGCATCAAATTCTAAATTTGTTTATATTTACAAAATACAATTAAGTTGGTCAGTGAAAACATCAAGAGACTTGACAAATCAGAGATTTTTGTTTTTATTGCATTTTAGAAAAAATCCCAACTTTTATGGAAATGGGGTTAGTACATGCACAACACCAGATGTGTTAACACGAGTTCATCATGAGTGCGAGAGACGACTTTGTGTGTGTGTGTGTGTGTGTGTGTGTGTTTTCTCTGTATGGAGACTTTTGGGACACTGTGTACTATGGATTCAGTCACAGTGTGTATTTAGCACGATATATTTGCTAGTTTAATGTTATGAAAAAGTCATATTTGGATAAACTAGATATATGACTTCAACAGAGAGATAAATGAAAGTGAGATTTCTTCAACAGATAAAATTTCAGATGCAAAGCGAGTAAGCTACTTTAGTTTAAATTGTATTTTTATTTAGTATTTTTCCTTGATATTTTTACTTGGTGGATTTTTGTAAACCAGTAGCTTTTCTTTGGATCTGAAGTAAAATTATCTAACTTGGTCACTGCAAGCTCAGTGTGTGTGCTGTCTGGTGGCAGAGATGATTGCAGTTGCATATGAGGTTTCTTAAAGTTCAGCTAACTATCCAAAATATTAGGTAAGAGCAATGTCGGAGACAGGCAGTCGGATCAGGCGATCAACGAACATGAACTAGACAAATACAAATTCATGAAACCCAGGAACAAACAATGTCAGGAACCAGAATAATGTGAGGAATAAACAAAGGCTTGGTAAGACTCACACTTCCTTTGTGGTGTGTGAGTGTTTTGTGTGATAGTGTGGTGTTTGTTATAGCTTACATACCTGACAGGGAGTCAGCCTAAGTGTTCTTTGATCCAGGTCGATATGATAATGTGAACTGAAAGTGAGCAAAGAACAGTGCACACCTGGCCTGATGTAAATTCAGTCGCTTGGCTGTCTTGAGGTACTCTAGGTTCTTGTGAATGGGTGTGCCGACCTCTCCAGCCAGTGACGCCACTCCTCTAACGCCAGTTTAACTGCCAGCAGCTTGTGATTGCCAGTGTTGTAATTCTGTTCGGCAGGCAAGAATTTCTTAGAGGAAAAAGGCCACCTTTTTTGGAGCTTGGGTTTCTCTCCAAACAGTTGAGACAACATGGACCCCACTCCTGTCTCTGATGTGTCCACTTCAGCAATGAAAGGCTTAGTGGTATCCGGATGCTTTAGGATAGGGTCTTTTTCAGTCTTTTGAAATCCTCCTCTGTTGCTGGGTTCTACTTGAGTCATTTAGGTCCCTTCTTTAATAGGGACATGAAGGGGGCTGCTATGGAACTGACACCTTGAATGAACCTTCTGTAGAATTTTGCAAAGCATAGAAACCTCCTTGACGGTGCTTAGCACCTCCAGTTAGTGACAGAGGACTCCTTACTTTGGTAATCCCCTCGGGGGCTGATGATGTATCCTAAGAAGATCTTAGACACATGAATATGTCTCATCTTATATGTATACATTTTGAGTTATTAAGGTATAAAAGTGTTTCAAAAAAGGGGGTGTGGCACATCATGAAGTGCATCTGGGCCAAATTTAGAAATGGTCACCATTTTGTAATGAGTGAGAGTTGACTAAAAAAGTTTGTGGGTTTTTGTTCTCATGCATGTAGAAACAAATGGTGAAAAAAATCAAAATCTGAGACAGGGTGGTGGAAAATCCTCTGCCAGTAGTTGATTTAACATGGAATCATGCTGAAGTAAAAATGAAACTGAAGAAACAAGGAGCTATATATAGTGCAAGGTGTAAGCAATTTTTAATGGTGACTATGAATGTGGACATAATTCTCTCTTAAATGTACATTTACACCCTATACACATTCCTTTTACTGTCTGCACCTCCCTTTATCTCTCTCTTTCTGTCTATCTCTTCATCATTAAGGAAACTATGAGTCATTACTATGGGTCAAGCTATACCCAAGCATTGTATAATTAGAATGTATACCTTGTTTTCACTTGAAGTCCTTACTTAATTACTGTCCACCCACTCTCTCTCTCTCTCTCTCTCTCTCTCTCTCTCTCTCTCTCTCTCTCTCTCTCTCTCTCTACCTCTCTCTTTTCCTTTTTCTTTCTCTCTCTTTTTCCCTGGCCATATCCCAATTCTGAGTCTTTTGCCTGGTGATGCCTTTCCCATGCAAATACAAACCACCTATCCATCTGTTCCAACAGTGAAAGGTTTGACCAGTGGGTTATGGAAAACGCTTTCATCTCTGTATATATGAACATATGGCCAGCTTTCAAAACAAGCACCGTGCACCCATCAGTGTTCACCCATCAGTGCTTTAAGCTGTATGTGGTGTCATGCGTCATGACAATATGGATAAGCTATAGTGTATTTGTAAATTCTACCATATGATAAATTATGACAGAATATATTACAATCTAATAGATATTATTTCTGACAGTTATTTTGAAGTCAATACATATAATTCAGTGATTAATTGGCACAGAGAGTTCATAAGGGGAATTCTGGTGAGTCAGCCTTCTTCCATGGCACATGGAGAGCTCAACCACAGAACAGTTCACTTATTTGCACAGCGCAGTCGTAGCTTATTTACTTTGCTGTGACTTATATTTGTTTGTTAACAGTGTGATCCCCTCCTTATGAATGAATCAAATAAATTCTTAGTTAAATAGTAATGTGGGGAAAAAAATACACCCTATGGAAATTGTTGGCTTTTTTGACATTTGGACAAGCAAACATTTGATCATCTTTGAAACATTGCCTATTAATAAAGATGATGCACTCTATCAAATGACACATAAAATTGACATTTTGTAGTAATTTTCACAATTAAATTAACAAAAAACAGATCAGTCCCATGGAAAAAGTAAGTACACCCCTACATTTATCACACCTTCGAATCCATAAAATTAGAATCAGGTGTTCAAGATTGGGTGCCAGTGATTAGAACCTGCTTAGGGAGTGCAGGTGCAACCTGTCTTATTTATACCCCTCTAATATCTAGTGTCTGGTTTTCCCTTTGTTATTGAGGTGTGTGGTGTCATCTTGTCAAGATATAAAGAGTTCTGTAAGGCCTCATGGATGCTTATGAGTCTGGCAAGGGATTTAAAAAGATCTCCAAATTATTTGAAATACATCATTCCACTGTAAGGAAAATAATCTGCAAATGGTGCAGATTTCAAACGACTGCCAATTTGTCCAGGATTGGCCGTGCCACTAAATTCAGCCCAAGAGCAGACCATCTAATGCAAAAAGAAGTCTCCAAAATTTAATCACAGGATCTACTAGTAAGTTGGTGTCAAAATGCATGCATCTACAATCAGAAAGAGAGTGCACAAATGTGACCTGCATGGGAGGCGTGCCAGGAAAAAACCGTTGCAAGACTACAGTTTGCCAATGAGCATATAGGCAAATACTAGGCCTTTTGGAATAATGTGCTCTGGACAGACGAATCAAAGAAAGAGATGCTTGGCCACAGTAACAGCAGACCTGTTTGGCACAGACCAAAGACAGCTTTTCAGGAGAAGCACCTCATACCAACTGTGAAGCACGGTGGTGGTAATGGTATGGTTTGGGGTTGCTTCGCTGCCTCAGGGACTGGACAGCTTGCATTCATTGATTCAACTATGAATTCTGCATCATATCAAAGAATGCTTGAAGATAATGTGAGGCCATCTGTCCGAAAGTTGAAGTTGAGCCAAAGGTGGACCTTTCAACAGGATAATGATCCTAAGCACACTAGCAAATCCACCAAGGAATGGCTCAAAAAGAAGAAATGGAGGGTTATGGAATGGCCTTGTCAAAGCCTGGATTTGAATCCCATTGAAGTGTTGTGGGGGGATTTGAAACGAGCAATACATGCAAGAAAAACCTCAAACATCTTGCAACTGAAAGAATATTGCATGGAAGAGTGGTCAAAAATTCCAGCAAGCTGATGTCAGAGACTGGTGGACAATTATGCAAAATGCCTACAAGAAGTTATTTCTGCTAAAAGGGCAAAACTAGCTTCTGAGGCCAAGGGTGTACTTACTTTTTCCACAGAAGAATATCATCTATTGATATTTCTGTTGAATAAATGATTGAAAAAGATAATTTTCCTTGTGGTTTTTTTCAAGTATATCAACTTTATTAATAGGCAGTGTTTCAAAGATGATAAAAGGTTTGCTTGTCCAAATATGTCAAAAAAAGCCAACAATTTCCATGGGATGTACTTATTTTTTCACATGACTATAAGTAAAATCAACTAATTCAGAGTTCATATAGAGCTTGTGAGAGCACCTTACACTCCCTGAACTGAAGGACCTCAACATAACAAAGCTTTGTGTTTTCCCTTCTCCCACACACTGATTCTGCTTATCAGCTAATTATGGAGTCATCTGGGAAAAGAGAAAAACTATCAGCCTGATCGTGATTAATGCTTCGGTGACACACCCAAAGCAAGACTCAGCCAACTGTTTGGGCCACACAGAGTGCTCACTAACTCAGCACAGCTGACTTTGCAGGTGGGCAAGCAGAAGGCTCACAGGGAATATTGACAGATACCCAGGTGGATGTGTGGAATGTTGCTGAATGGCATTTCTCTGCCCTTTTCCTAAACACATTTGGATGATAGGAGTAGACTTTGGAATGCTGCTGAGTAACACAGCAGAGGGAAGGAAAGAGTCCAAGAGAGGGTTTTATTCACACTGTGGCAGCTGGACATGACCTCTGCACACCCACACTACTCTAAGGTCTTGACCTTCAAACTGATCAGGGAACAGATGCTAGAGGCTCTTGCAGGAAACAGGTGAAAGTAAGAAGTTAAATGATATGGATACAGTGGGGGAAAAAAGTATTTGATCCCCTGCTGTTTTTGTACGTTTGCCCACTGATCCATTGAAATGATCAGTCTATAATTTTAATGGTAGGTGTATTAACAGTGAGAGACAGAATAACAACAAAAAAATCCAGAAAAACGCATTTCAAAAAAGTTATAAATTGATTTGCATTTTAATGAGTGAAATAAGTATTTGACCCCTTCAACTTAGTACTTGGTGACAAAACCCTTGTTGGCAATCACAGAGGTCAGACGTTTCTTGTAGTTGGCCACCAGGTTTGCACACATCTCAGGAGGGATTTTGTCCCACTCCTCTTTGCAGATCCTCTCCAAGTCATTAAGGTCTCGAGGCTGACGTTTGGCAACTCGAACCTTCAGCTCCCTCCACAGATTTTCTATGGGATTGAGGTCTGGAGACTGGCTAGGCCACTCCAGGACCTTAAAGTGCTTCTTCTTGAGCCACTTCTTTGTTGCCTTGGCTGTGTGTTTTGGGTCATTGTCATGCTGGAATATCCATCCACGACCTATTTTCAATGCCCTGGCTGAGGGAAGGAGGTTCTCACCCAAGATTTGACGATACATGGCCCCGTCCATCGTCCCTTTGATGCGGTGCAGTTGTCCTGTCACCTTGGCAGAAAAACATCCCCAAAGCATAATGTTCCCACCTCCATGTTTGACGGTGGGGATGGTGTTCTTGGGGTCATAGGCAGCATTCCTCCTCCTCTAAACAAGGCGAGTTGAGTTGATGCCAAAGAGCTCAATTTTGGTCTCATCTGACCACAACACTTTCATCCAGTTCTCCTCTGAATCATTCAGGCAAACTTCAGACGGGCCTGTACATGTGCTTTCTTGAGCAGGGGGACCTTGCGGGTGCTGCAGGATTTCAGTCCTTCACGGCGTAGTGTGTTACCAATTGTTTTCTTGGTGACTATGGTCCCAGCTGCCTTGAGATCATTAACAAGATCCTCCCGTGTAGTTCTCGGCTGATTCCTCACCGTTCTCATGATCATTGAAACTCCACGAGGCGAGATCTTGCATGGAGCCCCAGACCGAGGGAGACTGACAGTTAATTTGTGTTTCTTCCATTTGCGAATAATCGCACCAACTGTTGTCACCTTCTCACCAAGCTTCTTGGCGATGGTCTTGTAGCTCATTCCAGCCCTGTGTAGGTCTACAATCTTGTCCCTGACATCCTTGGACTCTTTGGTCTTGGCCATAGTGGAGAGTTTGCAATCTGATTGATTGATTGCTTCTGTGGACAGGTGTCTTTTATACAGGTAACGAGCTGAGATTAGGAGCACTCCCTTTAAGTTTAAGAGTGTGCTCCTAATCTCAGCTCATTACCTGTGTAAAAGACACCTGGGAGCCAGAAATCTTGCTGATTGATAGGGGATCAAATACTTATTTCACTCATTAAAATGCAAATCAATTTATAACTTTTTTGAAATGCGTTTTTCTGGATTTTTTTGTTGTTATTCTGTCTCTCACTGTTAAAATACACCTACCATTAAAATTATAGACTGATCATTTCTTTGTCAGTGGGCAAACGTACAAAATCAGCAGGGGATCAAATACTTTTTTCCCTCACTGTACATGCAGGGACAGATTAGAGACCAGTCATCTGGGCATGTGCCCAGGGGCCCTCAGAAAGCATAGATTTGAAGTGAATGATTAGGCCATAACACACAAAACGCAATACATATGCTTCATTCAACTTACCTTGTAAGTGGTAACCTCGACACATTTGACATACAAAGTGGGGGGAAAATCATGGACTCCTCCATGTTTTGTCTTTTGTTAGCAACAAACTAGCCAGCAAACTGTGATGAGCTACAGTAAGTATATTTTCCTCCCTAAACAGAGCACTGTATAGTCAGTGTTATAGATTTAAGAAGCGAAAATGTCTGTACTGTATGTTGATTGATCTAAAGCAAATACTTGCATATACAGCATAACTCATTTAAATAAGAACTGCTACTTTGTTTATTTCTGATGCTGTGTGCAGCCATGTTGATTCGACATCATTCCATGAAATGGGAAGGAACTTTAAATTAACGAGTAGGAATTTCATGTAGAAGAGGCATTTTATTTTACTTTTCCTGGTTCATGGTTGGGAATTACAAGTTGCAAACTTGAGTCTAATGCTTCAATAGAATGACTGTAAAGTCACAAAATCAGAAATGAAATATTATTGATGATGTTGTTTTGGCTGCTCCCAGTAGGGACATCCCACAGTGGGTCACTGGTCCACATATTTGATTTGGCACAGGTTTTATGCCAAATGCCCTTCCTGTCCCCCTTCCCATTTTTTTTTTTTTTTTTCCCCTTACTTGGGCTTGGGACCAGCACTGAGTGTGACCCCCAGTGACTGGGTTGGTTCTCAGCCCAGGAATCAAACCTGGGCTATGGTGATGAGAGCATGGGATCCTTAGCCGCTAGACCACCAGGGAACTCAGGAAGTATTATTTATGTGTGGGTCCAAATCTGTCACCAATGAGCCGTCAGTTAGATCCTGTTTTTAACTAAAGCTAGATAAGAAGATAAGCAGATAAAAAAACATACAGGGTGTCCCAAAAGTCCCCATACATAGGGGACTATGTTTGCCAGCACCACGTCGGTTGTGCCTTTGTCAGTGAATGTTCAGGGACGTCTACTTCACGGTTGGTCCGCAACACTTCCAGTTTTTTTGAATTCGTTAAGTTTGGCAACAGTGTCATGTGTGATGTGCCTGTTAAAGTTCATCGCAAACTTGCGATAGCTTCCCGATCCAGCCATGAAAATGATGTCAATATGTTCTTCTTTTGTCAAAGGCATTCTTAAAGGCTATCTGAGAAATAAAAAAAAAAAAAAAATATATATATATATATATATATAATATAAAAAAAAGTATAAAAGATTTTGCTAAAACATGTTAATTTCTTAATACATTTCTTAATTAAATGTATGGAGGCTTTTGGGACACCCTGTATAAGCCCACATTAAGTGTGTTGATGGAAAAAAAAAAGCTTGAATAGGACAGAGAAGCATGAGAATATTCATTTTCCTTAATGGATCGGATAAAAAATTAACTCTAAACTAAAATCAACCAAAAGAAGATGTGCTGCTGCTGCTGGCCATTGAGTCAGAGCTTCTTAAAGAGCTGGACAGGTTTGTGAGCTGAAAAAGAAAAAAAAAAGCCAGTCACCTAAGGTAAGACTGCCTTCTGCATAACACTGAGACTACTCAAATATCCATAATAGATGTGTAATTTGGTAATGTATGTGCTGTTTTGCACGTGTTGGGTTGGTGGTCAGGGCTCCATGCATTGGTTCATGCGTAGTGCAGTGGAGAGGGGAGGACTGCTTAAGTTCCTGCTCATGGGCCCAGGATTTACTAATCCAGCCTTGCATATGATTATATTAAACCTGTAACCACAGCGCAATTGCATTCTTGTTTCTGATTGGTCAGAAGATGTTGAGTAATTTTATATAATAGCATGGATAGAGATAATAGTGCTGCCAATATTTCAAATCACAATTTCATATTAATGAACTTATTGTTTTTATAGTAATTCACAGGTACTTGTATACTGGACGTGATAATACAAATACAAAAATACAAATAGTAATTGATATTGTGAAGATTTCTGTGAAAAGACATTTACTTAATATTTATGGAAGGAGTTTCCAGTGTCAGTGCTTTGTAATTACCCATGAGAAAGTCTTCAGGACAGAGGAGTTTGCACTTTATGGTTTCTCAGTAACATGATAAGCGTTTTTTTTTTTTTTTTTAATTATTTTTTTTTGTCTTATTAACTTCAAGACAGAAAAAGCTGGTTGGGGAACGACTATTTATATCTGCTATTAAATAAGTGATAACTGGAACTAACTTGTCTCATGGATATTATACAACAATAAATGTAACTATAACCAGCTGCAGGTTTTATAATATTTTAATCATTGGCAAGTTGCTGTGGCATAAGAGGAATAAACCATTTTGGGGGAAAAACATTTTTCCATCATGTTTTATTCCTGTCTTAATGTGTTCCTTCACTGTTTGGTTACTGGTCAAAGAGCAGAGTCCGGGGTGTTTATAGCACTAAAAAGTGCAGAAGATGTAGATCTAGTAAACAGTTTTGCTAACATCATCTTTGCATTCTACACTAGTTGTGGAAACACTGTGGTTTGTCTGTTGCTGAGCTCGTGACCAGCTGTCTGATGTTGGGGCACACAGACCATAAATAAAAAAAAAAAGAGGTCATAGAGTTCATCCCAGCTGATAGCGTCATCCATCATCACCCTGAAAAAAGGCTTTGAACAACTAAAGTACATTAAGTCTGTGTTGCTTTATGTATTTATTATCCTCATCACAGGGAAAATAACTTGTTCAGATTAAGAGGTGCTGTCAGAATGAGCAGATATCAACAGTGTTAATAATGGTGCTCTCTTGGTTTACCTTGGTTATTTTTTCTAATTTGGCATGCGTTCATCTACATCAGAATAAGGCAGTAAGGCGGAATACATTTCATGTCATTTAACTGTTAAATAATGCTGCAAACCAAACAAGGGCTGAAGTTTCGATCTGTTGACAGGAAACAAGTTCTAAATACTTGTGGCAGGAACATAAAGAGCTACAGCTAATTAGTAATTAATCACACTGTCGCACATCTGCATGCACAGAAAGGCACACACACGCACATATGCAGCTGCTAGACAGTTTGATAAATAGACCTAAAATAGTTAAAGGGACAATAATATAAGCTGTTCCTTTAAGACAATTCTGCTAATACTGGAATGCTGCTGGTCTTTTACAGTGCAACAAACTGATTTAGCTGAACTGTGGCTCCCCCTATTGATGAATGAGCCATGGACTCTATGTGCACATACAGCAATGGGTGTTATAGACAAAAACATAATTAAAAAATAAAAAATAAACAGATGAAGGAAGATATCTGTCAGCTTGTTAGTAAGCTACGAAAAAGTCTTTAGGATAGAGGCTTTGGGTCTATAGGATAGAGGGCTTTGTGCAGTTGCTACGTTAGTCTAGTGAGAGAATGGCTGTTTAAAGCTGTTTATCGTTGATTGTTTTACTATATCAGCATGCCCTGTTGTGTTTTATTCCTTAAATATACCTCACCAGAGTACACATGCTCAACATCTATCAAAGTATTCAGGATAGCTTTGGTGAAAATACTTCAACACAAATTAGAAAAGCATGCATTCAAGATTTCACTTTCAGTTTGACTGCACTCACTATTTTAAGCACACTACAGTGTTTCTGGTTTAATTGGCAACTTAATCAAATCTTGATTATGTGTTAATAAATCGGTTAAAGAATTTCAGGTGTGGTTAGCAGGTTTGCCTCGCACCTCTGGGGTTGGGGGTTCGATTCCTGCCTCCGCCCTGTGTTTGTGGAGTTTGTATGGTCACCCTGTGATTCAGGGGTTTTCTCCGGGTACTCTAGTTTCCTTCCCCAGTTCAAAGATATGTGTTGTAAGCTGATTGTCATTTCCAAATGACATCCAAATGAGATCCAGGCACTCCATCCAGGGTGTCCCTTGCCTTGTGTCCCGAGTCCCCTCTGATAGGCTCCAGGTTCCCCACGACCCTGTGTAGGATAAGTGGTACAGAAAATGGATGGATGGGTGGACCTCTAAGCTGACTGACATACTAAGTACATCAGTAAAATCTGTCAAGTGGAAATACTTTGAGACTGAAAGAATCTTTGAGTCTTAAGAATGTTCCTTGTATGCATTAGAACTGTATAGCTGACCATAGGTGAATACCCACAGGTTATTTATTCTAATTTCCAGTTGTATTTGTTCACAGCATTTTATCCAGGCAATCTATAGTCTGTCTGATTAGTAATCTATTTATTAGCAATCTATACATGTCTGATTTTTTTTTTAACCCACACATTTATAACGTCGACCACCGAAAATGATGGAAATGTAGTCCTCTGGTGCCGAGTTTGGCGCTGATCAATTCTGTTAGAGATTTTATTTATTTAAAGTCTCAACACCGGTAGGCGGCGCAGGTGACGGAAACTGACACGCAGAACAAATGACACACTTATATCATTGCGCCCTCTACTGGCCAATATTTCTTACAACAACTTGAGGAAAAAACAAACCCCCCTATGCATGTTTATGTAAAGCTTTAACAAGTACTACAGTAAAATATACAGTAATACAGTAAAAATTCAACATATCATCTTCTAGATAGAGATTTGCATTTTTTTAAATGCCAGGTCTCGCTCTATGTTGAAAATAAGTAATATAAGAAAATATAATTAAAATAAATAAATAAACACATTTTAAAGGCCTATAGCATTTTAAGTGGCAGTGTCCCCCTTCTGGACAAGAGTACCATGGTCAGATAAAATTGGCCACTTGTTCAGCCAGTGACACTGTAGAGCAAAACCACAGCATTAATACGCAACACAACAGGAGGTCAAATGGGGACCACATTTCCCCACAAGGATAGAAATAGCTGACAATTCTGACCATTAACTGGGGACATTTCGCAGATCCGCACGAGGAAAACGGCTTCAAAAATGCTAAAAGAGCCATAATGTGTCCTTCTGGTTGCTGAAATTAAGTTTAGCGTTATATGTATATGTAAGTTAATTAGCTGCGTTAATAATTCAAAGAAAGTCTTCACAAGTATAGTAAGACGAACGTGTGTGTGTGTGTGTGTGTGTGTGTGTCCAGAAAGGATAGCGCTAAAATGGGACAGAAAGAAGCCTAAGATGTTTTTTTTGTTTTTTTTTTACTTTATTTTATTTTATTTTAAATTATTTTTGCTAAAAAAAAATTAATAATAATTTTAAAAAAAGATGCTCTGTTGCATATGTCGGCTTTTATTATACAGACCATGTATTAATCATATAATTCCTTGAATCATCACTTCTAGGTGTTTATTTATTTAGTTAGTTAGTTAGTTGGTTATTTATTAATATATCCACCTTATTATAGAAAAGTAAAATCAGGACAATTTTTATGCGGTTTTCTTCTCTAGTCTCTAAAAAAAAGATATTGACACGCCCACCTTCTGACCAATTTTACCTCTCTTCCCCTTAGTAATATATATTTACTGATAAAAACAAACAAACAAAAAAACGATGAAAGAGTTATGACTTAGTACGAATGAGAATTTATAATAACCTATAATAACTTAATTAGCTCTTAAATGAACGTCTGTCCTCGGCGTGCACAAACGAATTCAGGGTTTTTATCCCTTGTTACTGTTTTGTTTTTGTTTTGTTTGTTTTTTTGTTGTTTTTTCAAAGCAATTAACTCTGCAAATGTTTTATATTCGTTTTTAAACATTCTGTCTTTAATTATCATAAATACTGTTTATACTATGCCTATACTATAACTGATTCATAGCATAATTTTGTCTGTCAGACTTGTTTGTTTTTAGTTTTTAGTTGCATGTTTATCTAGCAAAATTCTAATCTGTAAAGATATAGAGATCAGGATAAATAGCCTGGCTGTCTTAGGGTTTCCTGGCTAAAGTTCGTTCATATGCCTCCGCAAAACAGCCAGAGAAATGGCCTGATTTTTTTTAGTATGCTTCAGGGTGGCGGTGTTGGAAAGGATTTATAGTTTCCATATTGCACAAGTGTGTGGATGGTCCGGATGAATTAATAGGCTGCAATATGTCTCTACTGTTAAAATGGCTTTCTGTCGGCTTAGTTTGTAAGCCAGCAGTGAGTATACATGTCCTGCATAAGAATGAACACAGTGGCCACAAATCCCTGAACGTGCTGGACACTAGTAAACACAGAATGCCACAAAAACTATATATTTAGGAATGTGGACTGTCTTGTAAAATTTTGTGGCTTAGAGGATGCATTAAAAAGGCTGAGTAGGACAACTGAGAGAAAAAGTCGAAATGACTAAAATAACACACTTTGTGAATTCAGTTTTACTTGTGCCTTTGCATCCTTTTTTTTTTTTTTTTTAATCGATTTGACTTTTTTTTTTTTTTCGGGGGGGGGGGGGGTCTTCCAATTTTGTGTTGCCTTAAAAATATCTAGCCTACTAAATTACAAACTACTGTATAATGCTTCCTGGTGGTCATTACAAAAATATAGATAAAATATAAAGAGAATGTATTGTTATAATTTTTCTATTAAAGAAATGTATTGTTTTCATTCCCAATAAATGATTGAAGGGACAGCAGGGTTTATCTGTTTTTTTCCCCCTAATAAGTGTGGCATCTGATATCGTTTGTCAAAATCCGACATAATTTCAGCCCCAGTTTGTTTGTATTTAGGTTATAATCATTACATTCTAATGACTATAAATATGCCTATATTACTTCTTACAAACATTATTTTATCTCATGCTTTAATCAAGTAAGATACCCAGTTCTAAGACTAAACATTTAATTTCTCCTCATTGCCCGACACAGTATAGAAATGTAGCTCTGCAGCATGGATTCTGTTATTTTCCGTCTCCTTCTGTGATTGAAACCACCCCTCGCGCCTATTTCCGCCGCGTCGGACCTGTTTCTAATATCAGCACATGCGTGATAGATTTGGGAAATCCAGTGCAGCTTTTTTGCAATATTGTAGCCCACCCGGGCCAATGTCCGGGACCGATAACGATTACGGGCAGGAAATGTGAGCATCCCAAACAAAAGAGGGGGGGAAAACTTAGCAGCATTAAACACAACCAACCAGAGGCCTGTTCAATTGGGAACACACACACACACACACACACACACACACACGCACGCACATTGCACGAGCTCCGACTGTATTTTATCGCCGAAAAGATCTTTTCGCTTTCATCCCACCTGCCAGCGGGATTAGTCTACATCATGGACTTCATTTTTTCCAAGTTATTAAATGCTGTACATGAAGGGGAGGGAAAGTGAGAAAGACATTAAAAAAATTTTTTTTTTTAATTAAAAAAAAAAAAAACGGGATCAGGTGAAAATGCACCAGAGTTACCTCGCTGTAAATTCTCTTTATTGAACATTAAATTAGCTTATATCAATGCAATATTTATACTGTTAAAATGTGATAGCCCTTTTGATGATGCCAAGCTTCTTTAAGTTCCTTTCATTCTTCTTCTTCGTATTATTATTATTATTATTATTATTATTATTATTATTATTATTATTATTATTGCTGTTGTAATTATATTATGTAACAACAACAGCAATAATAATAAGAAGAAGAAGAAGAAGAAGAGGAAGAAGAAGAAGAAGAAGAAGAAGAAGAACCGAAGAGCCTAAATAAATATTAGCACTATTTTTTTTTTATTATTATTTTTTTTAATTCGGCTATCTAATAACACAATTGAGCGTTTTCGTATAGTCTATGTATCCCTTAAATCGTGGGAAGCCCACGTGTGTCAGAATCCAGCCCTGCTTCACATCAGTGCAGAGTTTAGCACTTATAACACACATAATTCAACACATCAGCTGTTTTTTTTTTTTAGCGTCTTCACCTGAATTTGGTGTTGGAAGTTAAAAAAAATTTAAAAAAAATAAATAAAGAGCTATACGGCTGAGTTTAACACTCCTGACTTAGACCCTAAAGCAAAAATTGTTTTCGTTCTCTTAATACACGACATATGTTGTTATTGGTGCTATTGCTGCTCATTAATACATATTTAAAATTCTATTTACAATTACGTTAAATTGCTTCATCTTCTATAAACCTGCTTACCCAAACCTGAACGTTTGAAAAAGAAAGTTCCCCCAAAAAATATTTCAACAAGACAATGTTACGGCAAAACAGTAGGAGTAATTCATAAAAGCTTTAAAACATTTATTAGCTTTATTAATCGGCTTGATACCGATTAAATTAATCGCTGTCATAAATTATGAATTTATTAACCTATTACTCATGAGTATTTTCGTAGGCTTATATAATTTTGTAATGTAAAAAAAAAAACCTGCCATGTATCTGAATTGCCTATCTGACGCTAGATATGATCGCAAGAGTGTTATAATTGAGGCAGTAAAATGTGCGCGCGCTAGACTACATTGTTTATTCCTTGTGGTATGTTTATGGTTATGATTTTGTATAGATTGTCGAGGTTGTTCGGAGTGTTGTGCTCCTGGTCCGCTGAAGTGGATCTTCTTTGCCCACACTTCATCATGACATCATGGTCACCTGATCCGCGAACAGAGGAAATCCTGCTGCTTTGGAGAGGATGCTGGACATTGCAGAAGAGTGTAGCTCGTAGCGTCAGCAGCTTTTCCCCCCCTCCTGCCTCCAATGTTGTGAAACGGCTTTGTTTTGAAGAGGGTCTGCAAGTTTCGGTAAAGCGAAGCAATACACTTTTTTTGTGGTCAGTCTGATTGGTACTGGTAACTCTAAGGTACTTTATTGGTGTTTCAAAGAAGCGCCTTTGGTGAGCAAAGTGAGCAAAGTTCAGACGCTCTCGGATAGTCTAATGTTTCTCACCTGTTGAGGCAGGTGAAATCGGACCAGTTTGTGGATTTGCTACTATGACTTTGGATACGGATTTAATGGACGACCTGGTTATCGACGTGGTGGGAGAAGGGAGCAAGGATTCGGCAGAAGAGAGCTGCTCCACCTCACCTCCAGTCGTGTCCGAGGCTGAGTTCAACTCGGCGGCTCATTCTGCCAGGCATTATGAAGGCGATGGAAAAGACATCGCGTCATCCAGATGCCTTCCAGCTCCGAGCAAAGGCGCCTCGGTGAAGCCACCTTATTCCTACATCGCCCTGATAACGATGGCCATCCTGCAGAGCCCGAAGAAGCGGCTCACTCTCAGCGAGATCTGCGACTTCATCAGCCACCGCTTCGCTTACTATCGCGAGAAATTCCCCGCTTGGCAGAACTCCATTCGCCACAACCTGTCGCTCAATGACTGCTTCGTGAAGATGCCGCGGGAGCCGGGCAACCCGGGGAAGGGCAACTACTGGACCCTCGACCCGAACTCTGCGGACATGTTTGAGAATGGCAGCTTCCTGCGACGGAGGAAGCGTTTCAAGCGGCAGCATTTCCGATTCGGTGTGTTGAAAGATCACGCGTTAGAGCCCGCAGCCTTTCCGAACCTGTCGTACGGCGCATACGGCCTCGGAGCGTCCTGTGTGCCTTTACCAAGTATGGACGTCTATCCGTTTGGATTCCGCCATGCCACTCAGGCGTCCTGTGTGCCGGGCGCTCCACCTAGTACCGTCCTTCCGGCGCTGTCCACCTTCTTTTCGCGGAGTTCACTACATACTAAAGCTTTCCCTCCGAGCCAGGCGCTCACAATGGAGTCATTAAGCTCAGCTCCGCTTCCCTCCAGCTCCCCGTATGCGCCCTCCGCTCTTCTCCATCCCATCGCCTTTCCTCCGTTTCTCAGCCTGCAATATGAATACCAGAAACTGCAAAGCCTGACAGGCAACTCGGAGGCGCATAATAAACACGCGTACCTGGGCAGTGTTGTTAATTAGCAGCGGTGCGGCTTTCTATTTGTTTTCTCTCTCTCAGGAAATAACGTTTTTGGCATGTTGATATGCTTTCAGAGTAAAAGTTCAGAGTATCTCTGATGGCATTTAATGGACACTGAACTTTTGACATTTATTCCCCACTGAATTTTATTGAGATTTCTTTTTGCTGTTGTTGTAGAAAGACTCGTGTGCTTAAAATATTTTTCTTATATAAATTTCATACTACAAAATTGCGTTGAGTGATTTTGAAAAATATTTAACTGACGAATTTCCTCTTGGTTGTTTGGGGAAAAAAAAATAAAATAAAACGAATTTGTTAAAATCACTCATGTAATTACTAATTTGTTAATGGGCATGATAACTTTTATACCCAATTTAATTATATGTTAAACTAAGTTAATTATTACATTAATTAATTGTATTGCTTAAGAAAAATTAAATAGGCAACATTTCAGAAATTTGCCGTTCGATTATAAAATGTTTTATAACTCTTTGACTAACTGTGCTTTTGTACAATTTTTTTAATTTTAGACCTTATTCAATTATTACTGAATTGAATTGAATTCTGAATTTTCTTTAACGATGCGCATATACACTTATCATCATCACCACCTCTGCTACATGCGGGGCAAATTATGAACAATTCTCTAAACAGAATTCTTAATAAAACCAGGTTTAATTTGCAAAATGAATAATATTAATCTTTTTCAACCAGCTGAGTCAGGTGATATAGAAAAACGTTCTAGACGAACTTTTGATATTCACTGCGAACTCAAACAAAATTATTTCGTGCTGTAAACAACTTATTAAAATGTATACCTCACATTAACATTGTGTATATAGGCTAATAATTCTGCCTCAAAGGATTGTTCCTTTCTTTGCAGAAACGCAATTGCCACTTAAAGGAGAGATTTCACCGTGCTGAAGTGGAGTTTATTAGACACTGAGGTCTTATAGGCCATGTCTATGTGTATTTATTTTAGCGCGATCAGTGGAATCATGGAATTGGCCCGCTATGAATGCTCTTTAAAAATATACAATATGACACGTATCACACATAACTAGGACCATATTTTCCGCAAAGCGCACATTATGAATAATCATTTCAGGCCCCGGTGGAGCTGTGTGTGTGTGTGTGTGTGTGCGCGCGCGCAGCTGTGGGCCTGACACATGCATTAAGAGTATAAAAATCACTTGATTGTCTCGCTTTGGGCCTCCGGCACACGCACACACACACACACACACACACACACACACACACAGAGCGTCTGAAGCAGCTAATCTGCAAGAAAAATGGGGGGAAAGATAATAATAGTAATATAATAATAATGAACGGGTACATTCTTACATTATTATTTTTACTGATTACCAAATAAAAGACAAACGAATACCGCTTATGTTACTGATTACCACTGATGTGTGTATTTTTCATAGGAATGGTTTCACAAGAGAGACGACTGTGATTGTTTTATTTTATTTTGGATTTTGTAAATTAGTTGTTTTTTTTGTTTTTTTTAACAAATGATATTAGATTGGCACAATAACCAGCCTACGTTATTAGCTCGTCCTTTTAGTAATCCAGTTTACACACACACACACACACACACACATATATATATATATATATATTAGATTTTGTGACGCCCGCTTGATTGATTGATTGCTTGAGCAACGGCCGCTGACAGCACTAATGTTTATTACACAGCACCTTTATTTATTATACTAAAGCACACTTTTCCTCGAGTCAAATAAATACGTAAAATTGGTACCGACTGACAGGATATTCGGTTGAATAATATTGGATTTTAAAAAATATATATTTCAGAAAACATCCGTTTTACATATATTTTAAACTCCTCAATAGTGAGTGATATTCTGTAACCTACAAACCAGTAATCCTAATTACACTCAATAAGTAAATAAAGTTTAATGGAACCATCTTGAATATAGTGTACAGCAGCTTGCAGACAAAATTGTGTTTGGAAAGGGCCAAATGCAGGACACAAGGTTTATTTAAGGTAAGTTTCACTGACATTTTTAGCACCAAAGAAATAAGATATAATAAACAAGATATAATATAATGCATAGAGATGCAAAAAGAAATGTGAATGTAATAGATTAGTATCTCCATTCTTGATTATTTTAAACATATTGATTGTAAAAGTTCAAAAAATCTCAACTTCACCTTTATGGTAATAATAATTGAACTTCTTCAGAGTTTTTGGAATCTGGTACTTGGTTTCCTGTCTCTAGCATGGAAACTCATCCTCATTTTCCATTTGATAAACTTTTCAGCTGATTAAATCATGTTCGTGTTTGCATTTATAGATTTATACACCATGAGGCTTGAATCTTTAGAAAATAAGCAAAGAGAAAGTCACCCAGTCAGAGAGAGTCAGTACAGCAGTTATTTAAACAGTCAGTGACTTGGTTACGAGGTTAGAGAGGAACAAAACTTTTGCACCTGACAAAATAAAAGGAGTATTACAGCATAAGAGAGAAGGGAGAGATCTGCTGGAAGGTTACCGCTGTCTTTGGATCACACACAGCTTTTCACTCCTACTGCATTGAACAGTAATGGAAAGATTCCTCTGTCATTTGCTCTGAATAACTCCCTGTATTTAACCTGGTCTCAAAAGAATAATAAAATCCCAGTCTATCTCTGACCTCACGCTCACATCACGCATGCTTTAAAACCCCTCCGCTCTGTGTTCTGCCATGTATGAACTTTACATCTCCTCCACCATCAAAGCTCTCAAGTAACTCATATGCACACTCTCAAATGATGTGTAAAGGAATGTCTAGGAAGACCCATAACTCCACAGGAAATCAGTCAATTCATGTAAAAAAAATAAAATAAAAAAAAAGGCAGTTATCATAATAAGGCCAAAATATGTGCTCTCAAATTGAATATGTCATCCCTTAAAACCCCACTGTATGCTCAATCAAAGTCACATTAGGCATGTTAATGACATTATGAATATGATATATAGCTATTTGTGTGACACCTTAACAGGAGGGGTTGCCAGTGAAAACGCTGCACATCTCTTTGTGGTTCCCCACGGTTTATCAGCTATGACTTATCATAACTCATATCTTCGCTCTGATGCAGGCGGCCAGGTTTGGGTTTCAAAGTCCATACATGCCTGACTTGAAGAAGTGACCACTCGTTCCTGTTTGGTGACGCCAAGCTAAACAGTTAAAGTAAAAGTATCCCTCAGACGCTGTGGTGAGTCTCCTCCTCCAGACAACAGACTAAATCAAAGAGCTGAGAGAGAGAGAGGTGCTCCGTGGGATGTTGTACTCCTGCCATGGTTACTTGCTGAAAGGACAAACTCTGCACCGCAGGATGTTTTTGTGTGTTTGAGTTGGATCTGTCTGAGTTGAGTCATAGACGACATAAACAGAGTAATTCAGAAGCTTAAGGCCCAGTAATATGCATTTAAGGATTAAGCCCCAGTAATGTGCATTCTTATTTGGCTGCTGAGGTTGTCACAGCCATGCATTTTTGCTGGAAATCATAGATAATGATGAAGAGCTGATCTTTGTGGGTTTTTTTTTTGTTTGTTTTTTTGTCTGAAACAGATTATTATATCTATTTTATTGTGTAAAGTTAATTATAATCGGTTGAGAGAAGTTGGTATGCAATTTTGAATGGAAATTCTTAATCACCAAATCTTCTTTTTGGTCAAATGATAACATCCATTACAAAAATGTCTCATGCATATCTTCATGTGTGAATAATCACATGATGTACACATGATTTTTAGATGCTTATTTTTTTCATATGTGCATGTAGAAATTCTTTTTTTTTTTTTCCCCCACAGGTGATCACATGTTATTCACATGATGTCACATGGGTGTGCAATTCCAGGGCATAACATGAAAATGAAATTACATGTTAAAATGCACTTTCACTTGCTTTTCACACATCATCACATATTGCTCACTTAATCATTTAGTTGTACCTAAGATATGTGGCTATCTATTATTTATTATTTACACAAAAAAGGAGTGATTTGAAAATCGAGAAAGCAGATGCCATTGAAGAGCGATGTGCGGTGGTTGAGAGCTCTAATAAGAGGGATGATGGTGTCATCACTGCAGCAGCTGCCAAGGTGGCACGAAAGATCAAAAGCACACAGCTCTCGCCCAGTTCTTTAATGACTAACTTAGACACCAGCACATACACACTCACACTGTATTCTTATTCCCAGTTTAACCAGTCTCTACAAACGTATTCCTGCCACAAAATTTAATGACTAGCTTACATGCACACTCACACATGGAGTTGAATTTTGCTTTTTCTGGCAGAAGTTATCTCTCTCTTTTCTCTCTTCCAGTTCCATCTGAACTCTGTTCAATTATAAATCATCACTCCTTCTTTCATCTCTATTTTCACTGCACGTTTCATTGGTTTCTCTTTGTTTGCCAGCACCAGTAAGGACAAGGTGACTCCATTATATGTTCCACCTGTGGGGTTTAGTACCCAAGTGATTGTATGGCATGTTAAAGCTGAGTGAATATTTAAGTGTGTATGTGTGTGTGCATGTCCCTTATAGAAAACTCACATACATTTCACATGGGCTCATGAGAATAACATGTGATCACATTTGAAAAATCTGTGAAAGTGCATTTCAACATGTTATGCCCTGAAGTAAACACATGTGAACAATACATTCACCAGCAACTTTATTAGAAACACCATACTAATATTGTATAGGACCCCTCTTTGCTCTCAGAACAGCCTCCGATCACATGACATGGATTTCACCAGGTGTTGGAAACATTCCTTTGAGATTCAGGTCTATGTTGATATGATTGCATCACATAATCACAAAAAAGTTTTGTCAGCTTCACATTCAGGGTGTGAATCTGACCCTACGGACTGCGTGTTGCAGCAGAAATTGAGATTCATTCAGACCAGGTGTCATTTTTCTAATATTCAACTGTCCAGTTTTGGTGAGTCTGTGCCCACTGTAGACTCAGATTCATGTTCTTGGCTGACAGGAGTAGAACCCAATGTTATCTTCTGCTGTTGTAGCCCATCCCCCTCAAGGTTTGGTGTGTAGTGCACTCTGAGATGCTTTTCTGCTCTGAGACCACGTCAAAAATCTGGGATTTTTTAAATACAAAATTGAAATAAACTGAAGGTTTTAGAATTTAAAACAAAGAAAGAATATTCAAGATTCTGAACTATTTCTACAACCCCAATTCCAAAAAAGTTGGGACACTGTGTAAAATGTCAATAAAAACAGAATGCAATGATTTGCAAATCTTATAAACCCACATGTTATTCACAATAAAACATAGAAAACATATTGAATGTTTAAACTGAGGAAATGTACCATACTTTTGATAACATCAAAAGATTCAGAGAATCTGGAGAAACCTGTGCGCAAGGGACAAGGGTGAAAATCAGTATTGCATGCCTGTGATCTTCGGGCCCTCAGGCGGCACTACATTAAAAACGGGAATGATTCTGTAATGGAAATCACTGCATGGGCTCAGAAACACCTCCAGAACTCATTGTCTGTGAACACAGTTCGCCATGCCATCCACAAATGCTGATTAAAGCTCTATCACGCAAAGAAGAAGCCATATGTGAACATGATCCAGAAACGCCGCTGTCTTCTCTGGGCCAAAGCTAATTTAAAATGGACTGAGGCAAAGTGAAAAACTCTTCTGTGGTCACACGAATCGAAATTTTAAATTCTTTTTGGAAACCATGGATGCCGCATCCTCTGGACTAAAGAGGAGAGGGACCATCCGGCTTGTTATCAGCGTTCAGTTCAAAAGCCTGCATCTCTGATGGTATGGGGGTGCATTAGTGCCTATGGAATGGGCAGCTTGCACATCTGGAAAGGCACCATCAATGCTGAAAGGTATATACAGGTTTTAGAGCAACATATGCTTCCATCTAGATGACGTCTTTTTCAGGGAAGGCCCTGCATATTTCAGCAAGACAATGCTAAACCAAATACTGCATCATTTACAACAGCATGGCTTCATAGTAGAAGAGTCCGGGTGCTGAACTGGCCTGCCTGCAGTCCAGACCTTTCACCAATTGAAAACATTTGGTGCATGAAATGAAAAATAAGACAAAGAAGACCCAGGACTCTTGAGCAGCTAGAATCCTGTATCAGACACGAATGGGACAACATTCCTCTCCCAAAACTCCAGCAACTGGTCTCCACAGTTCCCAGAGGTATACGGACTGTTGTTAAAAGAAGAGGGGATACTACACAGTGGTAAACATGGCCCTGTCCCAACTTTTTTGAGACATGTTGCTGCCATCAAATTCAAAATTCAACTTATTTTTTCCTTAAAATGGTACATTTCCTCAGTTTAAACATTTGATATGTTTTCTATGTTCAATTGTGAATAAAATATGGGTTCATGAGATTTGCAAATCAATGCATTCTGTTTTTATTTACATTTTACACAGCGTCCCAACTCTTTTGAAATTGGGGTTGTAGGACCCTATTTAAATATAAGCAAATCTGTGCTATTGACCATGTTAACTGTATAAAAGGTCAGATTTTCTTCATGCTTAATCTCTTCTATTGAAGCATGTGTTCAAACGACACTCTGATGGACTGTATCTAAAAAGGATTATAAGGTTTTGCACAAACTTGTGGAGTCCATGCCAGCTGGAGTCATTAAAGCAAAAAAGGGGATGTACCAAATACTAAGACACTCTGAAATTCATGTAAATATTTCAAAGATTCTACTTTTCACTCATCAATAATATAATTTGTAATGAAAATTGTTGTATTGAATTTGCATTTGCAAAAAATGCATTTGCAAAAAATTAGTTTGCATTTGCAAAAAATGCAAAACAGAAGCATTTTCACTAGTGCTCCCAGACAGACAGACTTTTGGACCCCACTGTCCAAAATTATCTTCGAGAGGCACAGAGTGGCTATCTGAGTTACTGTAGCCTTTCTCATCAGTAGGGCATTTCTGCCTGCATATCTGCCACTCACTGGGTGTTTTTGTTTTTCACACCATTCTGTGTAAACTCTACAGACTTTTGTGTGTGAAAATCCCATGAAATCAGCAGTTTCTGAAATACCCAAAGTATCCTGTCTGGCAACAACACCCATACTACAGTCAAAGTCAAAGAAATCACATTTTATATGTGAACATTAACTGATGCTCTTGACATGTATCTGCATGGTTTTATACATTGCGCTGCTGTCATATGATTGGCTGATTGGATAATTGCATGAATTAGCAGGTATATGTGTTCCTATTAAAGTGGATAGTGTGTAATAATAATAATAATAATAATAATAATAATAATAATAATAATAATTCCTTAGATTTATATAGTGCTTTTCTAGACACTCAAAGCGCTTTACATTATATGGGGGATGAAATCTCCTCAGACTATCGCCAGTGTGTAGCATCCACCTGGATGATGCGATTGCAGCCATAGTGCGCCAGAACGCCCACCACACACCAGCTAGAGTGGGGGGGGGGAGAATTTGATCCCCTGCTGATTTTGCCCACTGACAAAGAAATGATCAGTCTATAATTTTAATGGTAGGTGTATTTTAACAGTGAGAGACAGAATAACAACAAAAAAATCCAGAAAAACGCATTTCAAAAAAGTTATAAATCAATCAGCAGGATTTCTGGCTCCCAGGTGTCTTTTACACAGGTAACGAGCTGAGTTTAGGAGCACTCTCTTAAAGGGAGTGCTCCTAATCTCAGTTTGTTACCTGTATAAAAGACACCTGTCCACAGAAGCAATCAATCAATCAGATTCCAAACTCTCCACCATGGCCAAGACCAAAGAGCTGTCCAAGGATGTCAGGGACAAGATTGTAGACCTACACAAGGCTGGAATGGACTACAAGACCATCGCCAAGCAGCTTGGTGAGAAGGTGACAACAGTTGGTGTGATTATTCGCAAATGGAAGAAACTGTCAGTCTCCCTTGGTCTGGGTCTCCATGCAAGATCTCACCTCGTGGAGTTTCAATGATCATGAGAACGGTGAGGAATCAGCCCAGAACAACACGGGAGGATCTTGTTAATGATCTGAAGGCAGCTGGGACCATAGTCACCAATAAAACAATTGGTAACACACTACGCCGTGAAGGACTGAAATCCCGCAGCGCCCGCAAAGTCCCCCTGCTCAAGAAAGCACATGTACAGGCCCGTCTGAAATTTGCCTGAATGATTCAGAGGAGAACTGGGTGAAAATGTTGTGGTCAGGTGTGGTCAGATCTCTTTGACATCAACTCAACTCGCCGTGTTTGGAGGAGGAGGAATGCTGCCTACGACCCCAAGTCATAACACCATCCCCACTGTCAAACATGGAGGTGGGAACATTATGCTTTGGGGGTGTTTTTCTGCTAAGGGGACAGGACAACTGCACCGCATCAAAGGGACGATGGACGGGGCCATGTACCGTCAAATCTTGGGTGAGAACCTCTTTCCCTCAGCCAGGGCATTGAAAATGACCTTAATGACTTGGAGAGGATCTGCAAAGAGGAGTGGGACAAAATCCCTCCTGAGATGTGTGCAAACCTGGTGGCCAACTATAAGAAACGTCTGACCTCTGTGATTGCCAACAAGGGTTTTGCCACCAAGTACTAAGTCGAAGGGGTCAAATACTTATTTCCCTCATTAAAATGCAAATCAATTTATAACTTTTTTGAAATGTGTTTTTCTGGATTTTTTTGTTGTTATTCTGTCTCTCACTGTTAAAATACACCTACCATTAAAATTGTAGACTGATAATTTCTTTGTCAGTGGGCAAACATACAAAATCAGCAGGGGATCAAATACTTTTTTCCCCCACTGTATAGGTGGAGAGGAGAGGAGAGTGATATAGCCAATTTAGGGATGGAGATTATTAGGGGGCCATGATAGATAAGGGCCAATTGGGGATTTTTAATGACCACAGAGAGTCAGGACCTCGGTTTAAAGTCTCATCTGAAAGACAGTGTATATGATTACATGAAAATAAAGTGAAAAATAAATGCACTGTATGTGATCAAATTAAAATGAGAAAATGAAGAATTCATTTTAAAAATTCACGTGATAATCAGTGGGAAAATGTGAAAAAATTGCATGTGAAAAATGTAAAATCTGGAAAAACTTTCATGTGAAAATAAAAACTGCAGTACATATGAAAAGTCCAATGTGAAAAATGTATCAAACATAACATGTATCTTAAAAAAAAAAGAAAGAAAGAAAGAAAAGTGTACATTTTAAAGATTTTCACATGTGAAGCTTGTGTAAATTTTCTGTACTGTGTGTGTGTGTGTGTGTGTGTGTGTGTGTGTGTGTGTGTGAAATTGGGATCACCCACATCCCTCATTACCCCTCACAGCCCTCAATCTTTGCCAAAGCCATGTTTGCCAGCACATGACAGTGACATACAGCAGGAAAGCCACCCAGTAGAAACATGAGCTCACACCTCAGTTACAGTTGCCGCCAACAGCTACAGGAGAGGAAGAAATAAATAAATAGAGCAGTCACAGTAATCAACATTACAGAAAGGTCTGAGATAAGGAAAGAGCAACTGCGCCTAAGATTGCCCCTATTAAGGAAATTTTTTGTTTGCCTTTCCATAACAGCCCATTTTCCTGTTCTGTTTAGTCAGTCATTGTATGGGAGTTGAATTGACTTCTGCTGCACAGAAAGACCCCAATTTCTGCCACCTGTTCCCAGCCTCCTGGAGGAGAGAGGCCTAGCAAACATCAAAATATACCTCCTTTGTTCCATTTGGGTTTAATTCCAATCCAATCAGCCTCATTATAACATCTGCGAGACCAAAAAGGCAAGCTGTATTTTACAGCGTGTCCGGATATGATGTATTCCAAAGAGTGGCGTGTGGTTCTGATCCCCCACCCTTACCCCTCCATAATCTTGGCCCCAACAAAGTCTCCCCGCTAACCTCTATGGTACCCTGCTGCTCTCTTGCAGATGGTGCCCTGATGCCCATGCCTAGTGCTCCCTTTATTTCTTTCTTTATTTCTTTTTACTAATTGATAAAAGGAGGATTAAAAGTCAGGGTTTCCTGTGAGCTAGTGCAGATAAACTTTTACCACAAGTTTAAAATAAAATAAATCCAAAAATAAAAACAACTTCTTTCCTAACTAATTCCTGACTATGTAATCAAAGTGACAGAAACAGACGACGTGACCCGAAGCAGCCCCCCTCTCTTTACCTCAGGCCCAGGCCATGTGAACCCTAAATGAGTTCCATTAACCAAGTCCTGTCATGACTAAAAAACGGCTGTCATTTGATCAGAAAGCAAACAGGAAGTGTAATTAACAAAAATGCAGGAAGGTGTCATAGCTAGGTCATTGTGTCCTGGTCTTTGATTAGAGCTACAGTATTCGTAATGGGTCTAGCTCTGTTACACTGATCTGCCTATAGTCATGCTACTTCTAACAGATCTCAGGGTAAGACAGAGTACTCTCCCTCATCTACTGGGCATTGCCATGGCAATGGACTGGGGTTTGGAAAGGGCAACGTTAAAAATGTAATAGAGTACAAGATTGGTCATTTTTCCTGCTTCTAATAAGCCAATGCTCCGGTATGGTTTTTCCTCTCTCCTTTTTTTCCTGAACATTTGCAATAGTGGATAAAAATTTGGACCTGGATTTTTAAAGGGCATTGGAAAGAGCACCAGGGAGGAAAAATCATGAGCTGGACCGGATTGGCATAGATAACAGCCAACCCTCAGTCTTTGCATCAGGCAAAAATAAAGAAAAAAAATCCCATTTATTCCTTTCTGGTGCTTAATCCAATAGACCAACCTCAAAGAGTGCTGGCACACATCTCTTCATGTAAAATCCATTCTACTCGGTTCAGTCATGACCTCAAATCTGCTCAATAAAATGCTTGCCACCCATTCAGCTGTGATATTAATATGCCAGCCTTGCTTTGGTTCTCTATGTGGTGGGCCTATCAATGAGGTGGGGAAGGATAAAGGCCCATTTGGGAGAACATAAACACTACAGCGCCTGTGCCTAGCCATCGAATGGCTGAGCTGCGCAGAGCCAAAACGTTCCCCTGTCTTTAACTGCATTGATTACTGTGTGGATCAGTGAGTGTTTGTAGCACCACCCTGCCACCCAAACCGACGGCAGGCGAACATGCTCGTCATCTCACTGCTGCCTGCCTTGGTGGTCTCTAGTGCAAGCTATATTTTTCCCTCGTCTTTCTCTTTCTCGTTTCTTTCTTTTTTTTTTATTTTTTTTATAGCAAACAGAAAATTGTTCCTAATTCGCTGCTGCTAGAGGGGGGTAATTTGCGGCTTTTGGCAGAGCATTGTAAGCCCCAAATTTGAAAAAGCTGTTGTGGGGAAGTTGTTTTTATGGGCGTGCACCATGGGTTTTGACAGCAGGAGAGACAAAATCCAATCACTTTAATGCATCAAGGGGAAAAAATACAATTAAGGAGAGGAAGCACTTGAATATCAGCAGTAGAGATGATGAAATACTTGTCTAACACAGTTAACTCTGACATTCTGCATGCAGCTCCAGCACACAGGTTCTAGCGATCCTATATCTGCTATCTCTTAAAATGTATTTGAGTTGAAAGAATTTTTGAAAATGACCAGAGAGGACTGCAGGCTAAATAGATTCAAGCTTAGGTTGTGGTAAATAGAGGACAGAGTGTAAAAGAGATTTGGACAAACAAATGTAAACTGATTACAGCCAACCTTAAGCTGATCAGATATCTGTAAACATATTTTGGAAACATATTTCTTATTGTATCTGTTCACCTATCTGTTCTAAAATCTATTTTTATATAATTTTATTTCCCATGCATCACTCACTTTCCTTCCCATGCATTAATCTCTTTTTCTCCTTGCTCAGGATATTGCTGAAGTGTTTTGGTTTCTCTAACTCCAACGTGGTTTTTCGCTTCCACGATGCTGCGTCAGTACCTCGGGTGTTTAAATACTTAAGGAAGGTTTAAGGAGCAGTAATACATTAACTTCGCATCACCCGAGGGCAATGTAAAAACTACCCTCAGAGTGAAATGAAGTCAATAAATAAAATGAGGCCTTGTCAGATGTCTGGAACAGCTTTAGAGGATGTGAACAACAGGGAAAGCCACTGTGTTGAAATTAGCGCAACTAAGCTGGGAGGGTGTCTGCTGCAGGGCTCTGAGACATTCGAGCAGTTGTTGTGTGCCAGTAACTAATGACAGTGGGGTGTGCTGTAGCTAGAGCCAAAAGTAGCAGAGTGTTTGAGTTTTAATAAGCCATTTCGTTGAATGACACAATACAGTTGCTATTTGAAATGGGAACACCATCATAGATCCTGTTGGTCTCTGTGCCCACTTCCACTGGTGGTCTCCAAGCACACTAGAGCTTATGAGGAATGGAAAACAACCTTTTGCGCATAATACCAGTGAGTCATAAATTAGAAAATTAAAACTCTTGCCAATTTATTAATTGCTCAATCATTCAAGCACAAGAATCAATTTTCCATACATTTTGCTTCAACCACTGATAAGCAACTCTTTGTTGCACATTATAGCCCTTCAAACATCTGCTTAAGGATAACAACTCTACAGTAAAGCTAAAGTGCTATCAAATTTGGACCCCTGGACTAAAGTGGCCCTCAGATAAACCCACAACACAAACAATGACACCGCTTAAGTCAGTCTCTTTCATGGATACAGCAGTGTTGCACTAGGTGGGGGGCAGTTCTTGGCTCACTCCGAAGCCCTGGTGATTGATGGGACCCCTGGAGGACATTGCAGGTGTTGCACAGGCCAAACACTATCACATGCCAAGTCAAGCCAGTGTTGTTCTTCCCTCAATGAGATGGATGGAGACGAACATTCCACAAGTTCACATGAAAGCGAGCGAGCTAAAAGCTGTGCTTGTCAGTTGTAACATTGGACTGGACTGCTAACCTGCCCAGCTGGAGAGGGCTACACAGAGGTGAAAGTGCACCTCTTATCTGATCATCAGGATCATTGAAGAGGTCCAGAGGTCACCTGGAGGGGTGGGCACCAGGGCAAGGTCAAATATGTGTAGAAAGTGGTAGTGTTAAATGTATCACATTTTCAACATTGTGAAAATGGTGTTCTAGGAATCGAACTAAATGTCTGTAGGATTTTGGAGCTGAGGTGTAGATTTTACTCTGACAATACATTTGCAGCTGTATTTGGCATCGTGAATAAAAATGACCTACTATTTAACACAATTTTAAAATGAACATTTACAGCAGTTTAAAAAGCTGATAATCCTAATTCACAATTCTGTAAAAAAAAATTAAAAAATCAGTTCTGTAATGCATTACTGGTGTAACTTCTGCTTGTTTGAATTTTCCATCTAGTTTGTTTTCTTTGGACTACATCCTGCCATGCCCATTTTGTAAGGGCTTTTCAAATGACAGTCTCTGGAACTGCACAAGTTACAAGAGCTAAAAGTGGCTTTGGTCTCTAAGTAGTATCAACGTTTACACTTCCTTCCAGTCTGTTGGCACTGCTGTGTAGATTACAGAGTAACCACTTCCTCCATAGTTCAACTCTCCTGTTTCTTCCAGTACAATCCTCCCTTCTACTCTTTATCTTTCTCCATGACACTTAGGGAGCTCCAGCCTGCACCTGAACCATACTTCTCAACTTATATAAGGGGGGCCTGTCCCACAGCTCGACCTCAGGACCTCCATAAAGTGGCCTGCCTCGTGTTATCTCAGCACGCCTCATGACGAGCGTAAAGGGACTGCTCCGAGGGCATGTCAAGGTCTTGCTCGCTGTAAAATTGAGAGCAGAACAGTGATAGGAAAATATAGACTTCTGCATGTGGAAACACCCAGGGAGCATTTGATCCTGGTGGACATGTGCCGTTCCAGGAGGACATGCACAGTATATTTCCTCGCTCCGGTGCACTGTGTCCTCGGTTAAGCTGTGATCCGAAGTTATAAACAATGAACACAGACACAGTGCGCACAAGGATGACAGGTGCCAGGATGAGGACTATGGAAAAAGATGATGATGTGTGTTGGTGTATTCCTGATGAATATGTAGGAGGATATTTATTTGAACTGATGTCAATTTATAATCAATGTGTTCTCTGGTGTAACTTGGTAAAACTAGGCATGATATACCCCAGTGAGCACAAAAACATTCAAAAGACATGAAAATGACATCTTTGCTGATGTCAGAGGGATTTCTAGATTTTGGCCAGATGTAGAAAAGATAATAATTGGATTTATGACCTCAAACTCAATATATAAAAATGTAAAAGGCAACCCAGAACTGACCAAAAGTAGACCAAAAACAATATCTTTTTATCATCAATTTAAGTCATACAGTACGTGATTGAACCAGTAATGAGCGTCTCTGGTCAGTTGATGCTCACTGGGACCTCTACAAGAAAAATTTACAGTACATACGGTGGTACATATGAAAATCTGAAAGTACAGTACTGTCGAGAAGTCTTAGGGACATGTAAAGAAATTCTGTATGAAATGAAGGTAATTTCAAAAACAATGAAAATAAATGCCTTTAAAGGGGGAAAAAAAAGAAAACAGTAAAAATCTAAACCCAATCAATATTTGATGTGACCACCCGGTTTTCTCAGATACATTGTCATGCAGTTTTATTAGGAAATTGGCTGGCTGGTTGATTGTTTCCAGCATCTTGGAGAACTTGCTAGCTCTTCTCCATAATTTGGCTCTCGCATGCTTCTGTCGTTGCAAGTAAAATCTCTCAAAGCCTCGATGATGTCAAAGTCACATTCAAAGTTTGGTCTTTTGTACTGAAGCAATATTTCAGAAGAAAAAAACAAACATGTAAGACTTTTACACATTATTGTATGTAATGCCTTAAAATTAAACTGAACCTGTAATTGTTTAATTGCCAATTTGAATACATATATTTATTCACCTGGGTGGGAATGGGAAAATACAGGTAATGCTTTAGGAGACTTGTGGAGCATGCCTGGTGAGTTCATATACACGAAGCTGTAAAGAACAGAGATTTATGTGGCGAAGAGAGAAGAGAGAAAGTGAAGAAAGAGGGAGGTCAACTGCAGAAAGAGCGATGGAGGAGTTTACTGCTGAGGAAAAAGGGGGTTTAAGCTGCGTGGAATGGGAGACAGCGAATGTTTGGATAGAAGAGGGGGAAAGCCATGCTAATTTATACTTCACTAATTTGAACCAGCACACCCCTTGCACCTGAGATGCATTCCACCAAGCTTAGACGTGGGAGGTTGACGAGCAGAAGAAGGATCTGTGTCTCTCTCTTACTCTCTCTCTCTCTCTTGCTCTCTCTCTCTTTCTCTGTGTATATTTGCAATTATGTGTAAAATGTGTAAGAAAGAGAGAAAGTGTGTGTTGGGGCGGGGGGGTGGGGGTTAGACAGTGAGAAAAAGTAATGGTTTTGTGTGTGCATGTGTCTGGGTGTATGCGTGGGATGTGTATGCATAGAGCACGTGTGTAAAGGTCAGAGGCGAATGAGGGTCACTGTCAATGCTGCCTTTGTTAACGCCTCTAATGCCACACATGGAACGGGGTGGTCTGTGTGTGTCAGGGACCTAGTCGTCGTGACAGTCCCATGTAATCATCGGAGCAGGACCACCCTGTCTGTCACACAAACACAGCTACGCTTTTCAGTGTGAAATGTATAAACGTGTGTCATCAGCACTGCTGTCATGTTTATAATGCTAGGAGCAGATGGGCATCAATGCTACAACGCACCATAATTCAAACGATGCAAGATTGCTGCCAGTGAAGTCATAAGGCCTGAAATAATAATCAGAATGATCCTATTACCCTAAATGGCAGCTACCCACCCATGATCATCTTTATGGGGATGTAATTCATACTACTACAGTAATAATACTAGAACATTTGTTTAAGTATCATCATAATCGGCCTTCCTTTTTACATCTTACAAATATACAAGTACAAAAGAAACAAGTATCCAAAAAATAACAGTGACTAACAATGATGTAGCAAGTCAAAAATGAGAAAGAAGGAACTGTTGTTTTGTGATGTGATATACCTGAAAACATTTTAAATATTATTTCTGCTGCATGTCTAAGTGATCTGTAAGGAGGATGAGCTGAAGTTTCATGGACATTTTGGTTCTGTCAGACCAGTTAAACCATACGTCTATGGTCTATGGCTTGTCAATGGTAAAAATATTAAGCAACACTTTATTTGAAAGACAGCCACACTGGGCATTCATAACACATTTATCAGCATTGCATCACTCTTTTATGAAGTGATGCTGGATGTTTCAGGAATGTCAGAATTCAAGAAGTGACATTAGAGAGTTTGCAACTTTGTCCTTACATGAGAGACAAAAGAACTTTATGGTTAGATTTGACTTACAGTTAGTGTTTATAACTGTGTTGTAAATGCCAACTTCATTATTACTATTATGCCATGAAAATCATTCATTCAGCTGACTGCTGAATGTCTTAAAAGTGTAGTAGTAAAGGTTGTACATTTAATGCTTCATAAATACAAAACTGATTTATGTTATTTTACTTTGAGGGTTTGAAAATCATTCATGCAGTTGACGTGTGCTTCTTACATATGTGATCTTGTATCAGAATAGTGCACCATAGCACTTTTGATTGCAAATAGAGCACCACCAGTTCTTTCATACAGTATCATTCAGTATTCAGATGCTATGACTTTATATATATTATATATATATATATTGTTATAACATTTTTGAGGCTTAACATAATGTAGGTTTAATTAGAGAGTGAAATATTGCAGGTGAAAATTTCTGTATATTTGTTGGACCTACTCAAAGTAGCAGTGATCTGTATTTTGTATTATGGTGCTTGGTACCTTCTCTCTCTGACTCCATGAGAATGAGATGGAGATTATTTTACAATGGTGATTAAATGGTGGGGAAAAGCTAAGATAGATGAGTTAATTTGATTGAGTATGAGGTATTAAAACTGGCATTGATAGTGCTGTATTTCTATTTTTGTCTACATATATTTTTGTTTTGTCTGTAAATAGTGAATCTTTTGATGTCTACAAATTCTAACCATGATAAGGTTGTACTGTTTGCTGAATGTAGAGTAAATGGTATAATAAAAAAAATAATAAAAAAGAAAAGAAATTCGAGTCCTCCGTGCTGTTTGAGCTTTTTGGACGGTGAATAGCGTAATTTGAGATTTTGTTCTTTCTAGTAAAATCTGATGACTATACAATCATGAAAAAACAGCAGGAGGTGAGCAGAAATTCAGTTAATTCATTTAGGTTTGGTGAAATGTGGAAGCCAAGATATTTCACTCTTAAAAGGTTGATCTCTGACTTTGGCATCTCAGCTGAATTTGATCAGAAACAGAAAATGTGTTTCAGATTCTGTAAAACTGCAATAGTTATTAATTGAATGGAGGATTCAAATAGAGATTGATATTATATGTATTGACATCAGCATATACTGTACACTGACATTTGATGAAGGTATGATTTTGGTGCTTGCTGAGTATTTATTTATTTATTTTAAATACATGTATATTGGTTATAAAAGACAAAATGGGTGCTATTGTATTTTTTGTAATTGTTGACATCAAAAGTGATTAACTGAAGAGAAACTGATAGGACCATTCTGTTCTAGCCAATGTCTTAGTGTTAATGGAGGCTTTTTTAGAAAGAGGTTATTATAGAAGTGGATCAGTTTAAATAGTCTGTGTTTGTTTTCAGTATTTTATGAGGAATGTCTCCAATAATGAAATCAGTTTCATGTAAATTTTTGAGTGCTGAGATTCCAGATTCTAGACTATTAAGCTTTGCTTATTATTTTTATATCTGAGCTGATTAATGATATATGACTTTAGTGGAAACATGGGTAGGGTTTCAGAATGGACTTGCCTTATTTGGTTACAGAATAAGCATGATGACATCAGAGCTCTTTATACGATTTGACTGTGTACTTCTGTAATTCTCCGGGTCATCTGTTGTCGGGCATGAGAGGATAAGCTTTGATAATTTCTTCTGATGTTGGGATGTGGATTCTGACTGAGTTTTGTAAAGACACTCCTTAGAAATAGGTGGACTTGTGAGGAAATCTAGAGAATCAATAATTATGGAAGGCTCTTGAGTGATTTTCCCAGATGGATGTGTGATTAATGTAATAAATTGACTTCTCTGCTTTTACTTTCTAATTAGGTTGTTGGAATTTGTGGCTTTATTTTGAAAATTCGTAATTTTGCTTTTGACAACAGAATATGGTTCAGTTTTCTTTTTCAGTATAGTATTGAGTCTGTGTTTGGCTTTAAGAAGTCCTTGATGGTTCAATCAGTAGAGATTGATGTTTTTTTTCTTTTGGGGGGGATAGAGCATGAAATATACTTCATGTTTGAAGTAAGTGAGAAATTATTTATCACTGAATAATGATGAGTATTATGAATCTGGGGGAAGGTGGGATTGGTAAGCGTATGGGTCCATGGTCTGACACACTCCACATAAGTGGGTTAATTACTGAATGAAAAATAAAGTTATTAGTAATGAAGGAGTAAGAAGTTTATGTGGGAGTGTTATTTACTGTCAAGTTGGCAGTTTTCAGATATCCGTCAATTTATAATTTATATTTTGAGGGCAAAATCTTGCATTCACCGTGGTTTTTGAAAGGAATAAAAGAAAAATGTACAATTGCATTTTATATTTAAATTGATTTCAAGAAGTTAAAAATGAAATGTGGGTTTATTCTGCAACAAGTCAATAATCCAAAACATAAGGCCAAAATAACACCCTCTGAGATCTGATCTGAAGAAGGCAGTGTATGACATCTGGCAGAGTTACAACAGATATGTCAAAAAATAATAAAATAAAATAAAAAGGGGTTCAAAGAGTTACAATAAAGTTATCAGGAGGACAAGAGGCTGAAAGTTACAACTAGAAGATATGAAAGAACATCTGTGAAAACAAATAAACTAAGTATCTTGACATTAATGAAATTACTTTATCTAAGCATATGCACATTTTTGCACTTGACTCTATATTGTTTGAGTAACAATGCCAAGTTTGTTAGAGTATATTAATGATGACTGGGTCACGTACAGATCCAGAACTGTGTTAAAATCACTACCTTAAGTCATGTGTGAAATAAATCCATAGAAATCTTATTGAGCAAGTATAATTTAACCACATTCCCTATGAACACATCCACAAAACCCACTCCTCATTCTAACTTTAACTTTTTTTATCGATGGCCTGTTTAAAATTTGTCCAAATTTGTGATTGTGAGACACAACCACATTTAGTTACACACAGTAGAGCTTTACTTGTTCCTCTATTTTCAGTTATTTGAGGACATAAGAGATTTGCATTCACTACAATCTGCTAGTAATTTGAGACACCACACAGACACTGCTTTTGATGAGTCTCATACTAGGTCCTGGATGAAGTTAGACATCTCTCCATGAGGTTTACAGCCTTCCATTCCCCCTTCAAACTCACTTAATACCTTCCTCTTCTCTCGGCTGCGTAGACTATAAATAAATTAAATCACAGAATCCCTGCTGTTGATGTGATGGGCTGTCATTATCAACTCATGTGTCTATTAATGTTGAGGATACGTGTATAAATCCCAGGGGAGATGGAGGGGAGGGTGGGAAGCACAGGAAAATAGATGAGTGGAGAAAAGCCAAAGCTGTGAAAAACAAAAACACAAGCTGGGTTGAAAGACAGCAGCAGACATAGGACATGTGATCAGCATACTGGTCAGAGGTTCAATTACACTAATGCTTCTTATTCAGTATTTTTCCTACATATCTTCTTCGCTTTTCTAAATTAGGACAATGTAACCTTACTATACAGATTCTACTGTGGTGAAGGGTTTCTTGTTTCCACAAAAAAGGGCTGCATCACTTATAAAGAGTATTATTTTTTGTGCTTTTTGCAGCTCTCTTATTCAATTTCTTTACAGGCCTTGATAGACAGCTTGATAGTCTGCACACACGAATGATTTTGAGTCTGGGGGAATTGGCAGGACAATATGCACACACAAACACACACACACACACACACACACACACACACACACACACACACACACACACACACACACACACTCTGGTGGTTGCTAGACAGACGTTTGCCCTCTTCGATTTTTTTACATTTTTTGCCCAGTGTCTATTCTAAGCACCCGACTCAAAGCACTTCAAAGTGGCCACAGTATGTCTGTTTCTCCCTCATTTGTCTCACGCATGTGTACACACACACACACACACACACACACACACATACACACACGTACTCACTATTTTCCCTTGTCCCACAATGATGGCCTGGAGACCACAACCCCAAACCATGAACATCTGCATGATGCATATGTAAAATGATTAAGTAGATAATAATCCTTTCATATTGTATTCAGTAATATTCATGATTCTCTCTAGGCATAGCATTTATCTAGATATACATCTCTAGATCAGGCAATGAAAAGGAAGTACCACATTTTTACAGATCATAGAATCAGTTTTTCATAGATTAGAATAAATACTAGCCTTGAGATACTGTACATTTAGATTATTGGTATAGTATTAGTGGAAAACCAAAACCCTGCTGCTTTGTAAACCTTCACTCTTTAAATGCACTTATTTTGCTCTCCCTCTCGTGTTGAATCCTTGCTTTCAAAGGAACCGCACTGCAAATCAGAGGTCTGGTGTTTGGGACTGAACACTGTCTTTAGATTGTCTCTCTCTGTCTCTCATTTTCTGTGCTGGAGCAGTGCTCAGGGCCTCTGTTTCTACTGTGCCGGAGCTGGACCGTGTCGGACTGAAACAGGATTCGAGTGGAACCGTTGCTGAGTGCTGTGGCGCGGTACTGCATGGCCTCCCTCAACCCTGCGGCACTCATTAGCTCAAGGCTCTGTGAGCACATGTTTTGCGTTTCCCTTTTTGAAGTGACGTGACAAGATAATACCCCCACGCAAATGATGAAACATCAAGCCACGCCTGATTTGTCTTTTTGTGTGCTTACTGATTTTGGGATCCAGCCTTGGTTTGGTTAGGGCTTAGTCGCTTATTTTGAGGACTTATTCATACTTAGGTGGTAGGTGTGGGACAAAATGTCTTCCTGAATTAGCCCTAATATTGCTCCCTTCAAAATTCTACTTGGCTTTGATGTGGTTGGTTTCTTGTCTTTGGACTTCCTGGCAAGTCCTGATCATGCAACTGAGTTTTGACCCAGATGATACAGGCCATGAACTGCATGACTACACTCTGAACATGTTGACATTGGATGTTAAGAAGTAGGACTTGTCACTTTTCTCTTCTGCCTCCAATTAATGTGGTTGGGTGTAAGATTAAGTTTTGAACCCTGCTAGATCTATGCCATATTAGTTCAGCCTTATGGCAAGATACAGAACCTTGTTGAAAAAGAGTGCTTGCTTTGGCCTGACCCTTAGCCATGCTCAAACTGCAGGACAGGGTCCGTTACAAAAAATGGGGGTCTCTCTGCTGTATGTTCAAACACAGTCGACGGCCCCTGACTTCAAACGAGAGCCTCACCGCACGAGCAGCACTTGTCAGTTAACAAGGCCCGCGTGATTAATCAGGAAAAGCTCTACTCAGAGCAGGGATAAGCTCCCGTCCTGTAGTGATTTAAAGGAAAGGCTTGTTAGTCCTCACATTAGTCTCTATTTAAGATCTCTCAAGGCCACATTCATGGGATGTGTGTGTGGTAGAACCACAACAGTCTTTAAAGCTAGAGTGAGCAGAGACTTTTTTTCACCTTGCCTTCTATACTTTTTAAAACTTTACTACACTGCAGACATGAAGATCCTCACAAGCACTTTCACTCACTTTGAGTCTCTTGATGTGCTTTTTTGTATGATTGGGGCAACTCCTTTCATGTAATTGCTTTTTGTCCATCAGTGGTCTTCTCGTCTGGACTGCATTCATCAGTTGATACCAGTATAAATATCCCTAGGCCTTTTTTCTGAGGCTTCCTGACATCTGGAGGAACACATCTGGCTCATCTTCCAAATGGCAACCCACTAAAAGAGATAGTCTTCTTGGCTAACTGAACAAGTAATTTCCCTGTGTACCAGTTATATCCTAACTGCCAGTACAGCTGTTTTTGCATAAAGTCTATGCCGTGCCATGAATCACTGCTGTATCGCAAATTCCATGGCAGACGAATGTGTCTGTAAAATGTTGTTGACTGTTGTGGTTTTCTTCTGGAGAGCTCTGTACCATTTCACCTATTATATTTAACCCAGTGGTTTCTCTGTGTAATTGTTAAGCTTTTGCTTTGTTTCTCACAATAGTTGTAAACCTGTCTGCTATTCCAGGTGCGACTACATGTAGACTGCCATTTTTTTTTTTTTTAAATTCAAAACACCTCTTGGTTCAATGCGAGTTGGTGAATGTTTTTGCTGCTCTCAGCCTTTATAATTGTTTATTTTACTAACTGGATAAACAAGAATTTGATTGCTGCTGAGTACCAAATCAGGTTACAATGCAGCTCTTTTAAAAAATCAACAGCATATTGTTTCAACAGCTCACCTCACAGGCTTGGCAAAGATTCGTGCTCTTGGCAAAACTCACAAACCGAAAAGCAATAAATGAACATCGCCATTTTCCTCAGTGAACTTTAGTCTCATAAATGTTGGGTAACGGCAGGTGTGTGTACATAAATAAGTGCTCAGTGTGCCGTTACCAAGGGGATCATTTTTTGCATGTTCTTTAGGATTTACTTTACTATTATTCATGGTTTATTGACTATTTAAAAGATACACACATGCACATACACATAGAATGGACATAAGCATGTTACTATAAACATTTTTCCAGACACAGACACATGCAATAGTTTGGGGAAAGTGGTCAAAAAAAAAAAAAAAAAAAAAAAAGCATTAATAATTAATTAATCCTAAACTAATAATTTGAACTCAAATTCAAATTTGTATTATTCCAATAAAATAAGATTTCATACTAGGCTAATTCAATTCAATTTTATTTGAATAGTGCTTTTAACAATGGATATAGTCACAAAGCAACTTTACAGAAATAAATAAATTCAAGATATACATTTTAAATTGATACATTTATCCCTAATGTATTTACAGCTAAGTCTAAGTCTTTATAACCTTTGGAAATTTATAGTAACAGGACATCTAGTTTATTGGGTTTCACAGTTGTTCTTTAATAAACACTTCATAAATAAACAATAAAACAATTTTAAAAAAGGTCAAAGAGTGTATGTTACGTTATTCATAGTGAAGAAATCTAAATGATATCAGTTTAAATGTTTTTCTATTTTTTTTAGTGTGATAAATAGTCTCTAATAATGTGGACACCCACCCTTTGCATTTATAACTGCCTTTATTCTCTTTTGGATCCTCTGTTTTTTGGATCCTCTCATTTGTAATATTTACTCACAATCCTTCCTGACATATGTTAAAACCCTGCCAGATATGTTTGCCCAATCTTTGTCCATTCTTCTTGAAATATCAGTTAGAACTCTGCCCCATATTGCTTGGCCACTATTTGTCTATTCTTCTTGGCACATCTGTTGTAACTCTTCCAGATGTTATACATTTTCTTCTCCAAGTCATGTCCGAAGACTGAAAGATTTGTAACAAAACTTTCCAAACTATTTTTCTGTTGTTGTTGTTGTTTTTTTGCTTTTCCTTTCTGTTTTGGACTGTTGTCATATTGCTGGATGCACCCACATTTCATTTGGAATTTATTTGTACAGCCACATTTTCCTGTCTTCACACAGAAACCATGGGAGTGCAACATTTTGCACTCAACTGTAACTTGAGGCGAGAGATAATTGAGATAATTGATTACTGATGTATTGAACGACTTGGATGACTCTAAATGAACAACTCTCAATATAAAATGTGGTAATTAAATATGTGAAAATTATCACATAGTTTGAGATATTTGGTATAGATCTGCTGATTCTATGTTCTCCAAAAGGTAAAATTATCATTCAAATAATGGAGCATACGCTGAACAGATGGGTGGAGTATAACCCATCCCTCCCTCCGTCTCTGACTCTCTCTCTCTCTCTTCCTGAGTTGGCCACTGGACACTGGTGTGTTTTAGAAGAATAACATGGTTTATAGTGAATCACCAGCAGTGTGTTTTGGCTAGAGCGTGTGTAGTTGCGCAGGCCAGTAACAGCAACTCACTGATTTATGTTGCATGGATAAAACACAGACAGGTTACTCTTTAATATATAACTTGGAGACCAACAGACCTGACATTATGCAAATAATTTTCCACGTGGGGGCCTCGGTCTCCTCCGGGTGTAGATTACAATTTACCGGCGATCGTTACCTTCCTATCTAACCATCATCACCTCATAGGTTCAGCCAAGTTATTTTTCTTTTGCTCCAAAAGTGCTTGCAGTTACTTAACTCTTGCTTCCACATATAAATCAACTTTATGATAACACCATATTCCTGCTAAAGGAGGAATTTTTATTGTCCTATTTGAATATTGTGATATTGAATCATTACCTGCTGTTATGATTTACTGAGTCTTCTGCATGTGTCAGAGCTTTTGTGGTTTGAAAAGGTATGCAGGCTATGGATGTAAATAAGCTTGGATGGAAGCTTCTGGGGAAAGAGTGTCATTCTGTTTATTTCCTTTTGGTTTTTCGGCATTGTTATAACCCACAGGGACTGATGATAACAGAAATATTATGGAATGCACACCTGGACTGTTTTTCACCAGCGAGAGCAACACATTTCAGCTGACAGCCAAAGCAGCAAAACTCAGCGTCTCTAAGTTAATGATGGAGCACTGATGAGTATGTAAGCACAACTCAGTTCCATGTCAGCTCCTGAGGGCCGTTGCATGCATGTCCATTTTCAGCACCTTTACATGTGCAGCACATATGAGTGTTGAAAAATGATTGCCATGTAATTTGTATTGATTTTATTTGTATGCAAGAATGAAATTGCATAAAATTTGTAAAAAATAAAAAATAAAATAATAATAATAATAATAATTAAATAATTAAAAATCTGGGTGTTTTGTTTTACCTTCCTCCTTTCTCAACTCTACATTTTTTCCCAGATTAATACACAATCTCCTTTTCATTCTTTCCATAGCTTCTCCTGCACCCATCCAATGTCTCTCCTTCATTCTGTCATCTCTCCCTCTCTCCGCGTCCTCCTCAAAAGGACAGAATAATATTTGGACAGGTGTTCCTTTTTAAACACGCAGGGGACCACACTACATCATTCCCGGACCCTTTCTTTCATAAGGGAGCATCCAGAGGAACATGTCTCTAGTTCAGACTGACTATAATCTGTATTGTAATGCATCCGAAATCCCAGACAATAAAGATCTGTTTAGCACCAATTTTCCCTTTTTAAATAAGTTTTTTTTTTTTTTCTGATTCAAGCAACGGTAGAGGGCACATCTGCAAGACAGATGTGTGTCCAAGAGCAAGCTGCCTTCTTCCCCTCCTTCCCTCCCTCCTGCTCTCTCTCTCTCTCTCTGCTCACTCTTCCATTCTCCCTTCAGAAAAGAGCAAGCCTCCCTCTTTCCCTCTCTGGACCACCCACATACGGACATGCCTTGCTGTAGTGAAGGCAGAAATAAAGAGATGAGTCTTTTGACTGATGGGTTTTGCAGACTATCACTTACATCTTACATACCATCAAAACCATAAACCCACCCTTACAAAAGAAAAGAGCAAGCGATTGATCAAGTGTGAGGGCAGAGGGGTTAGAGGAGAAGAGGAGTATGTAAAACTACATCTCTATCTGTCTGCTGTCTTTTTCCAGTCGCATTAACGCCTTCTCCATGCTTATCTACAGGTCTCACACACTGGCAGATAAAGCATCTATCATATGAGGAAGTTTGTCAGAAAACTGCATCGTAACAACCTTAAAATGGATTCCAATTTTGTTCTCTATAATGCTTGTACCCCCAAGTCTTTCAAGTGTTTTATTCCCAATTTATTCTTAATTTCTTCACACAAATTTGGACAAAAGACTCATTAATCACTCAGACAACATATTTGGATTATTTAGTTTTGTTTTTGTTTTTTTTATTCGTTTTTCAGTTGCACAAAATGTATAAGCTACAGAGCAAAGCACTCCTGCCAAGTGTGTAATAAACCAGATTTTTTTCTCAGTGAATCAAAAGCTGTCTAAACAGCATGTGCTGTATGAGTAATGTAGCACTTGAGCTGTGTCTAATAATATACTGTTATCTGCAATTGGTAACAGCTTTACAAAAGCCATGTAACCCATATGAACATAAAGTAGAAGCACTACAAATGGGGATGGGAATTTTTATTTAGATTTAAAAAAACTTTTAAAATTAATTTGTGCTATGAAAGTGCATGGTGCGAGCCGGTGAAAAGTTTAGCACGTAACATGCTTCAGTGGATAAGCAAATTATTATTAATCACTTAAATCATTCTTCAGAACTTCCTAAATAATCATCAAGGCAGAGCAACAGACTACATCTCTCATGTTTGGACAGCTTCAAAGTCATGTAAATAAATGAGCAGAGTAAAACCCATGTTTTACTTCAACTTTCACTTGAAAGCAATTCCACTCTCTATCGTTACAGATACAACACCACAGGCTTTTCTACCTTGGTAAACTACCTTCATGTCCTGATGAATATAACAAATAAAACATATATTATGGCATTATAGAAATAAGTTTTGTTATTCTAGTATATAAATAATAGACATTTATTATTTATATACTAGCTTATTCTGATGCTTATTCTAATTAGGTTTAGAGGTAATTTAGCATCAAGAAGCAAAACAGCCTTAAAGTATAGATTCAGTGTATTGTTTAATGTGCCTATAAACCTGTTCTGACAACCTTTACTTAAACTTAAACCTAGTTTTACAAACCAAGATCACATAAATTCTTAAAATAATATTTACCATTTAACATTAGCTCAAATTCACTTTTTGTTGGTATTCATGATACAGCGATACAACTTTTATGTTTATGTTTTGCTCAAATAAGCCCATGTGAGTATTTTTTTTTTAAGCAAACTTTATACATTTTCAGTTTCATGAAGTGTTCTAATGCATACAAAGAGTGTTAATTTTTTTTAACTTTTGCTTTGTTTTTTCTTCTGCCCACCTCGGTGGCAACGGAGCCCACAGTAGCCCCCATGGCACCCCCGAAAAACAACCCCACAATAGAGCCGAGTAAAGTACTACCCCTCACCAGGCTGGGCAGCCACAGCACCCACCCAACCACCGTGTCCCAAACCCAGCGCAAGAACGAGGGAGGAGGTGCAGGAGGAGATAAAGCAATGTCCTCCTCTGCCTCCAGACCATCTGTGCTCTCCTCCATTTTCTCTGCGCTGGCTTCAGGCTCCACGTCAGAGCCTTCTTCGACCTCATCTTTGCATTTGCTCATGCCTTCATTGGATGAGCTTTCCTCATTACTCACTTCCATCCTTCTCTCTTCCTCCTCTGTGTGAAGGAGAGGAGGGCAGATGTAGAATTCCTTCCCACTCTCTTTCACCATCTCCTCCACCTTCTCCAGCAACTCCTCCACACTCTTTCTGCCTTTCTCCTCCTCCTTTTCTCCATCTATCCTTATGACATGATAACGGTCTCCACACCTCTGCACCAATTGCAGCAAATCCTTCTGCTCTGTGTTAAGGAACTCTTTCGGTGTTTGACCCTCTGACAGCTGGTCCGTATCAGTAAACAGGACAACAGTGTGTTTGGTGATGGCTTCGAGACCGAACACTTTCTCTAAGGCATCCAGAACCTGGAGGTTCTCACATGGCCGATGGATAGAGATGCAGAGCAAGAAGGCATGGGGTCCTGGAGCGACCAGGGATTCGCAGAGAGCCAGCTGGCGGTGCACTTCCTCTGGGGGCCTTTCTGAGTAGAACCAGTCTGGAGTGTCCACCACAACCACCTAGCATGAAGACAACATTAGTGAAGTCCATTTTTGTTGTCATGCAATTCATACACTAACTGCTCATCTCATTCATGCAGTTATCCAATCAGCCATTCATGTGGCAGCAGCACAATGCATAAAATCACTCAAATACAGGTCAAGAGCATCTAACATCAGAATGGGGAAAAATGTGATCTCTCATCACTGTGGCATGGTTATTGGTGGGAGACTGATTTGAATATTTAAGAAACTACTGATCTCTGAATTTTCATGCACAACAGTCTCTAGAGTTTATACAGAATGGTGCAAAAAAAAACCAACAAAACAAAAAACAAAACAAAAAAAAAAACATCCCGCGAATTGCTGTTCTGCGGATGGCAATTCCTTGTTGATGAAACTTATACCCAGACAGGTTTGAGCTAACAGGAAGGCTACAGTAACTCAAATAAGCACTCTTTACAACCACGGTGAGCAGAAAAGCTCTCAGAATGCACAACATTTTGAACCTTGAAGTGGATGGGCTACGACAGCTGAAGACTACAATGGGTTCTACTCCTGTCAACCAAGAACAGGAATATGAGGCCACAGTGGGCACAGGTTCAGCAAAACTGGACTGGGAAAACATCACCTGGTTTTTCAAATCTTCAACTGCCCCGTTTTGGTGAGTCTGTGGTGAGTCTTGGTAATAGTAATTGGATAACTCCATGAATGATCAAGTGTACTGGTGTTCCTATTAAAGTGGCCAGTGAGTGCACACAGACCATTGTGCAACATTCAAGACGACGATACAGTACACATGATGAGATATATGATGTATAACACAGGAGTAGATGAAAAGTGCAGCACAATACAACAAACACACAACAAAAATTACACATGGGTTCTCTCTCCATACATTTTAACACACTTGCTTTTGCTCTAAATGGAAGTCTTGTGTGGATTAATTTCTGCTTGTACTATTAATAGCTGACGGTTATAAACACTATGCATTATTCAAAATACATGCACAATAAAAATCTCAAATGCATTCACTGCTGCAAATGTAATGGATCTTGGAAAAGACTAACCTGCCTTCCAGCCACACTTGCACACCCCTTCTCACACTTCATGGTTACTGGCTTCTGAGGGGTGGAACCATGGCGGGTATCAAACACCGGACTGCTGAGGATGGCATTACCCAAACTGCTTTTCCCCGTGCCTGCCCAGCCCAGCAACACCAGCCTCAGCTCACACTCTATATGCACACATACAGACTTCAGCCATTTGTATTTTTGTATTTTATTCAGTCCCTGTTTCTGGGTTAAAAAGTAAAATTTATGCAACAAGAAGCAAGACTTGCACTGTATAGGTATAATTTGCTCAAATTTACTTCAGCCTCACCCGTGGGCAAATGCACTTAAACTTATTATTGCTTATGTTAACTTTAATTTTACTTCTTTAGTGCTTTCAGCAGTATTTTGATAGTGTTCTATTTCAATGAATGTTAATATTAAAGTTGGGAATTTAATGTATGAAAATGTACTAACATTTTAACTGCTGTTTTCTTTCAAATATTTAATATCTAATCACTATACTTTCCTCTTAGGGGAAATTAGATTTTCCTCCTAGCTCTGTAGTGACATAAAGAAACTGCCATGAGATTAGTTTCATGTGAACTAATGCAATCCTATACTACAGGGTGTCCCAAAAGTCTTCATACATAGGGGAAATTAACACTTTTTAGTAAAAGGTCTTCCAAAATTTGGATCAGGAAGCTGTCGCAAGGTTGGGATGGACTTTAACAGGAAACATGGCAAGCACATCACGCACCACACTGTTGCCAAACTTATTAACCAATTCAAAAAGACTGCAAGTGTTGCGGCTCAACCGAGAAGTGGACGTCCACGAACATCCACTGATGAAGACACAACCGACATGGTGCTGGCAAACATAGTCCTCTATGTATGGAGACTTTTGGGACACCCTGTATTATACTATAATAAGGCCTGTACAATACATATCTGAAATAATGCTTAAAAAGTATGTCTTTATCCAGGCAATATCTAGTATGTCTGTATTTTTAAATTATGCACCTGAAGTGAAGACTAATATCCATGTGTCTTTATAAAGAAGGTTGCAAAAGAAATTTACCCTATCATTACCCATGCTCTATAATACATCTCATCCAACAGATCAGCTTTGTCAACTCTGTCACATGAGCTGGCTCAGGTGTACTGGTAATAGAGAAAGTTTTACACTCTAACAGATGGTGGAACTGTACAAGTGGTGTTGAGAGATGTAGTTACCTACTAAGAAGATTATCATGTTTAAATAATTCACAGTATAATAACCATACAGCCAATTTTGGTACATTCACATTCAAATGCACCACCACCAACAAAAAGATAATAAGAATAAACTCAGTGCAGTTATCCCCTATTCTATTAGGAAAGGCAAGTAGCTAAACTGAGATAATATTTATTTTAGACGCAGCATTCTATGCACAGCATAACAAGCAAAATTATATAAAATCAACATAAAATTCTTCTGCCTTGAAAACTTTTTTTTTTTTTTTTTTTTTTAATTATTATTAGTCTTCAGCAGGATATCAAAATGTAGAAATGCAGTTTTCTCCAACTAAAAATCTGCCAGCATATTTGGATGGGATGTGGGGTGTAAGTATGTAAAAATAGCATTGTTCGTTACATCAACAACCAAAAATATAACATGAAATAACTGTATACCTAATCAGGTTTTACCATCATATTGGTATACCCTAATTTACACAAATCTGTTGTTTCAAGTAACCATTAAACAAGTGATTTTGCAGCTAACAAGTTATTTAGTAATCAGCTTTGCAGCGGTTATACTTGTTTCATCTTTTAAATGCAGGTTTTTTTGGTTTTTTTTGCTACAAACATCAGTAATACCTACATACAGAGAAGACTCTAAAAGGGTGATAAGATTACTGCATTATTATTATTATTATTATTATTATGCATTACAGCAGATTTTTGTCAAAGCTGAGTAGTAAGGCTGGGGCTTTGCCTAAGAGAATGATAAAGCAACAGCCCCATCTACTGCCAACTGATATGTAGCACATCACTAAATTATTAAAGTACTTTAAAAAAAGAGAGAGAAAAGAAAAGAAAAGAAAAGAAAAGAAAAGAAAAGAAAAGAAAAGAAAAGAAAAACGATCTCTAGCAAATACCATTTAAGGGCAGCTATGGTTATACACCAATCAGCCATAACATTGAAAACCCCTGCTTAATATTGTGTAGGTCCCCCTTGTGCCAAAACAGCTCTGACTCATCAAGGCATGGACTCCGCAAGACCTCTGAAGGTGTGCTGTGTTATCTGGCACCAAAACGTTAGAAGAAAAATTGTAAAAGAAAACGTGATTCATCAGACCTTCTTCCATTGCTCCATAGTCCAGTTCTGATGCTCACGTGCCCATTGTAGGCGCTTTCAGCGGTGGACAGGGGTCACCATGGGCACTCTGACTGGTCTGCGGCTACACTGCTCCATACACAGCAAGCTGTCTGTTCTGATACCTTTCTATCATCAAAAGCATTAACTTTTTCAGCAATTTTTCAGCAACAGTAGCTCTTCTGTGGGATTGGACCAGATGGGATAGCCTTCGCTCCCCACTCGCATCAGTGAGCCTTGGGCGCCCATGACCCTGTCACCGGTTCACTGGTTATCCTTCCTTAGACCACTTTTGGTAGGTACTAACCACTGCATACCAGGAACACCCCACAAGACCTAATGTTTTGGAGATGTTCTGACCCAGTTGTCTAGCCATCACAACTCGGCCCTTGTCAAAGTTGCTCAGATCCTTACACTTGCCCATTTTTCCTACTTTCAACAAATCAACTTTGAGAACTGACTGTTCACTTGTTGCCTAATATATCCCACCCCTTGACAGGTACCACTATAACAAGGTTATCAATGTTATTCACTTCACCGGTCTGTTGTTTTAATGTTATGGCTGACCGGTGTATATTTCAAGTATCAGGACACTCTTACATAAACAGGATGCTCTGTTTAGGAGTAAGGAAAAGCTGGCACAATGAACACATTCTCATGAGTATCTCATGAGTAGCAAGACAGGTTTTAGCCCTGGGCTAAGGCACAATGTGAATCAACTTGTTTAAAGTTTGTCTGGGCGTGACTTTAAAAATGCAGAGTGGTTGCTTTAAACATACTTAATTTCACAACTGTCTATCACAGTGACAACGTGTCTACAGTTTTGCAGAATGTTTCCTACCTTTACCCTATTCTTTGTAACACAGCAAAAACCAGGGCCAAACAAAATAACATGAACTATCAATAGGTTCCTTTAAGAGCATTATATAATTTGGAGTCTTTATTTATCTGACATTGTAGTCTTTTCAGGTCATGTTCTCAATGGGATAGTTAAATTGTGTGGTTAAAATCCTGGCAATGGACAGCAAACTCCAACCTGGTTTAGCAGAATCTGTCAGTTCCTCTCCGTCCAGGTCATGGGTTGTGCCTTGTGTTGTTTTCTCTTCCATCATCTGCAGCTGAAGCAAACAGTATATCTTATTAAATGACTATTAACAGCGTAGTAAAGTATTTTATTATTTAGTCATCATCTGTTATCGTCACTGCTGGACTCTTCTTGTGTGGGAGAGAGTGTGTGCAGGAGAAAGGGCGGGGACAGAGGTCCAACGTTTGACAGAGGAATGGAGGATAGGCTTAAATGACTCAGCACAAGAGAATTTGTACACTAAAGTCACATTTATCACACTTGAATATCCGTGTTTTCAGACAACACCTTTCCATGTTTTGCTCTTTCTGTTCGGTCTATCAAGTGAGAAACAAATTATCCAGAGTCGTATTTTGTATGTTTTGCTACACCCTAGTTATCATTGTCTTTATAACAACTTTCGTAAAAACCCAACCAGTGTACTCTGTACACATATAATGTGCTCTACAAACATATTTAAAACATACCTGTGATCCTTAAGTGCCCTAGTGCTTTATAGTGCTAGTCAGCTCTTCGTCTCACAGCACTTCCTCCTTTTCCTGTAACTTGAAACAAACACACAAAAAAGAAGCCACTGATTCTCCCCACAGACATACGAGTCTTTTAGGTCACACTCAGTCTCATTTTCCCTTCACAATCCCTCTCTCTTCTGCCTGAGTGTCCCCTTCTGTCTGGTGTGTTTCCAATCACACGGCTGAGAATTGGCTTTAGCCTATAACGACGCGTGCGCACTCGCTCGCGCTCTCTCTCTCTCTCTCACACACACACACAAACACAGAGGGGAAGTCTTGCACATTGCACATAAAGCTGAGCCACGTTGTCTATGCTATTCAAACTATTCATTCCCTTTTAAGGCAGGTTTTTTTGTTTTGTTTTGTTTTTTTTGGAAGAACAGGAGCTAAAGTGTTAGTGGTTACAAGTAGACTACCAGACTACCAAAGAAAGAAAATCATTGTACAAGCAGCAACGTATCATTATTACATGCCTAACCGTAACCCTAGGCTGCCTCTTCTACACTAATTAAAGCTATGGCTGTGCAAGTACGTAATTGTAATTAAAGACTTCAGAAAAGAAAAAAACTTTCTCTGTTCTTTGGGGTTATTTTTCTTCTTGATATGAAGCACAAAAACCTTGCACAAACCTACACAAGCAGAAAATCCAAACATTTTAGATAAATATTTGAAAAGGATTTAAAATCACTAAAACTCCAAAAAGAAAAAAACCTGCTCAAAAAAGTTCACCTGAAATCTTATAAAAGGGGGAGGGGGGGGGGTATTAGTAACAATGAACTGTACAGGTTTACGCTTCTAAATCTATGTATTAGAGCAAATTGTTTAGTCACACTTCCAAAATTTTTCATACATGCCTTTACTATAAACAAATTATAACATATTACATTTTACAAGTATAAAAACTGTTTGGCAGTAAAAGGACTACTGCAGTTAAACTACTGTTTGCTTCTATTAACTTAACCTTAAATTTAAAAAAAATTAAATAAAATAAAAACAGCCTAGGGCCCAGACATAAAACTATACACATCTGCATAAAAATAAATTGCTCTTTACATAATAAAAGTATGCCAATTTTCACACAACACACTCACATAAACATACACACATGCACACGCTCACAGACACGTTTAAACAATAAAACTAAAAATAAAATCTAATAACCTGACATAAGATTTCTGATCCCTTTTTTAAAAAATATTAAAGAATTACAATTTAAAAAATATTAAACACTTTAAGATTTAAAAACAGTTCTACGTCTACAAATGTCCAATGCTTTTGTCCCAGACCTGATTGGTGCATCGTTAACAAAAATAAACTGTCAAAAATCGTCCTTATGTTTCATGCTCCTAAAAAAGTTGTTTTTGATGAGTCCTGTTTCTTATGAAGTGCAATTGGTGTAAAGTCATCTCTTCACCACTTTCATAGTCCTGGCATGATGTATGCTATGTTGTCCAGCGTGCTTGACTGCAAAAATAAATAAATTAATTAATTAATTTTAAAAAAGTTACATTTCATATTCAATGCCATAAATCATATATATATATATATATATATATATATATATATATATATATATATATATATATATATATATATATATATATAAACTCAATGTCCACTTTAATAGGAACAGCTGTACACCTGCACATTCATGCAGTTATCTACTCAGCATATCATGTGGCAGCAGTGCAATGCAAAGAAAAAAAAAAACATGCAGATACAGGTCTAGAGCTTAATGCTCACATCAAACATCAGAATGAAGAAAACAAGTGATCTCTGTGACCTGGATCGTGGCACGGATGTTGGGGCCAGATGGGCTGGTTTAAGTATTTCAGAAACTGCTGATTTCCTGGGATTTTCATACACAATGACGGTTTACAATAAATAGTGTGCAAAACAAAAAACACTGAGTGAGTGACAGTTCTGTGGGTGGAACGCCTTGTTGATTAGAGAGACTGTCCAGTTTCGGTAAGCCTGTGCCCATGAGCTCTTGGCTGACAGGAGTGGAACCCACTGTGGTCTTCTACTGTTTTAGCCCATCCACCTCATGCGTGCCGAGAAGTTTTTCTGCTCACCACAGTTGGATTATATGAGTTATTATATCATTCCTGGCAGCTTAAACCAGTCTGGCCATCTTCCTCTGACCTCTCTTATCAACAAGGCGTTTCCACCCACAGAAGTGTCACTCACTCAATGTTTTTTGTTTCTCACACCATTCTGTGTAAACTCTAGAGACTGTTGTGTGTGAAAATCCCAGGAGATCAGCAGTTTATGAAATACTCAAACCAGCCTGTCTGGTACTAACATCCATGCCATGATTAAAGTCACAGAGATCACACTTTTTCTTCATTCTGTTGTTTGATGTACACATTAACTACACATAAGCTCTTGACCTGTACCTGCGTCATTTTCTGCACCGTGCTGCTGCCACATGATTGGCTGATTAGATAATGGCAAGAATGTGCAGTTGAAGAGGTGTTCCTAATAAAGTGGACAGTGAATGTGGGTGTGTGTGTGTGTGTCCCACCAAGACGCTGCGGGGACAGCCATTAAGCTGAGGGACCTGAGCAGTGAGGCAGGTTAATGGACCGAGAGCACACAAAATGGAGTCTAACAGGACAGAGAGACTGCCAGACACTGCTACCATTCCCTGCAAGACAAGAGGACAAGCCTTAGTTTTTTTTTAAGGATTATGCAGAGAGTAGGCCTAGAGTTCAAACATACAGGAAAATTGTATAGCTTTTTTTTTTTTAAACACATTTTTTCCCCAACACAAAAAAATTATTTAATGATAATTTTCTATAAAATATTGGTTTGAAAATGATCAACAGGCTTACAATTAATATTTTGTGCTGGCTGATAGCATTTTATTTCCTTATTTAAAGACTAATATTATTATTATTAAAAAAAAAAAAACACATCTAATTGTTGTTTAATGTTTAATAATTGATTTTGAAACTTGTGTGTTGAAAGTTCTTTGTTTTTTCCCATGGTAATGAATAACAAATGGTGTGCAAACTCATATATAAACTACATGGCCAAAAGTTTGTGGACACCCACAAACATATGCACAACATATGTACATCCCAAAAATCACACCCATATGCGTTTTCTGAACGTTATAATAACCTTCACTCTTCTAGAAAGGCTTCCACTAGATTTTGGAACATGGCTGTGGGAATTTGCCCATTCATCCACAAGAGCATTAGTGAGGTCAGCCACTGATGTTGGACAAGGAGGCCTGGAACACAGTCTGCATTACATTTCATCCCAAAGGTGTTCAGTGGTGTTGAAGTCAGAGCTTTGGCAGGCCACTTGAGTTCTTCAACTCCAAACTTGGCAAATCATGTCTTCATGCACATGTCTTCATGAACAGGAGCACTGCCATGCTGAAAGAGGTTTTGGCCCCTTAATTCCAGTGAAGGGAAATCTTTAATGCTACAGCATACAATGACATTCTATACAATTGTGTGCTTTCTAGCTTTGTGGCAACAGTTTGGGGAAGACCCATACATGGGTGTGATGGTGAGGTGTCTGCATACTTTTGTCCAAATAGTGTACATTTTCTCATAGATTTATGAGAGGAAATACTAATACCTAACTAATTCTCTAATAAGAATTATTATTTTGTTTGAACAAAGAAATAGTTTCTCCTGTTGTCTTTTTTTATCTTATATAACTATTTATGTCAATGGTGTCATTAAATCTGGAGGGCACTGTATTAAATAATACAAATAATATAGAAAAGCAACATAGAATTTCAGCAGCTTCCGAGATACTGTTTTCGCTGTGTACTCACCTCTGTCTCTTGTAGCCTGTGTCCAATGAGAGAGAGGGACTCTCCAAGGAGCTGCAGATGGGCAGCAGCATCTATGGGGTCAACTTCTGGTACCCGGTTGGTCAGAGAAGAGCGGCTTGGAGTGGTCAACCCCATACCCACAACCTTACTGGAGCCTTAGAAAGAGGAGGAAAGGGGGAGCAACTTTTTTTTTTTTTTTTATCACAAGCAACCTTTAGTTTGCCTTATTCAAGTGGAGTCATAAATGATGTATAAACTCAGTACAGAAACAGTATGAAAGCAAAAAGTCCTGGCTTGTTTTTGATGCAACTTGACTGAGAAAAGGTTATCATAGATCATAGATGGGAAAATCATAGAAAAATAAAATATTTTACTCTTGATTTTGTTCTCTGATGAGGAAATCTTCTGTTTGACTGTAGTGGCCTCAGCTTTAATCTGCTTATGCTGCAGATATTGAGCTTTCTGCTTCCAGACCTGCAGGCAGAGGCAAGCAATCATTTTAACACTAATCACACTAATTATTCAACTTGCAATTCTGAAGAAATAATAACAGAGAAGCAATGACATGTTTAAGCACACTTAATTGCCACCAAGCGGTAGAAACAGGTTACTGACCTGCTTGTCTTTTTCAGGTAAATGCTTCCAAACCTCTGCAAGCTTCTTACTCAGCTCCCCAAACACTGCAGAACCATGGGCATAGGATTAGTGATTACCTCATGCAGTGTATATTTACAAGAAGTGGTATTAATGTAATGCATCCATGTATACAACCAAACCATGTACACAAAATATCATCTCATTAAAATCAACAATAAATTTTTTTTTTTAAATTTAACAAACACAACATAAATATGGCATAACAATGTAATGAAAAGCCTGTATGTGATTTAATGCAGCACCCACCAAGTCCAGGCTGTTCCGCATTTATATTGGCCCTGTACTCTTTACAGAACACCTGATAAGCTGTCGTACTCTTCTTCTTTTTCTGAAAGAATCAAGAACAGACCCGCTAAACAATGTGATCAGGGCAAGTGAGGGCTGTTGGTGTTTGAATGTGGCACTTTGGAAAAGTAGCCTAGGCTGAATCTGTAAAGTTTATAGCTGCAGTATGTAAACGTTTGTGAAAAAAATCTTAAATAACATTACTGATTCAGAAGGAGAAAATACTTCTGCTGGTGTGAATTACCCTTGAAAGCTTAACCAGCGATTCAAAGTATTGTACACAAGCTTTTTGGTTTCATGTCATCATTTCAGATCCCATGGCACAAAAGAAGGCCGGCTACTTTCGGTGACAGAGATGTGAAGCCACTACTGAACCACAGATATTATAAGAGCAGGCTGAAATGGCAATTACAAACAGCAAGTGTGCTGCCCAATACACCTCTGGTGGACGCCACTAATTCAATAACAATGGGCCTCATTTATCAAACAGGTTTATGTTCGTTCGTTGAGCATTTACACGATTTTGGTATTCATGAAAATCCTGTACATTTGGAAAAGGTTCATTTCCTATTCCTGCTTCTGAATGTGTGTAAATTTACACGAAAGAAGATTAATGTACTCGATTTATTGGCTTCGAATCTTATAGTTTGTGATGAGTTACTACATTATATATGGATCATGCAACTATTTCAAATACACACACAAATTAGATATCTTGTACAGCCATCGTTTCAAACAGGCATAAATGCCATTAAAGAAGTATATACTGTATATACACTCATGTGAAAAAATAAGTGCACCCCATGGAAATTGTTGGCTTTTTTGACATATTTGGAGAAGCAAACATTTGATCATCTTTGAAACCTGCTGCCTATTAATAAAGTTGATATACTTGAACAAATATAGCTTTTGAAATATAGCTTTTCAATCATTTATTCAACAGAAATATTAATATATGTGATATTCTTCTGTGCAAAAAGTAAGTACACCCTTGGCCTCAGAAGCTAGTATTGCCCCCTTTAGCTGAAATAACTTCTTGTAGGCATTTTGCATAATTGTCCACCAAGCTTGCTGGAATTTTTGACCACTCTTCCATGCAATAATCTTTTAGTTGCAAGATGTTTGAGGGTTTTCTTGCATGTACTGCCCCCACTACATCTCAATGGGATTCAAATCCAGGCCATTCCACAACCATCAATTTCTTCTTTTTGAGCCATTCTTTGGTGGATTTGCTAGTGTGCTTAGGATCATTAACAATAGATCACTTTAATTCGTCTGCCCAGAGCACATTATTCCAAAAGGCCTGGTATTTGCCTATATGCTCACTGACAAACTGTAGTCTTGCAACGGCTTTTTCCTGGCACGAGATTCAATCGTTCAAATCGAGATTCATCAGAGCAGGCTTCATTTTCCAGTGTTCAGCTGTCCAGTTTTGGTGAGTCTGTGCCCACTGCAGCCTCAGCTTTCTGTTCTTGGCTGACAGAAGTGGAACCCAACATGGTCTTCAGCTGTTGTAGTCCATCCGCCACAAAGTCTGACATGTTGTGCATTCTGAGATGCTTTTCTGCTCACCACAATTGTACAGAGTGGTTATCTGAGTTACTGTAGCCTTTCTTCTGCTCGAAACAGTCTGGCCATTCTCTGCTGATCTCTCTAATCAACAAGGCATTTCCGTCCACAAAACTGCTGCTCACTGGATGTTTTTTTCTTCATAGCACCATTCTGAGTAAACTCTAAAAACTGCATGAAAATCCAACGAGATCAGCAGTTACAGAAATACTCAAGCCAGGCCATCTGATAAGAACAATCATGCCACGGTCAAAATCACTGAGATCACATTCCCCCCCCCATTCTGATGGTTGATGTGAATATTATCCAAAGCTGCTGGCCTGTATCTGCATTATTTTATGCACTGCACTGCTGCCACATAATTGGCTGATTAGATAATTGCATAAATGAGTAGGTGTACAGCTGTTCCTAATAAAGTGCTCAGTGAGTGTATATATAAAAACAGCAAGTAAACCTAAATAAATCTTAAGATCTTAATTTTAAGACAAATAAGGTTAGTTGTTCAATTACAATGAAATGCCAGTGAATTGTATAAGATGAGGATGTGCTGGTCTGTGCAGATGATAGCTGTAAACAGCAGTGCAAATGGCAGATTTGATATTTATCATCACCTTGTCTTTATCATGCTTGTCCCTCTCCTTCTCCTCTTTCTTTTTCTTCTTCACCATCATCAGGTCAGCACCCTGATGATGATGCAAGGTGATTGCTGGAGCCATGGCATATGTCCCTAATGAGGTACTGTGATTGGATGAGCTGTGGGAATGGGAGTGGCTTCTGGATGAGTCCCCTATGAAAACAGAACAAAACAAATAGGCACATAAAATTCAATTCAGCTTTGTTTAACAATACAGAAAGATTTGCAAGCAATAAACATCAAATCAGCAGAAAAGGTTTAACTGTTTGATATTAACGCTTACCTTTAAATCCTTTCTTTTCTGCATTTCCTCCTTTGTTGTGCTTCTTCTCTTTTGAGCTTTTATCCTTGTCCCTGTCCTTCTCTTTGTCCTTTTTCTTTTTGCTTTTTTTGCTTTTTTTCTTCTTTTTAGATGAAAGGTGTGTGTACGAGTCATCAATGATCAGTTCACCTGCCTCTAGCTCCCCTCCTGAGGATGAACAATCTCCTCTATGTGCCAAAGACCCACCATACTGTCCTAGAAGACAAATTGTTGCAATAAACCTGGAGAAATCAAACATATGCTACAGATTCAGTGGATAGAGATTAGGTTGAAATAATTGGATTATTCCTTTAAGTACAAACCTGCTAAACAGTAGCAGAAAAATCATACAGAAATTCATTAACACTGTCATTACAACAGTGTTGACAGTATGTACAGACAGTTATACAATAAGGGCTGATCCATCTACTATACCTAAGCTGTGATAAAAAGATGAGCATAGTCTTCTCCTACCCTCCACTTCTACTTCTTTCCCCACCATGGGCAGAGGCTCTCGGCTGTGCTGTTTCTTCTTTGGTGGCTTAGACGTCGTCATTCGGTCCCTGTCCTTCTCCTTCTTCAACCCGCTTTTTTTGATGCCAGAAGAGGAATGATGTCCCATGCTCCCTGAAGATGGATGTGCAGGGAACGGGAATCCTTCAGTCGACTCTCCTCCCTCATTCCTCTCCTTGGGCGAAAGGATGAGCTTCATTTTCAGGCCCTCACCATCTCGCAGTGTAAGTGGCTCACCCCTCCCCGCTCCAGCATGGAACAAGGATGACTTAGAGGAAGACAAGGAGGATGAAGAATGCTTCTTAGATGAACTTGGATGGCGGGAATGAGAGAAAGAGTGGGAGAAAGAGGGGCTACTCTTGGAGTTGCCCTCACGCTTGCGATCTTTGGAGGAGGAATGTGAGGAGTGAGGAGGGTAAGAGGGTTTTTTATGGAAGTTGGGGCCAGGCTCAGAGCCTGTGGCCATCGGTGAGGTGATGGCCTGCAAGAGGCCCATAGCAGTATCTGTAGAGTGGGCTGGCTGAGAGGAGCATGAAGATGAGCGTGAAGGTGAGCGCTCAGAGGACTTGCGCTTCTTCTTATGAGGAGGGCCTGAGCCATGGTGGTCTGAGGAAAAATGGAATGAATATTGTGAACTTAGTATTATACAAACCTGTCTGACCATGTACCCACTGTCTTAGAGTAACCTGGATTCTTGTATTAATATCTAAAAATTTTTACTCTTCAAATATGCATAAAGTTTCTACTCTTTTCTACATTTTAGAGTCTGCTCATCTCTCTGATACAGTCTCTACTCTATTACACTTACCTCTATAATGGTGCTCATCACTTAAGTGCTTCTTCTTCTTTTTGTGTAAATCTCCACCTGTCACTATCAACTCAGAGTCCTAATTATAGACAGAACAAACAGGAATCAATAGAATAACACAGAAGCAAAATCTTATGAGGCAAAAATATTCTTTTCTACTTTAGTTACAAACTACATCTACACTACTTTGTAAATGCCAAATGGAACAAGAAAGTCAAGATGAAACCAAGGCTCATTCATCATCTCAAATGGCACCTCTACCTAAGTAACCTTACATCAATTTGCATGTATACCAAAGTGATTTGTTAAAGTACCTACAACCCTACTGAGGTTACCAAAAACCTCATATTAGTAGCTTGTAATCAATGATGTACTGATATAATGAACTACATTACATGCAGTGGCGTCATGGTTTGTAAAAGACAAAGACCTACTCAAACTACTCCTGATTGACGAGACTGGAAATAGTACTCAGCCTAATGGATACTGTTATAATCTCCCTGCTGTTACATCACTGTTTCTCTAAGAGGTTTTACACACCTGTGCGGCTATTTCTTCCTCTTCTCTCAATAAATCTTTGTATGAGCGCTTTTTCTCCCTCTGACTGCGACCAGCCACCAGACCTGCCTCTCCTTCTATACCCGACATCTCTGAAAAGATAAGAGACAAATAAAAACAGAATTTAACAGTTTAACATTTGCCATTTCTCATCAGTTTTAATAGTAAGGATTCAGGGGTGAGATAATAAGCGTTTCTCACCCATTACACCTTTCCGTTTTATCTCCTCAAATTCCATGAGCAGCCTTCAGTCACTGACTAGGTTTCAACAATCAGTCTGTTTGGACAGAAAAGAACTGTTAGCATCTCAGTCATGAACTCAATCAAGTAGCTTAAAAGATACACATAGTTTGTGTACAGGAAACTTTAAAATGGCTCACAGTCTACCCAGTCGCTGCACTATTTGAATAGAATAGAAAAGTTGGGCACTGTGGCTTAGTGGTTGGCACATTTGACATGGCCCTCCGGCGTTAGAGGTTCGAATCCCGTCTCCGCCCTTGATTGGCATTTCCAAATTGTGTGAGTGGGTGTGTGAATGTGTGTGCAATTGTGCCCTGTGCCCCGAGTTCCCTGGGATAGGCTTCAGGCTCCACTGTGACCCTGTGTAGGATAAGCGGTATGGAAAACGGATGGAGGAAAGTTTACAGTTGATCTTTCTGGGGAAATCTTAAAGATTCTCGGTAGGTTTCAGCAAAAGAAGGCACCAAAATGTCACTCACGAGGCTAGAGCCATGATCCACCCTAAGAACCAATGAAGAAGTGTTTCTCCCCCCCCAAAGGAGATGTTATAAAAATGAGAATGAGGTGGAAATTATTCCAAACGCTGTAAGTAGACAAGGGGCCCAAGGGAATCTTAGGAAATAAAAACTTCCCCAAGTGAACAAACTTGTTCATGGCAGGAGACCCAGCTGGTGCCCCTGGCCTTTTTTCTATAAATTGTATAGACTTATGTAAATAAAGTACGTACATTTTTAGAAAATACTACTTGTTTTCATTTTCATAAGTCCTAACAGTTTTAGTTAGATTTAGTGTAATATTCATGGTGTGTGGGAAAGTTAGACGGGACAAAAAAAACTTCACACTTAAAGAACTGTCAAAGGGGTTTTCCCCACCAGGCCATGTCTGTTGTATAATAACAGTATGCCAGTGTAACTTTGCTCATTAAAGAGATTAATACTGAGAGAGTGCTGTCACTGTATCTGTCAGATGAACATGGACATGGCGGAGACGGTGAGGATGGTAATAATGCTGCTGTCTGTTTGTTTTTTTAATCGCGCTGTGAAAATCGCCTGGCGCTTTGCGTCTCATCACACGGAAGCGGTTTCCGCTAAAATTAAAAGTCGAGCTGATGTTCGTCGTTAATCGAGTGGCCATTTCCCGCCTCCTTTCGAAGGGATACACAAACACACCCCCTTGGCTCCGCCGGGGTCCGACTCTCCCTTGTTTAAGGTGCACGAACATCCGACAGCCCAGTATGGGCTACAGATAGCCGGCTGTATTACAGACGACAGCCCGTGGTTTCCACTTCATATAGGCCGAAAAAACGTTAGGATTCAGTAAGCGACCATTGAGCCGTGCATTTTACCTCTTTACCACAGCGCCTCAACAATTATGCTAAGCGCAAGGGTTTTATGAGTAGCAGAAACGTGACCTAAGTGGAAATAAATACTAAAATTACCTTCGCTGATGGCCGGATTTAAACGGCGCCAGCCGCCATCTTTGATTTGAGTCCACAACAAAGCGGGAGCTGAGAGGAGGGTCTATAGTGAATAGCGGCTCCAGTCTGACAGGAAAACAAGCAGTCAGCCTCACACACGCTCACCTTCAGGCTATGCGTTCATGCCATACTATTGTACAGTGCTACTATATTTGCTTATAAAATACATAAAAAGAATAAACTATGAACAAATATTTGGACAATTTTTTTTTATTGTCATTGTCTGATACATGTTCAACATCAAACAAAAAAGGTTTACAGTGAACAATAATGACTGAACAGATATACAGACAACGCAAAACAAAGATACATTTAAAAAGATTGATAATGTGTGTTTGAAGGCAATTGATTTAGTCATACACTTTGTACAACTGACCAAATTATTAAAATTATACAACGTGCATCATGTGTAAATAAATATCTCAGGTACTTTTTCCCCATCCAACCCTTATCCAGCCTTCTGTTAGCCTCCATGTCCATTCTTCTCTACCTGTCTCCCATATTCTGCATTTGTATACTTAGAGATGTGAAGCTGGCCAGTAAGTCAGTCACCTCATCCACCTGTGTGTAGTACAGAGAAATAAGCAGTTACATAAAATCAGCTCTTTAAAAAAAAAAATTCTGCAACAGAGTGCACTGAGATCACCCATTCTAGTATCAGGCCTTAATGAGAACAGTCAAAACATTAATGAAAATGACTAGTTTGTCAAGCTATACATTGAAACAATGGATTGGAATGGAAATTATGGTTTGCCACCTGCATCTCATGTAAGCATTTAGTGCATTTGCTCACAAGTATTGTACATGTACCAAATAAACAATATCCTACACAAGTTGAACTCAGTCACCCTCTTCATGGAAATGAGGAAGAAGGTGTCAGAAGAACTCTAGTGAAGTATTAATATGAAAAATTTTAAAGCATGGAATTTTCCTCATTCTCCTATGATAGATGTGATGAACCAAGAAGATATTGTTAATGAAATGTGGACATGATCAGTGCTGATACAATCAAACAATTGCAAGACTTCAAATTTCTTCAAATATCATTTCTGTCCTTTTTTTATTCCTTGAAGACAAAATCTGACAAAATCAGATCCCACAATTTCTATAGCAGTGGTTATTACCTGTTCTTTAGTGCGGGTGTGCTGTAGTTGGGTAGAAATATGCTCCAGCCGCTCTCGTTCCTCACTGTGTCCCATCACATTCAGGTATTCACGCAGCATCTGAATGATCTACAAGGAACACAGAATTTCGATAAAAGTGAAGGGGGATGTTAGTCTCATAACCAAAAATAGAAATAAATGGATGAATTACAGTTTAAATCATTTAAATGACTTTTGATGTATTTTAAAAGTATGCTTCCATGAGGATGATTCATATAAAATTGAACTCCAAATTATCACCATTTCATCATGGGTGATTATACATATAACAAATGTGTCTATGATAGCTTAGTGGTTAAGGTTTCATGTTAATGATGATTGTTAATAATGAATGTTAATTATGGCTGTAGGTTCCAGTCCCAGGCATGTTGAGACGTACTGCTGGGCCCTTGCCTTTTAATAATCTGCTCTATTTATTAAAACATAAATGCACTTTTAAATGCTAGTACACTACCTATCAACCTATGGTGCTGCAAGTACAGCTGCTTGGGCGTGAAATTTGCCATTATGGCTATGCCTTGTTTTATGCCACGAGAGCCACTCTGGTGTAGCAATTTATCTGAAATCTACACTCACTGATCACTTTATTAGGAACACTAAACTAATAATGGGTAGGGCCTCCCTTCTTCATGGTATTGATTCCACAAGATTTTGGAAACATTCCTTTGAGATTTCCATAAAAGATTGGGGTAATTCTGACTGCATTACACAATTCTTGCAGATTTTTCAGGTGCACTTTTATCCTGCGAATCTCCTGTTCTACCACTTCCCAAAGGTGTTCTATTGGATTCAGATCCGGTAAGTGGGAACACTGAACACTGAACACATTGTTGTGTTCATGACCCAGTTTGAGATGACTTTTGCATTGTGACATGGTGCATTATGATGCTGGATATAACCATTACAAGATGGGTAAATTGTGGCCATGAATGGATGCACATGGTCAGCAACAATACTCAAATAGGCTGTGGCAATCTAGTGATGACTGATTGGTATTAACGGGCCCAAAAAACATTCCCTACACCATTACACCACCTCCACGAGCCTGGACTGTTAACACAAGGCAGGTTGGGTCCATGGATTCATGCTGTCAGTGCCAAATTCTGACCCTATTATCTGTGTGCCTCAGCAGAAATCGAGATTCATCAGACCAGGCTATGTTTGTCCAGTCTTCAACTGTCCAGTTTTGGTGAGCTGGAGTTTTTTCTTTATTGCACCATTCTGAGTAAACTCTAGAGACCGTTCCCGGGAGATCAGCAGTTATCCCCATACTGATGGTTGATGTTAACATTACCCAAAGCTGCTGGCCCGTATCCGCATTACTGTATACACTGCACGGCTTGCACACAATTGGCTGACTAGATAATTGCATGAATGAATGGTGTACAGGTGTTCCTAATAAAGTGCTTAGTGAGTGTATATCACCTAAAACCAACTAGACCAGTAGACCGGTTAAAAACAATAGATTTCTTATCATTTGCTTTTCTTTCAAAGATTTACATAACTATTTAAAAATCCTAGAGAGCAGTATGATTACTTGAACGACTGGATTAGTAGGGCCCAGGGCAGGTGCAGTATTACAGTGGGTATAGAAAAGAATGAGCCCCCTTTAAAATGATCACATTTTGGTGCTTCGCAGCCTGAAATGAAGATGGACACGGTTTTTGTTTTATCCAGCTGTATTTACTCAGTGCAACTTATAACATCCAAGTGAAAGATATAACGCTAACATGTCAGGAAGAAGAAAAAAAAAACAGAATCACTGAGTTGGAAAAAGGATCACCCCCCTCCTAAAATGATTTGTAAACTCAATCAGGTGTAGCTAATCACCTTCTTAATGGCACACAAAGCCATTTGACTTTTAACTGTGATCAGCTGTGGTCATTTTGATTAGCTCAGCATGAAAAGAGCTTTCCTGGAGCATTTTGTAGTGCAACTGAAGCAAACAATCAACTATGGGTGGCAAGGCACTGTCAAAAGATCTCCGGGATAAAGTTGTGGACAGGTAACAGATGTATACAAAAAAATTTCAAAGGCTTTATTAATGCCTAAAAGCACAGTGAAGTCTATTATTAAGAAGTGGAAGATATTTGGTACAACAAAGACCCTCCCTGGATCAGGACGTCGCTCCAAACTGGATGAAAGAGCCAGGAGGAAACTGGTCAGAGAGGTTACCAAGAGGCCTACAGCAACTCTGAAGCAGTTGCAGGAATTTATGACAGAGTGGTCATTGTGTGCATGTGACAACAATATCACAAATTCTCCACAAATGTGGCTTGTATGGGAGGGTTGCAAGAAAAAAGCCACCCACGACTGAGCTTTGCCAAAACGCAACTTGAAGATTCTGAGGTCACATGGAAAAAGGTGTTATGGTGAGATGAGACTAAAATTTAATTATTTGGCCTCAACACCAAACAATATGTCTGGTGGAAATCCAATACAGCTCACCATCCAAATAACACCATGCCTACTGTAAAGCATGGAGGTGGTAATATCCTGTTATGGGGGTGTTTCTCTGCAGCAGGGACTGGAGCACTTGTCAGGATAGAAGAAAACTGGATGGGGCAAAATAGTCAAATTCTTGAGGAAAATCTGCTGCCCTCTGTCAGAAAGTTGTCAATGGGAAGAAGGTTTACCTTCCAACATGACAATGACCCAAAGCACACAGCAAAACTGACCAAACAGTGGTTGAAGGAGAAAAAGGTGAATGTCCTTGCATGGCCTAGTCAGAGCCCAGACTTAAACCCCATTGAAAATCTGTGGAATGACTTGAAGATTGTAGTCCACAAACGGTCACCATAAAATTTAAGTGAACTTGAGCAGTTCTGCAAAGAAGAGTGGGCAAATATTGCAAAGTCTAAATGTGCAAAGTTAGTAGACACGTATCCCAACAGACTAAAGGCTGTAATTTAAAAAATTAGGCAAATTAAAGCAAAAGGGTGATCCTTTTTCCAACTCAGTGATTGTTTTTTTTAAAAAAGTTTTCTGACATGTTGGTGTTATATCTTTCACTTGGATGTTATAAGTTGCACTGAGTAAATACAGCTGGATAAAACAAAAACTGTCCTTTCAGGCTGAAAAGCAACAAAATGTGATATTTTAAAGGGGGGGTGATTCTTTTCTATACCCATTGTACTAATAAAATGTGATCTTTGAAGTAGTGTATTAGCTTATTAAGACTTAATAACCTGAGTGACTTCCCCTCGTAAGGTTTCCAAGCTACGGGACTCTCCCTCCTGTAATATGTTGAGCTTCGAGCGCGCAAGATGTAGAGGAGTTCTTCCTGCACGGTCCAATGCATCTACACGAGCACCTAAAATACACTTGTAATGTTAGGACTTCCTTGGTCTTCTAGTGTGTGTAATAAATGAGGAAAATAGTTTGAGTTTAGGTACATGAAAAGCTTTAATCTGCTTGCTGTTCACATCAGCACCTTTTTAGTACAATTATATCTTACCCCCTCTCAGTAAGGTAGTGATGACAGGCACATGGTTGGTACAGGCAGCTGTAAGAGGCAATTTAAACCAGAATAAATTTAAATGGCACACATTTCATTAACAGAATGCAGGGTTTGCACAAGTGTCATATACTTAAACTCTAATTACTTTAAAGTCTTCCTTCTTTATTTTATTTTATTTTATGTGTGTTTGGTCTGGGTGGATCCAAGTGTTGATCAATGGCTTCCTTGTTGTCTGTGATCCCCCCACCCCACCAACCAAAAATCCAATTAACATAAACACATTTTAAAGTTATTTTATGACATGTAATGAGGGTCTTTCTTTAATTAAATAAGCACTTTCAAGCTGTTTGGATGAACCTTGAGGATGTAAAACTATTTGCATTCAAAATGAAAGTCAGAAATACAAGTCTGCAGCCTCATGGTTTCTGGGCTCTGACATTTTCACAGTTGGGTTTTTTTCCCAGCCATTTTGAAAACTTTTTGGTGGATGAAATTTCAGTCCATCCCTAATAAATATAAATGACTGATGTAAACTATATACTTGTCTACTGATAGCCAATTGAAACATACACTGATAGAATGTATCACATTAATGAACTCAACGTTCTCTATCTTGAGAGAAAGCATAGATGCAGCAAAGTGCATGTATCAAGGAGAAAAATCTAGTCAAGCGCACTGGTAGAAAGACTGCTTATGTGTGATAGAGAAGAGCGGGGCCTTCAGTGAGGAACAGACCTACACAAATGCTGGCATATTTTTGAGTGATAACTCATTCTAGCATACTCCAATGTTAAAATGCAGCACAAAATTTGTGAAGGTTTGCAGGTCTGAGTACCCACGATTATCATTATAAGACTCCCTTACCAAGATGAAGAGGAGTGTTCCCAAGGCTGTCTCGCTGGTTTGGATCGGCACCGTGGCTTAGCAATAGCTGAACTATATTGATGCCAATAACAGAGCAGGAAAACATAAAGAACAAAGGAAGATCAACAGTATTGTAGTGAATGCTGTAATGAGTGCAGATTTTAACCTCGATGAGTATTTGAAGACTGTCTCTCAAACAACCAGTGGCTTACCAATACTCTCATTGCCATTGCAGGAGGAGAAATGTAAAGCAGTTCTTCCCTTGTCATCTGCAGCGCAGGGGTCAATGCCATCCTGCAATAACCTACGAACTAAAAAGAAACCCAAATTAAAATGTGCTTCATATTTTTTTTTTTAAAGGGTTGATAGAGGGGGATCTGTATTGTCTGTACGTCCTACCAGTGTCAACGTCGTTGCCATTGGCTGCTTCTCTGAGCCTCTTCACAGCTGAAAGGAGTGCAGAGGGGGTTAAAGGACACAATAGGACTACTGTGCTGGAGATACACATCAGTGGTTAGGGAAAGCTGTTTTGCATAATCAACAGGGCTTCTCTAATAGGGCTGCATGTTATAGCTGCCTGTTCCGGTTCAAAAAGCAATCACACATCATTACGTACAGAAGCTACTGTATCAAAACAAAAT